>JASEVX010000014.1:48151666-48302546 GCA_031761405.1 Serripes groenlandicus | reverse complement strand
TTTTAAGTGTTTTCTATATATCTCTTTGTAAAACAGGTGATCACCGGGATGGGGCCAATTGGAGTCTACAGTAATTATTTGAACAATCTTGGTAGATGACTACTAGACAATGCTACACACAAAATATCTTAGGGCTTTCGGTTTCAGACAGGAAGTTTTACCCTTTATATCTCTATGTATAACCGGTGATCCGGTGCGCGGCCAATTTGACCCAAGGACATAATTTGATCAAACTAGTACTAGGCTAGGACATGTACCTTCAAACTAGTACTATGCTAGAAATGTACCTTACCAAAGGGCACTCAACCATGACCTCCGCGACTGGGGATAGAACCCGGGACGTCCCGTTCATATCCGCGACGCTAACCACTCGGCAACGGAAGATTCTGGGTGACAATAGAAGATCTTCATGTATACAGTGTCGTGTCGGCTAACTAAAATCTTAAATGCAGCTTCTAGATATCATCAACAACATTTTGAACAGATCCAAAGTGGTCAAAGGACATTAAGTGATACTTATGATCTTTTTATTCTAGAAAACAAATCTGGTCATAAGGTTGAATAACCAAATACATGAACCTATAATATGAATATAATATGATAGTAATTCATTTTAATTCTATGTTTTACAACGTTGACAACAACGCTCACAATGTATATAGTTTGCAATTGAATAAAGAAAATATAATGTTCTTTGTAAATAAATTGCTCGACAAGTTATTGAGTTATACAATTATTTCAGAATTGTGCAATTAAATTCAACAATTCATCATTATGAATTTTCTTTAATAATAAGGATCAATTCAAAAGATAAAGACCTGACAATATCTCTATCAAACAACTTTCAATACGTAAAATTGTATTGCCAATAATGTTATTATTACTCAAATTAACTTTCTACCACATGCAGTCGCCTTATAAGAGAGAGAGAGAGAGAGAGAGAGAGAGAGAGAGAGAGAGAGAGAGAAGAGAGAGAGAGAGAGAGGAGAGAGAGAGAGAGAGAGAGGAGAGAGAGAGAGAGAGAGAGAGAGAGAGAGAGAGAGAGAGAGAGAGAGAGAGAGAGAGAGAGGAGAGAGAGAGATGAGAGAGAGAGAGAGAGAGAGAGAGAGAGATGAGAGAGAGAGAGAGAGAGAGAGAGAGAGAGAGAGAGAGAGAGAGAGAGAGCAGAGAGAGAGAGATAGAGAGAGAGAGAGAGAGACAGAGACAGAGACAGAGACAGAGACAGAGAGAGACAGACAGACAGACAGACAGACAGACAGACAGACAGACAGAGAGAGACAGACAGACAGACAGACAGAAAGACAGAGACAGACAGACACACAGACAGACAGACAGACAGAGATAGACACACAGAGAGAGAGAGACAGAGTGGGTGTTCATATAAATGTACATAGAGTTGTTGTTTCAGAAATTACTTAATTACTTAGAATAATTTTCAAGAACTTGCAAAGATTATTTTGCTCATTTTTAGATTTTGTGTTCAAAATATAGTCAAATTGTATAATGTTGTGTCTGTTCAAATATCTAATGGGGATTAACTGTATTCGTAACGAGCCGTCTCACCTGAAATCAGCATTGTTTGCATTTTAGTTATCAAAATAGACCAAACTTTTATTACATGAGAAATGGAGACGACCGATTTTGAACATGGAAGAGTCTGCTTTAAAAAAATTGGTGCTGAAAGAGTTAAATGCAAACTCGAAAAAAGAGAAATGATACCAGTACGTTTTTAATTTTACTGTAAAACTTATACTTTATTAATGGCGATTCTCCTCCTTTTTCTTAGGATTCGTTTGTTTTAATTTCGATGCATGTGCGGAAAGAATTTTAAGCTTTTTTTCAGTTTAAATAACATGCAAAAACAAATTACACAGTAAATTTCCGTTAGCTCCAATACTAAAGAAAGCATTTGAATTGAAACTTACGACCTTGTACTAACAATAAATAAAGTGTTATATGGTAAAACCTAATATGATTACATGTACGATGTACTTTTTAAAAGAGAAATACAAAGAAACGATCTTTCTCAAAACAGCCAAATAGAGTTTAGAAATACCTGCATATTAATAACAAATAGCACTATTACATTTTTTTTAAAGACGACGTTGAGAACATAAATTATTTGGTAACCATGGAAATATTTTAAAATGGAAGCTTAGTTTTGGAATAGAATCGAAAGCTTTGTAGGAAAAGGAGAACTTTCTTATTAAAAGCGATTTGATTTACTCGACTTGAGTGTTGGGGAAACTTCACAATTTCGCAATAATCTTAAGACAGTTAATAAATTTAAATATTCCGAACAGAGTATAGTATATGTAGGACCTCGAACAGGGTTTACATGTGTTCAATGCCAAAGATGAGCAATTAAATTCCTTCTTTATGTCAATGTAAATCAACATATGTTACCTCAATCGTCATACCTTTTCAATGATAACAGATACATATAGGACACCATATTTCATTAAAAGGTGTAACCTCTCAGCATTAAAACAATAATTAAGGGGGTCATGTATTATGCAGGAGAGAAATCAACCCGCGAAGATGGTTACCGTCTTTTTACTTTTGCACACAATCGGGTTTACCACATACTGTATTTACACTATAAGACAAGTTCAAAATACCAAAACATTATCGAATCAAACAGTTCCAGTACATCATATACGTATATTAACAACACATGTATACCCATTGTCACATATTAAGTGTAGTCTGGTGAAGGCATATTCATGTCTTGGCCTGTCCGCGAATGTATTTGTTAATCTTTACAAATATAAAACTCTATAAACGTGTCTGTACTCATACTTGATATCTGTTCTTCTTACAAGACGTTTGATTGGTCAACATGAAATCTGTATGACGTATGATCGGTTAATTTCTAGAAAATATTTGCTTAACGCCTCGGTGGTAACGTGGTTGATACTTGAGAACAAAATCTGAATGCAGAGCAACACATCGGTAGTGTAGTGGTAACACTTCAGTCTCGGGTACAGCAGGTCGCGGGTCGATCCCCGGCCGGGTCATACCAAATAGTTTTAAAATAGTTGAAATTCTTTCCCTCGATGGCGCTTTGGCTGTTGGGTTTTCACTACGACTGGCTGGCTGGTTTTAGGATAAACGGATGAGAAGTATTGGTAACATACCCGTGGCACGCCATGATATAGCTAAACTAGTCTTGAAAGCAGCACAAAAGACAATACAAAAAGAGTTAATTTGTATACGGTTGTGGTCGGGTATAATAAATCAAGCGCTTGATCAATTGAACCAGTACAGTCGAATCGGAATATTAGCTGCTTTTTGTTACCACATATCCAAAATATAGACCTGCAAAAGCGATCGTTAACAACAGAGACATATTAAAAAATATTCTATCAAATGTTTCGCTGACATCTTTCCAAGTCGTGTTCGTTTTCTTCGTGGATTCCATTTTGTTTTCTAAAGTTTCTCTGTTTATTTTCTTGTTATCCTCGTTGTTTTTCCAGTTGGTACTAATTTCGTCTGTAGTGTTAATAGGCCCAATACGTACGCGTACAGTAGGTTCGCTACGACCATTATAATGCATGTTGGACCCATTTGCAGTGTTGATAACTGTATCAGCCGTTCTATATTTCAACTGGATTGGTGATATTATTTTATCGCGACTGTCCTTCTTTTTACAACAGACACATGTAACCAATGAGCTCCATAACAGACCGGGTGGATGGTCGTCCTTGCTATAATAGGTTTTAACATTCACAATGGTCGCTATCATTATCAGGGAAGCTTGAGATAGGACGGCCAGAAGGTAGTAACAAAGTGCAGCCACTGATTCCGCAGTTTTCGGCATGTCCTCCGACACTAGTGTTAAGAAAACCGTGATGGCCAATAAAATCGTCATACTGTAGGATATCTTCTCGCCGCTCTCAACCGGAATAATGAACGCTACACAGTTGAGAAAAGACATAAATACTATTGGTGCAATAACGTTCATGACAATGACACTAGGCCTGCGGGCGAAGGTCAATTCAAACACTACACTTACATTGTCATATTGTGTCTTGACAAAACTACTTCTAAGTTCCCAGGCACTATTTACCACATAAAACTCGGTGTCAACCTGGTCTCTTATTGCTGCGAATTGGATTTCGCTGGGATACGATCCAAAAACCACAAACTCTAGAGGACATGTTTGTTCGTCCAAAGGATATAGAGAAATGTCTATAGGACACGAAACGGTCAACACTTGCATTGGAAAAAAAGATACATCACCGGACGCATGCACTCGTATTGGCCAGTTTGGGTCTTTTCCAATCATTTCCAAGTTGTCCATAGAATTAATCTCAAAAACAAAGGGTTTCCAGAAATCCTCGCCTTTAACAAGAAATGATTCAATTCCACCGTAATCAGACTTATTCCACTTCAACCTGTCATCATGCCAATGCATTTCTAAGGAAGCAACCACCGACATGGACTCTCTGACATCATCTATAGACTTCAATGCTCGAATCATAAAGCCAATATTCATAGTTAGAGGTTTGGAATCTTCCTTTACGGGCATTACTAGTTTGTTGTGTGATCTTGTCTTGTCTTCGATTAGCCGTTCTAGTGTAGATCCCGTATAATTTCCGTTAATTATTCCGAACATAAACACCAACATAAAAAACCCAGTAATACTGGTATATCTATGTAAATACATTGTCATGCGAAAGACTTAAACTGGTATTGTTTAAATCACCACGCAGTTATATGGACTTGCATGAACAGTGTGGAATTCATGTAAGATAAATCAACACGCGGTAAACGTTCATAAATACTATGGACTAAGATAGTCTAACTCACTATTAAACCCCATGCAGTCTTGAAGACGCAAATGAATACTACGAAGTAATATGGTCTAAACTCACTATTGACGAATATGTAGACTTAAATAAACACTATGGAAAAAGATAGTCCAAACACTATTAAAACATAACCATGCAGTCATAAAGACTTGAATGAACACTACGAAGTAATATAGTTAACACTCGCTATTGAAATATCGTTAGCTAGTTCCGTAGTCTGGAATTAACAATTTAGACTACTATTGTCTAAAATCACTATTGAAAAAGTTTAAATCAATAACGGCCGTGTAATGCGATAAGGTTTTTTTTCGATCCTCCGTTATTGGGTGGCATTAAGAATTATAGTAGTAACACTGGTAGGGTTTCAATGCTATTATTTTTTTTTATCAGAATGTACATTTTCATCTCGCTTAAGTGTAGGCTACCAGTGTAGATCTAGATCCGACTGTGTGGAATGCGCTGACAGATATGGATTTGCATTTGCCGCAGTTTCCTTACGGTTGTCTTTTTGAAGAGCACCGCCCATATTAATTTTGCCTGATTGAGCGTCAAATGTTCAAATGAATTCCCTTTCACAACACTAATTGAAGCACTTAACAAACTATGTTTGAATAGTATTCTAAATGACCTGGTTATTATGTTCATTGTTTGAAGTGTTTTTATTTTAAAGTGGTAATGGACTTTCGATTTTTATCATTGTATTTGATATCTACATGTATAGTACAGTAACTGTTTATCCTTTATTGGCACAAATGATTTGTGTCACATCGGCCTGGAGTAGACGATTTTGAAAACTGTGAGAAAAAGGCAAAAATATGACAATATGGTTTCTTCTCTATATTTTATCTAACAAGAGTTCCTGCTTACCATTGCATAGTATTCATTATTTTCTGATTTCAAGTAAGAAGAGTATCCAGATAGCATATCATGTTACACATGTACACGCTAATAGCCATTCTCTGTAATCATTTGCACTTTTTAAATGGGGATCATTTCACGCTTAACTGCTTACAGAGAATGGATATTAATTCGGTGATTTCTTCTCGATTGTCCCACATTTTGATTTTACTATTTACCCTTAGTGCGGTGGGATAACGAGCGGTAAAGAGAGGTAAGGGAAAGGTGAGAATACAGTCCTGTTATTATGCCTATTCCACTACAAACATAGTAAATTTGCGGTTTCTTTACTGTTTGCACAAACATTCAATTAAGTTTATGCCTATTCCACTACAAACATAGTCAATTTCAGAGTATTTTCACCTTTGTTTCATTGCGGTTTCTTTACTATTTGATCTTTGTTTCATTTCTTTCTAAACTGTTTGCACAAACATTCAATTAAATTAAAGAAAATTATATAATTATATGCTCTTAATTATAAATGAACAAACTGTTGATGCATTTCTTGAATTGAAAATTTTGGGGAAAAGTATCATTATTGTTTTTACATCATACTGAAAACATGGCTAACGCCCAAGTAAGACTAGATTTTGTGAAGAACCAGCGCGGCGGAATGAGTCTGGTTATTGATGGCCACAAATTTGTTATTAAGAGCCAACGGGAAGAGAGGGTGTACTGGACTTGTTCTAACCGTGCCTGTCCATCACGAGTAACAACCAGAGAAGGTATTCTCGTCAGACATAACGCTAACCATATCCACGAGCCTGACAATTTCCATATAGAAACAGACGATGTGATGCAGAAGATTCGAAAACGGTGTCGAAAAGAAACAACGCCTATTCCAACAATTTACACAGAAGAGGTATCAGCTCTCAGAAATCGGGATTGGAATGAATAATCTGTTGAATTGGTAAAAAGAATCAAGACTTTTGAAGGATGTAAGGCTCAACTTTATCGTGAGCGAAGCAAAGACAGACCAGTACTTCCGAAAAGAAGACAAGACATACGCCTGGAAGGGGAGTGGACAGAGACGTCAGAGGGTGAGCAGTTTCTGCTTATAGACGAAGGTGAAGAAAACCGAATGCTCGTGTTCGCTACGCAGACAAACCTGGAGCACCTATGCAACGCCAGAACAATCTACGCTGACGGTACCTTCTACACATGCCCGGGACTGTTCTACCAGTTATACACATGGCATTGTTTATAGACGGACAGATGTATCCTCTGATGTTTGCTTTCCTACCAGGAAAGTCGGAAGAAACTTATCTGAGACTGTTTAATGCACTGGATAGAGAATGTAACCGTTTTGGACTCGAGTTGAAACCCGACATCCTGTTCATGGACGTCGAACTCGCTCCAAGAAAAGCTGCTCTACGAGTCTTCCAGACGACGGACGTGAAGGCATGCTTCTTCCACTACACACAGTGTATCTGGATGAAGGTACAGTCTTCGGGCTTGGCCAACGATTACAGGACAAACGAAGACATTCACCTCCTGGTCAGACGAGCAGCAGTTTTACCACTTGTACCAGTCAACTCAGTTGAAGACGTGTGGTTCGAAGCACTCACTGACATTGCTACTTTAGAGCTTCCTGCAGCAGTTGAAACATTCACAGACTATGTAACTGAGAACTGGATTGAGAGCGACAAACAGATTTGGAATCACTTCAATACCCATGGTCCAAGGACGACAAACAATGTAGAAGGCTGGCATAGCATGTTGAAGAAAGCTGTTCAGCATTCACATCCGAACATATTTTCCATCCTTAGAACTATCCAGGAAGTTAAATCATTTTCATGTATCAAGGTAGTTCAGTATGCTACAGGAGGTAAAAGACCAACCAAGAGAAGGAAATATAAAAACATTGACACGCGACTAGCATCCCTAAAGGAACGCCTGCGTGATGGGTCCATTAGCGCAATTGAGTATGCGGACAGAGCAACATATTGTCTACATATGTAACCATTTATAAACTGAGTAAATATTCAACAAAATTGAAAACAGTGAAAACCCAGATCAGACGATGTGATTATATGATGTGTTTAATTTGTTTTGATTGATATTTTCCTTATTCCTATGTTATATCAAAAAGAGGACCAAACAAGAGCTTTTTTCTGATAAATTCGTAACATACTGTTTTATAAAAAATGGTTACCAATATAGTGGAATTTTAAATAAACCGAACTGTAGTGATATCTTCGCCCCGGGCAGGGATTAGCCGACACCTTACCTGTATTTTTTCCCGATAGTCCTACATCGATTTTTAGCCCAAAAATCAAAATGTGGGACAATCGAGAATAAACCATTAATTCCTCAAAACTATTTATAATCGATTTGGTTTAATCATACCACGTACTCTGTCTAAGTGTAATTCATAATTGAGCCGTCCCACAATAGTTCAGCTAGTTATTGTCTATAAATGTAACTCCAATTTTGCTTATTAATACATATTTTTCCTCGGACAAGTTCACTGCAGACGAGTCTACAGAAGTGTAACTCAGTGTAAAGAATGGATATTGATCGTTCACTAAATTCAAATAGAATACAAATGTTTATCTTGGTGCCATGGAGACATATAGATAGTAAAGTGTACAAGGCGGTTGCATTAGTATTGAACAAACAATACATAATCACAAAAAAGTAAAAAAAAAAAAAAAAATCACGAAAGAAAATTAAAGATGGAAAGCACTGTAAGACCTTATTATTTCCAGATCATATTCTTCCCACCTGGGAAAAACAGGATCCTATTCTTCACAGCTGGGAAAAATAAGATATCATTTGTCACACATCTCGAACATATATGTCACAGCTCCTGGCAAATTTGTGATCGAAGCCGGATTTTTAGGTACCATGAAATCACAAAAATTGCATGAATTGTTTAACAAAAAGGTTAATTTTTACAACTGAGTCACATTTGTCACAGATTGCTATTGTCAGTATTGCAGATATATTGTTTTGATATACATGTATGTGTATGTATTCTAATTATAAAGAATCGTTGATTATGTTGATGTTGTTGTCGTTTTTGTTGCTATTGTTGCTGTTAGTTCTCGACTTTGTTGCAGTTGTAGGCGCAGTGGCGGTTGCTGTAGAGATAGTTGTTTTAATTTGTTGTTGTTTTTGTTTTTTGATGTTGTTGCTGAACGGGTATTACTGGTATAAGTAGGACTAGTAATGGTTCTTGTTGGCACCGTAATAGTAGGTGTATGCGTGGTAGTGGTAGATTGCAGTGTGGTGGTTGTTGTGAATTGTGTTGGCATTGTTGTGCTTGCTGTCGGTATAATGGTGGTTGATGTAGGCGCAGACAAGGTAGTTGTTTGCTTGTTTGATTGTTATTATAGGCGTCGTTGTGTTAGTCTATAGTCTACACCATTTTATATTAGCTCATTTTGAAGAAAGCTGGCAGCTTCTTTAATCACTCTCGAGTCCGCTTCCTGGGCCAAACTCACCAGTACTGAGTGCCCATGGGAAAGGTTCTACGAGAATGTTCACCGACCGAGGATCGAACCCGGGACCTCTACCTCTGAGCGTCTGTTACTGTATAGATATTTGTTGTTAATAATAGTTTAGATGTGATAAATGTAAGAATGATTGTTGTTGTATTTGTTGTTGTTGTTGGAGATATACGTGCTGTTGTAGGCGCAGTACTTCCGCAATCATTTGAGGTGGCACGTGTGGTAATGGTACTTGTAGGTGTAATAGTGGTAGTTGTTGATGTTGTTGTGGTGTTTGATCGCTTAATTGTGTTCCGCTCACCTGAGCACGAAATGCTCAATGTGAAATATTGTGATCACCACATGTCCTATGTCTGTCCGTCGTTAATATTTTTTAAAAAATCGTCTTGTCTGAAGCCCTTGATATTTGGTAAGTATGAAGCACCATATAGTGATCCTTTACAAAGTTTGTCAAATGTTGCCATAGGGGTCAAATCTGGCCCCGCCCCAGGGGTCAAACGTTTCCTATAGACTTGTATATGAAAATCTTCTTATCTGCAACTGCAAGGCCCATACCTTTGATACGTGGTATGTAGCAACATAGTATATGTAGTGGTCTTTAACCGAAACTGTTCAAATTAAGCCCCGATCCCTTTAATTCTCGTGTGGGGAATTCAGGCGCCCTGTGCATTGAAGAAATGATGGAAATAAGTAATCATGAATAAGAAAATAGGATGTGCAATGATAGGCTGGATCCTGAACTTTATCAATACTTTCCGATGATGTATACGGGTTACTTATGTGCTGAAATGAGGAAACGCGGGAGTGTGTAAAATCCGGCCATCTCCGCAACGTTATGTGAAAAACTCGGCCATCGTATTGATATTATTTTTACTGTTTTTTTCTTAATAAATCATAATAATATTGGTACAATGTATGATGTGAAAGAGTAGATTATGTTGTTTGTAAATATATCAAATATAGACATTTGCTTTTTTAAAGATGTACATAAAATATTTAGAAAGTTCGCTATTTATTGTTGAACACGTTACTGTCATTCCTTGCCACGTTATGTGAAAAACGCGGCCATCGGGTGTATTATTTATATTTTTATTGTGTGGTTTTTAATTAATCATAATAATGTTGGTATCTCCTGATATTGTAGTGCTTATGATTGGGACAAATGACATTTATTCGGAATTTAACACACCTTCTGATGTTGCTAGTGACATTGTGACTTTAGTGGGAAAACCTGTGACGAAACACAGAGTACAGTATGTTATAGTCGGTCAGATTCTTCACCGAGCGCCAGCCGTTTTTACACGATATCCGGTCTATCTCGAATGGTTCAACTGCAGAGTTGACGCCACGAATCAACTGATATCTCGGTTCCTGGAGGCCAGATATCCTACACAGTCTATATTGTGGCGCTTCACAGGTTTTTGGTCAACAGTCGCAAAGCAGACAGTCTTCGACAGGGATGGTACACATTTGACAAATGATGGTCAATTCAAGCTCTTCAACAATATCAGAGCAGCCGTGATTGCTGTGTTGAACAACTTGTTCTAACGCAAGATATGTATTATTTATTAGAATATCATTTTTCAATGTGACTTAACATTTCTGTATATCCGAATTAATTATTTTCAATTTGGAAATGGCACACGTCTTTCCATACTTCAACAATCAAACATCTCATGAAAATTGCATGAAGTTTACCATGAATTGAGCTTTAAAGCTTACACATTGTTTTTTCAAACACAAATTTTGATTTGTTTCTGTAACTTGCTCAAGGTTTGCCTTTTTTGAGCAGGGTTCTGCTTTTTATTTATGCAGGGCCTGCATTACGGCAGGGTTCTGCCTTTTATATTTTGTTAAGCAGGGTCTGCTTTTCATTTATGCTGCATGCACGGTCTGCAGCAGCAGGCAAGGTTTGCCTTATTTTTAGCAGGGTTCTGCTTTTTATTTATGCAGGGTCTGCATTATGACAGGGTTCTGCCTTTTATATTTTGTTAAGCAGGGTTCTGCCTTTTATATTTTGTTAAGCAGGGTTCTGCTTTTCATTTATGTAGGGTCTGCATATAACGGCAGGGTTCTGCCTTTTATTTACTTATTTATAACCATTTCCGCTGTAAGCCTGCACTGTCTCTCTGGCAAGCAGCATTGTTATAAACAGCATTGCAAACCTTGCAGCATCAACAACAAGACATTTCATTTGCTGCCCTACACCAGTCTGGAATATTACACTTTCTGAGCCTGCTCGAGCATTTAAATACCTGAATTGGTGAAACATTGCCCCCTTTATGCCAGGTTTTGAACACGGCTTTGTTCAGTAATTCCCAACATATGGAAATCACCAACGCCTGTCTTAACTGAGTTACTGCCTAAATGTTTGTCTTTAGGTGGTTTACAAGTCTTTCCATACTTCAACAATCAAACATCTCATGAAAATTGCATAAAGTTTACTATGAATTGAGCTTTTAAGCTTACACATTGTTTGTTCAAACACAAATTTTGATTTTTTTCTGTTACTTGCTCCCATTCAATTTTATGGAATTGCAAATGGTGTTCCACTTTAATTAGTTGCCTGATCTCAGCAACATAATTCTCCATTATACATATTTATAAATATCAAATGTTCCATTTTTTAAGCAGGGTTCTGCTTTTAACTTTTTAAAAGGTGCAATTGTACGGCTATGTTAAGCCTTTATTTACAATTCTAAGCAGGGTTCTGCAGCAGGCAAGGTTTGCCTTTTTTGAGCAGGGTTCTGCCTTTTATATTTTGTTAAGCAGGGTCTGCTTTTCATTTATGCTACATGCTGGGTCTGCAGCAGCAGGCAAGGTTTGCCTTATTTTTAGCAGGTTTCTGCTTTTTATTTATGCAGGGTCTGCATTATGGCAGGGTTCTGCCATTTATATTTTGTTAAGCAGGGTTCTGCTTTTTATTTATGCAGGGTCTGCATATAACGGCAGGGTTCTGCCTTTTATTTACTTATTTATAACCATTTCCGCTGTAAGCCTGCACTGTCTCTGGCAAGCAGGTTTCTAATGTTATAAACAGCATTGCAAAGCTTGCAGCATCAACAACAAGAAATTTCAGTTTGCTACCCTACACCAGTCTGGAATATTAGACTTTCTTAGCCTGCTCGGGCATTTAAATACCTGAATTGGTGAAACATTGCTCTCTTTATGACAGGTTTTGAAGACGGCTTTGTTCAGTAATTCCCAACATATATAAAATCACCAACGCCTGTCTGAACTGAGTTACTGCCTAAATGTTTGTCTTTAGGTGGTTTACAAAGTGATCTATGCATAATCTGTTGGCCGATACATTTAAATGTTACTCATATTAAATCATGGTTAAAAATGTCATTTAGATGCCGGCAAAAAAGAGGACAGCTACTGCTGTACATCCTAAACCGGCCAAGAAAAGAGCCACTGTTAAACGGGCCACAAAAGGGACAGGTACACAAACCTTACAAGAGCCAAATTACATGATGGACATTCATCCAGAGTTACCTGGACCAAGCAGTCATCGACTTTTAAACATTACATCGCCAGACATCCATACACAATCTTGTTCGCATGGATCACAGAACATTAACATATCTGACAGAAATGTGCCAGTGCAAACGTCTACAGCCGAAGGTGAAGAGGATGATGAGGATGTCAACATGTCATTTCCGAATGTGTTATCATCACATACAGACAGCCTCTTAGGTATAGGGTATCCAACATATGTAACCCCTGTATCCACGCCTATCAATTCACAAATATCTGCCTCCATTCAACAGAAAATCTTTCAAAACAAATTTGTGGATTTTTCTTTGTTGTTGCCCTCGGATTCGATACCCCAGGGCAATTCAAAGTTTCAACTACAGGTTGATGCAGAGGCTAATATTAGTCTGGTAAGTAAATAACTTCGATTGAATCATGGACAACCGCCTTTTTGCGGTTTGTCTCCGTGTATGCCGTGCGTTTTCTCTTTGAGACGTCCGCACTAATGAAATACGGGGAGATAACCCGTGATCTATCTCAACGTCGTCCTGGCGCAGCTTTCGTGTTCTATGACACTCAGTTCAGGATGCTGCGCCAGACTATTCCACACCCATGGGATAGGTTACACATGGAATTCTGGCTGTTGGCCTCTACACAGGCTAGTCCCATGCAAAGCTCTACGCAACCACGGCCCTTTCGGGTACAGCAAAACGGGGGACCTGCAACATCAGTATGTGCAGACATCCCCACATATGTTGTTTTTGCCGGGGCCAACACTCTGCAATCGCATGTCCCAACAAGCCCAGGGACAGATCCATTACCAATATTGCAACCAGCTTCAGACTGAATTGCAAATATAAATTTTGATGTAGGCCGGTTGCTTTAGGATTCTTTAGCACCAGCCACTATCAACGCTTATCGAAATGCCCTTAAACATTATCAAATATTTCACATGACATTTCATACATCTGAGTCGATTTTGCCAGTCTCTGTTGAAAAACTAGCCCAGTTCATAGCTGTGTGTCATCGCAAGGGTCTTAAATCTTCTACAATAACCACATATTTGTCTGCCATAGCATAGATTCATAACATTAGGGGATATCCTAATCCCGGGGAGGCCTTTCTGATACAAAAAATCCTTCACGGTCTTCGACGCAACTTCTCCCCTGACAAAAGGTTACCAATTACTTTAGATATTTTGCAAAAGCTGATTCAAGCATTACCACAACATTGCGAAGATTAAATATCCGCAGTGTTTTCAAAGCCATGTTTCTAGCTGCGTTGTTTGGTCTTCTCAGAGTCAGCGAAATTGCAGTAACAAGGTCAAGTCCTCAACATGCACTTCTCCGCCAGAATGTTCAAGTACAGTTTCTGGGCTCAAAACCACACCTACTTCTGTTACACTTAACATCATACAAACATTCTCAGGGCAACATGGCTACGTTGCCACTACAGTGCAATCCATTAAAATCTTTATGTCCAGTAAAAGCTCTTTACAAAATGTACAGCTCTTCAACAACACAGGGCCCATTGTTTCGTTATGCTTGTCTCTGTCCAATAACAGCTACTGGTTTTAGAACCATGCTCCGAAGATGTGTATTATCCTGTAATTTAGACCCTGTTCGATACACAGCTCATTCACTGAGGATAGGTGGTGCTACATATGCACACAGTACAAATGTGTCAAATGAGCAACTTAAAAAGCTAGGCAGGTGGAAGTCATCGGTTTTCTTGAAATATATTCGTCCGAATCCTTTACATGCACCTGCTTCAAGCAAACAATGATACTCCATTGATTCATTACAGGAAACACTGTTAGTTCATACCAATTTAATGAAAACCCATTCCTCTGACTGTCTTAAGCAGCACAGTTCAATCTACTTTTACAAAAGATCACATTTGGGGAAATATGATTGTGTAATGTTTGTATATATGTTTATATTCAATCTTAGTTACAGTTGTGTTTTCTCAGAAATGTATAACCATGAATTCGTTCTTAAACTCGACTGACTGAGGCGGCGGGTATAGTTCAGTTCTGGGTATACAATAGTTCCTTCACTAGATAGTTAAATTATGCTATTATTCACCTTTTACCAGTATTATTTGATGTAAGGAGACTGGTCTCCTCCAAATTTTATAGTTAACTTACAGTAAGGCATATATAGCCGTGAATTTGTTCTTGAGCTCGACTGACTGAGGCGGCGAGCATAGTTCAGTTCAGGTGTGTACATGAGTTACTGCATTAAATGATTTTTAATGATGCCATTATTCACCTGAACCAATATTGTTTGAGGGACTGCGGCTAGTTTTCTCGAAGGGTCATCTTTGCCATCACATATGTACAACCATGAATTTGTGTTGGACTCGACTGACTGAGGCGGCGAGTTCAGTTCGGTGTTTGCGTGTACATGGATTACTTAATTAGATATGTTTGTGTTATACCAATGTCAATTTAAACAATGTTGTTTGATGTGCTGAAACTGATTTTCAATTCAATTCATTGCCAGTTTTGTACCAACTGTCTTAGGCAGTGGTACTAGCTTACAGGTGAACTTTTTGAGCAATACTTCTCATTGAAGTACGACATCACATTATAGATTTATGCTTTAATTAAAAACTAATAAGCATCTTAGCATGTTAAATGTCTCAACTGAATAAAACGTGGACTCATTTATCTATCAACATTTATTATGCAAACTAGCTGTTTCTCCCCATCACATAATTACTAGTGTTATCTGAGATAATAGTCATGTCTCACGCCTTGTTTAATATGTTGGTTAAGGTCATTCAAACAAAATTGAATTCGGATGTATTTCACATGGACTATTACAAAAATGTCATTTGTAGGATTTCATAATTTGTTTGTTTTTATAATTTCATGTAAAATGTCCTTATCTCCTGACAAGAAGCTCACCTCATCTGGGCTTGGCGGTCGTTTCACTGTGGCGGTTGTTTCGCCCAGATATGGAAAAATGTTTTATAATTCATATATTTTATTATGAATTAAAATTAAAATTTAAGGCATTTTAAATCTTAAAATGCCCAATTTCAACTTCAATTTAATTTCTGGCTTATCATTTTCCCTTACTAGTCCGGTTACCTGTCCCTTGTCAGAATATATGGAAATGTATACAACAGTATTATATGGAAACATAAATAGATTTTATGCATACATAAAAGTATTTATGGTATTGGGGAGCCGTTTTTATCTGGAGCGGTTACTCCCCACTGAGTGGGGGTAGACTGGCGGTCCTGGCCACCTGCGAGTCACGTGATGGTGCACGCCGACATCGCTGCTACGTAGACGTAATGCGACGGGTGTCTATGGAACGCCACAGCTGTCTTATGTTGTGATATGTCATGTTATTATGTCTAACATACATCTTAAGTTGTCTAAAGTATGTGTTATTATGTGCACCTGCCATGTTAGTATGTCTAACTAACATGTTATTATGTCTAACATACATGCTGTTATGTCTCACTTACATGTTATTATGTGTAACTGACATGTTATTATGTCCAAATGGCATGTTTTTATGTCTATTCAATATGCTATTTTGTCTAACTGGCATGAAATTATGTCAAACTGGCATGTTAGTATGTCAAACTGACATGTTATTATGTCTCTTCGGCATGCTATTATGTCTATCGGACATGTTATTATGTCTATCTTATGTCTTATTATGTAAAACGAACATGTTACTGTTATGTCTAACTGTCATGCTATGATGTCTAATCAATGTGTTTTGATGTCAAATTTACACGTTATTATGTCCAGTAAACATTGTATTATGTTTACTTCACATGACATTATCTCTATTAGACCTCTTGTCCAAAATGCGTGTTATCTTGTTAGTGTTTCATGTTGTGATGTCGAATTATCGTGGTGTTGTTGAAAAAAGGCGCGAAACTCCGCGCGTACTGGCCAATGCGACGGAAAAGTCGGGACTAGATGCAGTGTTACAGACGACTTTAATACATACAGCCAAACATATGGAAGATCTCTTGAAAAGTTTGAAACAAAAAAGATAAATTGATTTCTATTTTTGCAACAATGTTTTTAATAGTCTTCTGCTTCAGATTGGTCCGAAATGCATCCGATTGTTAAGAAGGGTTTACATTAAAAATCTATGAGTAAGAGTATACCCCTCGTAATGAACAATTACTAGAGCTACTTCTGCAAATATGTTTAAACATCGTCCGCTGCAGATGCGTCAAAATACACCAGCATGTGAGAAAGGACTAGGTATTGATCTTACATTGACACTTTAAACCTTTCCCACATAAGTCAAAGCAAATCTATGGAAAATGTCTATAAATTAAAGTTTAATAATTGAAAAGAGTTTAAAACATTGTGGCAACATTATAAGCACTTTCTCTACTGGCCCCTAATGTTTTCAAAAGTCGACAGCTGCAGGGAGATAAAAAAATACGTCTTTATAAGGTAAATGGTTAAAATAGAATGCAATTAATTTGATTAAGTCACTGCTCCTATATGCATGTTCATCTCCATAAAAAAGGTTGTCTGCTGCAGAACGTGTTAGATGCAGAATTATATAAATATTCGACCGGTGCTCTGCGAAACGCAACCTAAATATAATTATTACACACATTGAAAGAAACCTCCATTGGTATTTATGCCGGCATGTAAGAGTTTCGCGCCTTTTTTCAACAACACCACGATACTTTGACATAACAACATGCCAGTTAGACAAGATAACACGTTTTATGGACAAGACAATGGACATAATGCCAAGTCAACTAGAAACCATGTTTACTGGACATAATAACGTGTAAATTTGACATCAAAATAAATTGATTAGACATAATAGCATGACAGTTAGACATATCAGTAACATGTCCGTTTGACATAATAAGACATAACATAGACATAATATCATGCTGAAGAGACATAATAACATGTTGGTTTGACATGATAACATGTCGGTCTGACATATTAATAGCTATTCTCTGTAAGCATTTAAACTTTTTCGGCACGCATAGTCACGGATATTGCTTAAACTTATTCCACATGTTGCCATCAGAGAACTATTCAGAAAAATAGTAGTAGAAATTCCAAATATTGCCCTGTTGCCATGGAAACAGTGTGCAAAGTTGAGTTTTTGATGAAAAACGCAACATTTACCACTTATTTAAAAAAAAACGCAGCCATCTCCAATTAAGTGAATTACATAAATAGATAGATGAACATTTGCTTAATCAAACGCAAGAAAAAAGCTACGGGGAACATATGATCGTTTTTGCATAAATAAGATTTTAAGATACCTCACCACCAAAAAATACAAATTACCTCCCTTAGTTATTTAGAAAAATAAAAAAACATGAATTACCTCCCTTGGAATTTTAGATTTTTGTTTTATCGGGGTTTTGAGCCGTTTTAACATTATTTCAGTAATATCACAGCATCAATTCACTTGTTTGTGATCCCTGGGCAAACAAACCAGTACTATGCAAGGAAATGTACCTTGCCCAAGGGTACTCCACCATAATTGGTGCGGGGCACTTTTGGATCGAACCTGTGACTCTAGGTTCATAATCACTGACGCTGAACATTCGAACCTACATGAACAGATAATTATCAGATGTATAACCAAGGACTTTCCTAATACCATTTGTCAAAATATGGTCAAAGTCGTTTGCTGCATAATTGTCGTATGAGGGAAAGGGTTAAACCCTTCAATTTTTTTGCATACTTTTGCTGTACCTGTACCTGTTTTTATTGGCTTTAAACGAATGCTTTTTTTCCAATAGTATTTCATAAATAAGTTGTCTATCGGGGTTTATGATAGTGTATTCGTGTTTTTTAATACAAATAATGATGAACATTACTTTCAGGTATAAAATGCGTCACCCAACTTGACATGTAAAATAATATACTTCTTTATTTGAATCATAACAACTAATGATAACACTTTGTTTGAAGATTACAATTTTTATATCACTAACTAATCCTTCTATTTTGATTTTTAGCTCGTCTGATTTTTTTGTTATCACTAACTAATCCTTCTATTTTGATTTTCAGCTCGTCTGATTTTTTGGGGAAAAAAAGACGAGCTATTGTCGTCACTTGATCGTCGTAGTCGTCTTCGTCGTCGTCGTCGGCGTTGGTTAAGTTTTGCGTTTAGGTCTAGGTCACTTACATGAAAACTATCAAACCTAACACTTTGAAACTTGGAAAACTTGTTCATCTAATACTCTTCTTCACATTGTATGCTGAAAATGCTAAGTGTAGCCTTTTTTGGGGTAAAAAACATCATTTTTGATGTATTTTTGTCGATTTTGAGAATTGGACATAGTTGGTTAAGTTTTACGTTTAGGTCACTTACATGGAAACTATCAAACCTAATTCTTTGAAACTTGTTCGTCTAATACCTTTATTCACATTGTATGCTAAAGATGCCTAGTGTTGTCTGTTTTTTTATGTAAAAAACATAAATTTTGATGAATTTTGGTTGATTTTGAGAATTGGCGGTGTTGGTTAAATTTTGCGTTTAGGTCACTAACATGGAAACTATCAAACCTATTACTTTAAAATAAGGATTGTAAATGTTGATGTATTTTGGTTATTTATGAGAATTCAACATAGTTTCTTCACTTTTTCTAATATTGAATTCAAATTTTCCCCAAGTAATAAAAACATGATGTATTTCAAACGTATTATGAATATCTTCAATCAGATTGTGTTTTTGGGGTCAAGGTCACTGTTACAAAAAATAGAGGCACTGTTCCCCATAACTTTTTTAGATCACCTGAGCCGAAGGCTCAAGGTGAGCTATTCTGATCACTTTTTGCTCGTCGTCCGTCGTCCGTCCGGCGTTAACTTTTAGCTTTAAACATCATCTCCTCCCAAACTCAAAGGACAATTTCCGTGAAACATCACAGGACTGTTCCTCTGGTTGACCTCTTTCAAAATTGTTCAAAGATTTAAATTCCATTGAGAACTTTGGTTGCTGCGGCATCAGAAAAGGGACAAAATGTCCAACCTTTAAAAATCTTCTCCTCCGAATCTGCTTGTCATATTCAAATATAATTTGGTAGAAATGTTCCTTGCGTGACCCTCTATAAAAATTGTTCAAGCCATACTGATTGGGCAAAAAACATGGCAGTCAGGCGGCATCAAAAAAGGGGCAAAATGACAAAATTTGAAAATTCCATTTTTATGAAAGTGCTTGTCTGATTTTAAGAAAATATAATACGAATCTTACTGTAATGATCCTCTATTTAATTTGTTAAAGCCGTTTTGATTGGTTACACAATCATAGCAACCAGGCGTCATCACAAAAGGGGTAAATTGAACTTTTAGCTACAAATGACAACCAACTCCTACCATTCCAATAGACCAATTTCCACAAAACATCACAAGAATGTTCCTTTGGTGGTCCTCTTTCAAAATTGTTCAAAGATTTAAATTCCATTGATAACTTTGGTTGCTGCGGCATCAGAAAGTGAGAAAAATACCCAAATTTTAAAATCCTTTTCCTCCATAATCTACTTGTGCGATTGCAAGATAATTTGGTAGAAATGTTCCTTAAGTGACCCTCTAAATAAACTGTTGAAGCCATATTGATTTCGTTGAAAAACAGGGCAGCAAGGCGGCATCAGGAAAGGTGCAAAATGACAAAAACTTTATAATTCCATTCTTATTAAAGTTCTTGTTAGATTTCAAGATATAAATGGCCTTTACTGATAAGCTGTTTCTTGAGAAGTGTCCACTCCTTTGCAGTTTCATTTGCACTCCCTGATAAAATTTTCCCAGATATTTGCTACTAATTTACTATCAATTAGGTGATCGATTTAGGGCCATCTTGGCCCTCTTGTTTCATTTCTTGTGAGAAGAGATGTTGATCTTCATGCATTCATTGTTCATTTGTATTTATATGGCCGCATTAAATTTTTATAACCATTCAAAAAACGGCAAAAAAGTGTTCTTTTTTCCCGTAAAAAACACCATTTGCAAAGAAAAGTTTGGGACCACATTTAACAATTTGATAATCAATTGTTTTCTTCTTAATTTCCTTCATCAAATGATGACTTTTGGTAGAAAATATGATCCATTTTGTTTAACCCACATGCTGGCAATATTTAAATAAACATTAAACAATTTTTTTTTTTTTTTTTTAAATTTTAAAATGATACATTTTGTATCCATGGTAACTAATTTTAGAGGCACTGTTCCCCATAGCTTTTTTTCATTTCTTGTGAGAAGAGATGTTGACCTTCATGCATCCATTGTTCATTTGTATTCATATGAACGCATTAAACTTTTATAACCATTCAAAAAATGGCAAAAAAGTGTTCTTTTCCCCCGTAAAAAACACCATTTCAAAGAAGGGTTTGGGACCACATTTAACAATTTGATAATCAATTGTTTTCTACTTAATTTCCTTCATCAAATGATGACTTTTGGTAGAAAATATGATCCATTTTGTTTAACCCACATGCTGGCAATATTGAAATAAACATTAAACAAAATTAATTTTTTTTTATTTTTTTTAAATTTTAAAATGATACATTTTGTATCCATAGTAACTAATTTTAGAGGCACTGTTCCCCATAGCTTTTTTTCATTTTTTGTGAGAAGAGATGTTGACCTTCATGCATCCATTGTTCATTTGTATTCATATGAACGCATTAAACTTTTATAACCATTCAAAAAATGGCAAAAAAGTGTTCTTTTCCCCCGTAAAAAACACCATTTCAAAGAAGGGTTTGGGACCACATTTAACAATTTGATAATCAATTGTTTTCTACTTAATTTCCTTCATCAAATGATGACTTTTGGTAGAAAATATGATCCATTTTGTTTAACCCACATGCTGGCAATATTGAAATAAACATTAAACAAAATTTTTTTTTTTTTTTTTTTTTTAAATTTTAAAATGATACATTTTGTATCCATGGTAACTAATTTTAGAGGCACTGTTCCCCATAGCTTTTTTTCATTTTTTGTGAGAAGAGATGTTGACCTTCATACATCCATTGTTCATTTGTATTCATATGAACGCATTAAATTTTTATAACCATTCAAAAAATGGCAAAAAAGTGTTCTTTTTCCCCGTAAAAAACACCATTTCAAAGAAGGGTTTGGGACCACATTTAACAATTTGATTATCAATTGTTTTCTAATTAATTTCTTTCATCAAATGATGACTTTTGGTAGAAAATATGATCCATTTTTTTTAACCCACATGCTGGCAATATTTAAATAAACATTAAACATTTTTTTTTTTTTTTTTTGAATTTTAAAATGATACATTTTGTATCCATGGTAACTAATTTTAGAGGCACTGTTCCCCATAGCTTTTTTTCATTTCTTGTGAGAAGAGATGTTGACCTTCATGCATCCATTGTTCATTTGTATTCATATGAACGCATTAAATTTTTATAACCATTCAAAAAATGGCAAAAAAGTGTTCTTTTTTCCCGTAAAAAACACCATTTGCAAAGAAGGGTTTGGGACCACATTTAACAATTTGATAATTAATTGTTTTCTACTTAATTTCCTTCATCAAATGATGACTTTTGGTAGAAAATATGAACTTTTGCATATATATCTTCATTTATGCTAAAAACTGATTGGAAAATTTAGTGGATTTCCCATTGAAATCAGTCCTATAAAAAACGAGAGCCGGTTGCTATGGCAACCAAAGTCCATAGCAAAGTTTTTTTTGCCATTTTCCATTTCTTTCATCAAGTTGAGAAAATGTGTGAAGTTTGAACAAAATCCGTGACCATGCGTGCCACACTCCCTATATGAGAGTGCAAATGCTTACAGAGAATGGCTATTAACATGCCAGTTTGACATAATAACATACCAGTTAGACAAACTGGCATATCGGATGGACATAAAAACATGCCATTTGGACATAATAACAAGTCAGTTACACATAATAACATGTAAGTGAGACATAATAGCATGTAAGTTAGACATACTAACATGGCAGGTGCACATAATAACACATACGTTAGACAACTTAAGATGTAAGTTAGACATAATAACATGACATATCACAACATAAGACAGCTGTGGCGTTCCATAGGTGTCGGCCAATCGCTGGTGGGGGTGCCCAGAGCGGCCAGTCATCTACCTCCTTTCTCGGAGAGCAGACTTCCTTTGTTTTAAACAAAATTACGTTGTGAAGAAGGAATTCTGTTTGTTAACCACAACCTCCCTATTCCACCTCC
The DNA here is from genome assembly GCA_031761405.1 of Serripes groenlandicus. Lineage (NCBI taxonomy): Eukaryota > Metazoa > Mollusca > Bivalvia > Cardiida > Cardiidae > Serripes > Serripes groenlandicus. The sequence goes on along the minus strand of JASEVX010000014.1, from coordinate 48,279,694 downwards.
ATTTTTTATTTCGTTTATGTATATATTACATTATATGCTACTATCTATGTTTTTATTTCATTTATATTTTTATTTTTCATGTCTGGCGGTTGTTTCGCCCAGATATGGAAAAATGTTTTATAATTCATATATTTTATTATGAATTAAAATTAAAATTTAAGGCATTTTAAATCTTAAAATGCCCAATTTCAACTTGTTTCGCCCAGATATGGAAAAATGTTTTATAATTCATATATTTTATTATGAATTAAAATTAAAATTTAAGGCATTTTAAATCTTAAAATGCCCAATTTCAACTTCAATTTAATTTCTGGCTTATCATTTTCCCTTACTAGTCCGGTTACCTGTCCCTTGTCAGAATATATGGAAATGTATAAAACAGTATTATATGGAAACAATGGAACATAAATAGAATATAGTTACATCTTATACCTTTCTTCACATTGAATGCTGAAGATGCTGAGTTTGACCTTCTTTTTGGGTGGTTAAAGTTATAGGGCAAGTTGGAATTTTATTTATCTTTTTAGTTTTTTATGCCCCCGGAATCACCGATTCGGTGGGCATATAGTTTTTGGCCTGTCCGTCTCTTTGTCTCTTTGTCTGTGGCAAAAAAAACTTTAACCTTGACCACTACTTTTGAACCATAACAGGTACGGCTACCATATTTCACATGTGTATTCCTTGTTACATGTCCTTTCTGTCAGTACCAATATTTTTGACCTTGCGACCTTGACCTTTGACCTACGTCTCTTTGTCTGTCTGTCGAAAAAAACTTTAACCTTGACCACTACTTTTGAACCGCAACAGGTACGGCTACCATATTTCACATGTGTATTCCTTGTGACATAACCTTTCTGTCAGTACCACAATATTTGACCTTGCGACCTTGACCTTTGACCTACGTCTCTTTGTCTGTCTGTCGAAAAAAACTTTAACCTTGACCACTACTTTTGAACCGTAACAGGTACGGCTACCATATTTCACATGTGTATTCCTTGTGACAAGACCTTTCTGTCAGTATCAAAATTTTGACCTTGCGACCTTGACATTTGACCTACATTTTGAAAACTTTAACCTTGACCACTACTTTTGAATATTAACATGTACGGCTTCCATATTTCACATGTGTATTCCTTGTGACAAGACCTTTCATTCAGTACCAATAGTTTTGACCTTGACCATTACCTTCGACCTAGATGTTGCCATTCGGGGGCATCAGTGTTTTACAAATACATCTTGTATAAATAAGTACTTGTGCTAGGGCTTTTATATTTGGAATATAGTTACATCTTATACCTTTCTTCACATTGAATGCTGAAGATGTTGAGTTTGACCTTCTTTTTGGGGTAAAAGCATGATTTTGGGTGGTTAAAGTTTTAGGGAAAGTTGGAATTTTATTTATTTATTTAGTTTTTCTAAATAAGTACTTGTGCTAGGGCTTTTATATTTGGAATATAGTTACATCTAATACCTTTCTTCATATTGTATGCATAAGACGCTGAGTTTGAGCTTTTTGGGGTAAAAAAACATGATTTTGGGTGGTTAAAGTTTTAGGGCAAGTTGGAATTTTATTTTTTTATTTTTATTGTGCTAGGGCTTTTATATTTGGAATATAATTATATATAATACCTTTCTTTATATTGTATGCTGAAGATGCTGAGTGTGACCTTCTTTTTGGGGTAAAAAAACATGATTTTGGGGGGTTAAAGTTTTAGGGCAAGTTGGATTTTTTATTATTTTTTCTCAATAAGTACTTGTGCTAGGGCTTTCATATTTGGAATATAGTTACATCTTATACCTTTCTTCACATCTGTCCATGTTTTTGTTTGAATTATGGCCCTTTTTCGATTTAAAATTTTGGTTAAGTATTTTGTACCACCCCACTTGTTTTCAAAACCATTAGAGACATAGCTTATATATATACACTTACAATACTTATTAACCATCATTACCTCCATCAACAGACAACAGTTCATAACTCTGTTAAGTTTCTTTTAAGAATTATGGCCCTTTTTTATTTAGAATATTGGTAAAGTTATTCATACCAAATCAATTTTTTTCAAAACAATTAGAGATATAGCTTAAACACTTACAAAAATCTTTTTACCATCATTATCTCCACCAACAGCTAAGAGTGCATAATTTAGTAAAGGTTTTTGTAAGAATTGTGACCCTCTTTCGACTTATATAAAGTACTTTGCTTATAAATAATATGATAAAGTACCTGGTTAAGTTTTCTGTACCACCCAAAAAGTTTTGTTTTAATGGCAAGCACAAACAAGTCGAGCGCGCTGTCCTCCGACAGCTTGTTTAATGAGTAGAATTTATAGTACTGTTACTCTAAAGTCGAAACTAGGATGACTAACTTCTAGGTTTACGCGTTTCTTTTAATCGAACAGTCGATGGCAAGAACAGAGGATTCCGTTGAAACAAAGAATTAATTAATTATATATCAATTTAAACGTTGATTATTAGTGCAAGCGTGTCTTGTATCGTGCTGGAATTGTCTCCGGCATGGTGCAAGTCTCAAGACAAACATAACCAAAATAATTCCACAAATGGTCTATGAGATGTTTGCATAGCTCTTCCTAAATATTCCATACAAGCTTAACATTCTTTTTAATTATTTTAGAAATGTCTTTTATGTTACTTTCACTTATCCTTCGACCGCTGACTTACTGACGATAGAACTTTAGAATTTTTACTTTGGCTTAGATTAATGTTAGTGTAAAGTGACTAATGGGAACATAGATATATGTAGGCTTCTCATTAAAGAACATAACTCGTTTAAATTGTGTTTAAAAAAAGTGTCCTATGCACTGATCACGATGGTATAAACAGTATATCTGCTACATTTCAAACGAACAAATACATTTAATGAATAGGACTGAAAAGATATGTTTCATGCATTTTGTACAATAACAGCTTTTTAATTTGTATTTTCATTGTTAAATTAGTTTGATATATTAATAAAACATCCACAACCTAATTTGTAGTGTCTTGTGCGGATGTACGTCTCTCTTAAACAATATTTCTAAGCTCATGATAAGGAAGAAATTACTGAGTTTTGTTGAATGTTATCTTCTCAGGTTTTGTTGCAATTATGTTGTGTGTATATTCGATTAGAACATGTTTTCATGACATGATCTAATAAATGAACAATAGCTACGTTATCAGATCTTAGAATGTTATCAAAATTGCGCTATCCGGGAGTTAATAGAAGTCCTAGTATTACTTAATTTCACAAATTATTTGTCGTGTAAACATATACATGATTTACATATCCGATAATCTGCATATTGATTAGGCATGTCGTTGTGAAATAAGATAAATATCGGCCGTTAAAAGTGCGCAAAGAAATCTGTGTGCAAATGTCTCATATGTTTTACTTGGTGGCGCCTGTACTCGGATGCGAACAGTTAACATATAACATCGCATTCCTAGTACAGAAATTGGACTAATTGATAGTTATTCTGAATTTCCGGCAAGATTGATTTACTAAAATAAAATTGAAACAAACAACTTTTTAAACGACTTGTAATAACATTGTGGGGGAAGGACATAATCTATATGGAATTGAACTACAGCTATATTTATATGTATAAACATGCTTAAATGATAAAACAAAGAAACGAAAGAAATTAATCAAAGAACGCAAACGACTAAATATTGAGGGAAAAGGACTATACTTGTAAGAGATATGACGAATTGTAGTCACAGTTGTATTGTATTGGTTTAAGATTCAGGTTAATGAGAAATCAGTACAGAAAAATAAAAAAAACATACGATTTTTGAAAACGTTATGGGAGAGGATAAAATCTATAAGGTGTGTAATGAACATTTATTGTTACAATAAATTAAATAATAATAACTTTCAATTTAAAGATTCATCTTTCCAGAGACATATATATCCGAGATTGTGGTGAGTTAATATACACGATCCAAAAAATTTATATGAAAAAGATTAGTTTAAAAATAGTTTATTCGATATAATAAGGCATAATATAAACAATAACTAATTAAATACAAACAATTAATGCGAAAAAGATTGGAACGAAAGCTAAAGGATTGGTTCGTGGTCACAGGTAGACAGCGGGAAAAATATGTCACGTGCTATACACTACATGTTCAATGACAACAAACTCTTAATGTTGTATTACATGATTTCAAGAACTCACACTATATATTGATTAGATCCATGTATATTTACGGGCCGTGGACGGACGGGCGAGGGGGGTGCTCAACGACAGAGATAAAGATATCTTACCTTAAAAGTGGTTGTCCGCTTTTCAATAGTAACGTCAGAACTATCGCGTAATTGCGTGGAACAAGTTACTGTGCATTTATTTTTTTATATTTTCAGCTGCGGTTTTATCAAATAGTAATGCTTAATGAAAATATTCAATGCGAAACAGTTGTGCAGAGGTAGAGCGCCGGCCTCTCGTAGAAAAGGCCCCGGGTTCGAATCCCGTGATGAATGGATTCTGTTTTGGGGATTTTTCCACTCGAACGGCGCGAGTAATGGTTAATTATGAAGAAGACGGCAAGCGTGATTAATATAAGCTCTGAAAGCTTGTTTCACAGTCGATGAAAATAATATAAGTTTAAACTTAAAACTCAAGTAAATTATTGTTAGCTCAGAAACTGGTAGTATTTTCAAATACCTGGCTCGATATTGAGATCTATATTAAGATAAAATCGTGTAGACTTACGTATTGTTATACATTGTTGATTTAACCCTTACTCACATTGCACTCCATCAAAAAGGGAAAATGTTCACAAATGAGGTTATACTTTTGGTCCCAATTTTTGAAAGACTAAAACTATTTCAATTACTGATTCAAAGGGCAGATCTTAAATAATTATACTGAGTGGCTAATTTTCAAATTATTTTGTAGAAATGTTCCCTGGGTGACCTTCTATCAGATTCCTTTAATCCATCCTGATTGGTTTAAAAACATGGCAGCCAGGGGTTGGAGTTGTTAGCTCCCGAACTATTTGCATATTTTTTAATTATTGTTGTAGAAATGTTCCTTGGTTAACCTTCTACAATATTTCTTTATGCCATGTTGATTGGTCAGAAAAAAATGGCAACTAGGAGGGAAGGCCGTTTTGCCTCATATGGTTATAGTGATGTAATGTTTGTCTAATGCAGTGGAACGATACCGGCCCTCTTGTTCAGTTATATAACGGTATTTCCTGAGTAAACTACCAGTACTACTGTTCCATTTATATTGACAACAGCCAGTCAGTGGTAATGCTTAGCGCCAAGAGGGGCGTTATAGGACTTTAAATTGTACATAAAACATACCGTTCATGCTATACAACACGTACACAATATGTTACTGTGGTTAATTGTATGGCTGGTCCAAGAGAGGTAACTCTTATCAGATCATAATGATAAATAGCAAGAGTTGTCTGACAGGAAGTGAGAATAACAATCGTAACGTTTCGGTGCTTGAATAGTGAAATAAACTAAGAAGATGTTTATTAAAAGGTTAATAACACTAATGACTTGATATATTCTATATACGATGATCAAAGATACCACAGTTACCTTTAATTTACCATTTATTCAACGAAATGCCAGTAATTTGATAATATGATACTAATATTATCGCTTTTTATGCCCCCGGAATCACCGATTCGGGGGCATATAGTTTTTGGCCTATCTGCAAAGAAAACTTTAACCTTGACCACTACTTTTGAACCATAACAGGTACGGCTTCCATATTTCACATGTGTATTCCTTGTGACATGACCTTTCTGTCAGTACCAACATGTTTGACCTTGCGATCTTGACCTTTGACCTACATTTTGAAAACTTTAACCTTGACCACTACTTTTGAACCGTAACAGATACGGCTTCCATATTTCACATGTGTATTCCTTGTGACATGACCTTTCTGTCAGTACCAACATTTTTGACCTTGACCATTACCTTGTTGCCATTTGGGGGCATCTGTGTTTCACAAACACATTTTGTTCTGTTTCAAAAATTTGAAAAGTCCAATTTAAAAATATTTAATTTTGTAGTTTTAAATAGAACTATGACATCATTAGCAAATCACACAATTAGCCTGGTCACCATGTTTGACTTATCTCAATAAATATTTATTAATAATCACAACATAATTATGTATGTATATTTTCAGGGCATTGTGCAATAGCGTCAATGACGGCCAGACAGTTTGGGATACTCCTTTAGATCAGGTCTTGTTTTTTCTCCGGACAAAACCGTAGGCCTCTACAAAATAGAGCCCTTTCTTTCTGTTGTATGACAGAGAGGCGTTGTATCCAAGGCATTGAGGATCAGCCATGAAGTACATTTTGAGAATTTACTAATTTCTTGAGTCTTCTTTTCATAATCACCTTGGATGGAAAACCTTAAATTGCAACACAATGCATTTATCAGTTTCAAGTTTATTTAAATTTCGTAGTTATATCGTCGTAAAAATATTAATTTCCTTAAGAAAACTGAAAATTGATTTCCGTTTTACAGACTCAAAAGAGTTGACGCATATGTTGAGCCTTATAAAACCGGTCAGGAGTTGATTCAAAAGTACAGAAAGGTTTGAAAAGCAATGGACACAAAGTGGATTCTGCTTTAATTTAGGTAAGTAAGAATGTGTAATCCAAGTCTGCCCAATGCTTTTAGAAAATTTAAAGCCAAAATCAGCACACCCAATTAAAATGTGCCGAACAGAACGGTTTGTAAAACATTGGACAGACTGTGGAGCCTCCTCTCCTTTATGTCAGTAAGAATGTGTAATCCAAATATGTCCAATGCGTAGGCGGGAAAGAACAATTTCTTCTCACCGGGATAATCGGAACCCTGGTAGTTTGATGGAATGAATACATGAATAGTGTTTAAATGCCCGTCGATATCAAAGGTCATTATGGGTGCTTAATCAGAATCATTAACAACTATAAATGTTAATAAATAACACTGAACTTAAATAATGAGACACAAAGATAAAAAAATATCTGTGTAAATTAAAAAAAGGGAAACAGAAAAGAAGTAAGTCTAATGAATAAACAAAAACAAGTTAGGGAATGTCATAGGAACATAATTGAACTATCGTGGACCAAGAAACAAGTAGATTTAAAACATAATTATATCTTTGTAAAAATATGAATTTCCTTAGGAAAATCCAAAAAATAATTCTGGTATGACAGACTCAAAGAGCTGACGCAAACGTTGAGCTTTGAAAATACAGGTCACGAGTTGCTGCAAATTCAATAGGAATGTGTTGAACAGAAAGGTTTGTAAAACATGGGCACACTGTGGAGTCTCCTCTCCTTAAAGTAAGTACCGTGTCCGGCTATTGGTACTTTGCGAAACGGAACGAAACGAAACGGAACGAGGGGCACCATGTGGGGGAAATAAAAAAAATCAAATTTAAATTCTAAAAATCAATATAATCATAATAGTAAATTACATGAACCCTGTATAATCATAGTCGAATGATGTATAATGTCCGATGAAACTCATAATACGCAAAACATTAAGTATGAACCATGTTTTTTGTCTAGTTCCGTTTCGTTACGCAAAGGACCATTACCCACACGGGTATTGGTATTTTGCGAAACGGAACGAAACAAAAATTAAAAGGGGTTAGATATATCGGTGAAAAGGAATTTATTGGTATTTTGCGAAACGGAACGAAACAAAAATTAAAAGGGGTTAGATATATCGGTGAAAAGGAATAAAACCCTATCTTTTATTTGTAGTTAAAAGCATAACACTGAATGATTATAAATGCATACATCTGTTAACGAGCACACTAGTATTTTAACCAGAGCAACCTTATATGATGTACCGGATATATATAAAGTCTTGTAAACATAAGCTGTCGAATGATGAAACTCACACGCAGAACGTAAAGAAATGAAATAAATTTTGTCTTGTTTCGTTCCGTTACGCAAAGTACCAATACCCACACAGGTATTGGTACTTTAAGAAACGGAACGAAACAAGAAAAATTTAATTTATTTACATGAAATGTTTTTCAGGAATTCATATCTAAAAATCGTTTATGCTTGCATGTACAATAATGATCGCAAGGATTTGCAAGTCAATATTGTTCAAGTAATTGGCGACAGCTCATCAACGCCATAACTAGAAAGTACTGGTACCATGCAACACTTTACTAAAAGTAAAGGTAAAGTTTCTTGTTTAACGTGGGTAGTCGTCGAAAGTCCCCACTTGGAATGGATGGAACAACTTATTTCCAGCCGAGCCCACCGCAGGCGTCATATATACCTCCCCAGCATCCAGTCTAGGACAATACTGCTTGTATTCCAACCTGCTAACCACTGCGCCACTGACTCCCTATGTATGAACAATGTACATACTCTCATACTTTCATAGATACATGTACCTTCATAAATAACCTCGACATGCAATACTGCCGGGCATATCGAATAATCATTTATGGTTTTATATATGTAATTATTATTGCCGAGCCTGGATCTGCAAGTCGCCTTTCTATGTTATTAGATTATAGGAAAATTTGTATGTTTGTGAAGGGAAGACTTTTTGCATATTTCCTTGCATGTACATGCGTGCTATAAAATATGATTATTCTTCAAACTACTTTTTTACGCTGTAGTTGTCATCATCTTGAATTACATAATACATAAATAACCAAATTAGCCCTTTCTCTCGCGTTTCGTTCCGTTTCGCAAAGTACAAATACCCACACAGGTATTGGTACTTTGCGAAACGGAACGAAACGAGACAATATATATTTATAAAAATGAAAGTTTTCAGGAATATCGGATAATCGTTTATGTTTGTATAACTGTCGAGCTTGGATTTGCAACTCATCTTTTTTTATGTATGAAGGAGAATTTGTATTTTCGTGAAGGGAATACTTAGATCCTTGCATGTAACTACACAAAGTACCAATACCCACATCCGCTATTGGTACTTTGCGAAACGGAACGAAACGAGATAGGAAAAGCTAATTTGGTCATATAGGTCTTATGTGATTCAAGATGCTGACACGTTAGAATTAAAAAGTAAATAAAGGATAATCAAATTTCAGTTCAAGCAGTTACATGCAAAGAAATACATGAAAAGTATTCCCTTCTCACGAACATACAAATTCTCCTGTAATCTTCAGACATAAAAAGATAAGTTGCAGATCCAAGCTCGACAGTTATACAAATATATACACATAAACGATTATTTGATATTCCTGTACATATTAAAATGTGCTCGTTCCGTTTCGTTTCGCAAAGTACCAATACCGGTGTGGGTATTGGTACTTTGCGAAACGGAACGAAACGAGATAGGAAAAGAGCCCTAATTATGTTATAAATGTAATTCAGGATGCTGACAGTTGGAATTCAAATAAAATAGGTGAATCATATTTCATTACAAGCAGTTACATGCAAGGAACTAAGTATTCCCTTCACAAACATACAAATTCTCCTTCATACATAAAAAAGATGAGTTGCAGATCCAAGCTCGACAATTATACAAACATAAACGATTATCCGATATTCCTGAAAATTATAAATATATATTGTCTCGTATCGTTCCGTTTCGCGAAGTACCAATACCTGTGTGGGTATTGGTACTTTGCGAAACGGAACGAAACGAGAAAGGAACAGCTAATTTGGTTATATAGGTATTATGTGATTCAAGATGTTGACAACTACAGCGTAAAAAAGTAGTTTGAAGAATAATCATATTTTATAACACGCATGTACATGCAAGGAAATATGCAAAAAGTCTTCCCTTCACAAACATACAAATTTTCCTATAATCTAATAACATAGAAAGGCGACTTGCAGATCCAGGCTCGGCAATCATAATTACATATATAAAACCAAAAATGATTATTCGATATGCCCGGCAGTATTGCATGTCGAAGTTATTTATGAAGGTACATGTATCTATGAGAGTATGTACATTGTACATACAAAGGGCGTCAGTGGCGCAGTGGTTAGCAGATTGGACTACAACACCAGCGATCCGGGTTCGATTCCCGGGCGCAGCTGATATCACGTCTAGTGTTCAGTGCCGGGTGATTTACTTAAATAGGTATTGTTTCCAGCAGTATCGGCCTACACTGGATGCTGGGGAGGTAAATATGACGCCTGCCGTGGGCTCGGCTGTACATTGTACATACATAGGGAGTCAGTGGCGCAGTGGTTAGCAGGTTGGACTACAACACCAGCGATCCGGGTTCGATTCCCGGGCGCAGCTGATATCACGTCTAGTGTTCAGTGCCGGGTGATTTACTTAAATGGGTATTGTTTCCAGCAGTATCGGCCTACACTGGATGCTGGGGAGGTAAATATGACGCCTGCCGTGGGCTCGGCTGTACATTGTACATACATAGGGAGTCAGTGGCGCAGTGGTTAGCAGGTTGGACTACAACACCAGCGATCCGGGTTCGATTCCCGGGCGCAGCTGATATCACGTCTAGTGTTCAGTGCCGGGTGATTTACTTAAATGGGTATTGTTTCCAACAGTATCGGCCTACACTGGATGCTGGGGAGGTAAATATGACGCCTGCCGTGGGCTCGGCTGTACATTGTACATACATAGGGAGTCAGTGGCGCAGTGGTTAGCAGGTTGGACTACAACACCAGCGATCCGGGTTCGATTCCCGGGCGCAGCTGATATCACGTCTAGTGTTCAGTGCCGGGTGATTTACTTAAATGGGTATTGTTTCCAGCAGTATCGGCCTACACTGGATGCTGGGGAGGTAACTATGACGCCTGCCGTGGGCTCGGCTGTACATTGTACATACATAGGGAGTCAGTGGCGCAGTGGTTAGCAGGTTGGACTTACAACACCAGCGATCCGGGTTCGATTCCCGGGCGCAGCTGATATCACGTCTAGTGTTCAGTGCCGGGTGATTTACTTAAATGGGTATTGTTTCCAGCAGTATCGGCCTACACTGGATGCTGGGGAGGTAACTATGACGCCTGCCGTGGGCTCGGCTGGAAATAAGTTGTTCCATCCATTCCAAGTGGGGACTTTCGTCGACTACCCACGTTAAACAAGGAACTTTACCTTAAGTATAGTGTTGCATAATACCAGTAATTTCTTGTTATGGCGTTGTTGACTTGCAAATCCTTGCGACAATTATTGTACATGCAAGCATAAGATATGAATTCCTGAAATACATTTCATGTAAATAAATTAAATTTTTCTCGTTTCGTTCCGTTTCGCAAAGTACCAATAACTGTGTGGGTATTGGTACTTTGCGTAACGGAACGAAACAAGACAAAATCTATTTCATTTCTTAACGTTCTGCGTGTGAGTTTTATCGGATATTATACCTCATTCGACAGCTTATGTTTACAAGACTTTCTATATATCCGGTACATCATATAAGGTTGATCTGGTTCAAATACTAACTACAAAGAAAAAGATAGGATTTTGTTCCTTTTCACCGATATATCTAAACTCTTTTAATTTTTGTTTCGTTCCATTTCGCAAAATACCAGTATACCTGTGTGTGTAATGGTACTTTACGTAACGGAACGGAACATGACTAAAAATATGGTTCATACTTGATGTTTTGCGTATTATGAGTTTCATTGGACATTATACATCATTCGACTATGATTATGCAGGGTTCATGTAATTTACTATTATGATTATATTGATTTTTAGAATTTAAATTTGATTTCTTAATTTCCCCTATATGGTGTCCCTCGTTCCGTTTCGCAAAGTACCAATAGCCCCGTGTCACGGTAGCTCAGTCGGTAACGACGCGAGCTGTCAATCCAGGGGTTGTGAGTTCGAATCCCGGCTCGGCCAACTTTCTTTCCGACGTTTGACAAAAGTCATTGCGACATGCGTCATTCGTCTTCCACCAATGGGCTAAGTCTATGTGGAAAAGGAGCCAGTTGCTTGGGAAGATTGTTGTGTGGAGTACTGGTGTGAGAAAACTGAGATATGACTGAGAAATTGTTAAAGACGGCGTTAAACCCCAATCAATCAATCAATCAATTTAAGTAAATAAGAATGTTTAATGCAAGTATGCACAATGCGTAGGTGAGATAGAATTAATTGATTGATTGGGGTTTAACGCCGTTTTTAACAATTTCTCAGTTATATCACGGCGGCCAGTTCACCTACTCATGCATTTCCTGGTTTTCTCACACCAGTACTCCACACAACAATCTTCCCAAGCAACTGGCTGCTTTTCCACATAGACTTAGCCCATTGGTGGAAGACGCATGACGCATGTCGCATTGACTTTTGTCAATCGTCGGAACCCCTCACAACCCCTGGATTGACAGCCCGCGTCGCTACCGACTGAGCTACCGGGGCTCGGCTAGGTGGGAAAGAAGGAGTTCAAGAAGGGGTTCTTCTCGCCGGGAACGTGTTGTTTGTGTTCAGGGGATCATCACATGAAGACTGCCAAACATCGTGAATGAATGTTTTATTTAACCCTTTCCCTCATATATTCGCTTTCTGTGACGCCTTTGCAGAAGACGGCGTTTTGAAAACATAGTGACAAAAGAAGAAATTGCACAAAACGTGCAATTTCTCCTTTTGCCACAATGTTTTCCACTTTTAGTCATAGGTTATCCATTCAATTATAGAGATTATTTTTTTGATAAAATATTTTCAATGTCGTCTGCTGCAAACTCGTATGAGTGAAATGGTTAAAGGTTTAAAATCTGTATAGGGAATTTTAAATGGTAAAACTTCCTGATTCAATGCAGTCTTATCAGCTTTGTCTCATTTATCTATACTACCCATGTGGCTGGAGATTCAGCAACAGACAACATGTGATGTAGCACAAATACATGATCGTTTAGACAGGAGGCTAACAACAAGAGGTTTTTTATTTTCTCATTCTAAAGTGGTGAATGGTACAAAGTTGTGCAATGTATGACTTTCGTGACGATACATGCATAGTCTAATTTAGATCGTATTAATGACCTGTAAAGTCGTAAGATAATGTTACTATCAGCTGCCCAGTCCATATGGGACACAAGGCGTAAAAGATTTAAAGCTTTTATTTTAAAGATAATTAATATGAGGAGTTAAAGTTACTTTCGGGTCAAACAAAATACTAAGGAATTTAAATTCAGGCACAACCTCAATACGAGTGCCATCTAGTCATAAATCAGGATCTACGTGGTGTTTTCGAAGTTGACAAAAGTGCATACAGTTCGTCTTGCTTTAAAAAAAAAAGCCATATTCGCTTGACCATTTTTGAAAATTATTCAAAACTTCTTGTAATTGTCTTTCAATTGTATGAATATGTTTTGATCTGTAACAAATACAGAAATCAACAACATATAGAAAACATTCAACTCCAGGGTTAACATATTTTGATAATTGTATTAATCTTTACAGAAAAGAGTGCAACAGATATAATGCACCCCTGGTGAACACCCATTATCTATTATTGTGCATCAGAAAAAGTATCATCAATACAAATTTTGAACTGACGGTCAATTCAAAAAGCAGAAAATGAAATATGTTTAACCCTTTACCTCATACGACAATTCTGCAGCAGACGACTTTAAACATAGTTTGTCAAAATATAGAAAATCTCTATAATTGAATGGATGACTAGGACTAAACGTGAAAAAATGGCAAAAGGAGAAATTGCACGTTTTGTTCAATTTCTATTTTTGTCACTTTGTTTTCAAAAAGCCGTCAGCTGCGTCCGAAAGCGTCTATATGGGGGAAAGAATTGATTGTTTATGAAAAAACGCTACATATGTTCACTTGTGACAGAATGGTAGTGTCGTATACAACTATTTTTTAACCTTTAGCTTTTATCACAAATCAGCAGCAGACGACTTTGAAAACAGTAAGTCAAAAATAGGGAATTTCTCTATAAATCAAAGAACACTTATTTAATAAAAATTAAAAACTTTGTCGCAAAAGGATGAATTGCTCATTATGAGCCAATTTCTCTTTTGTCACTCGCAATGTTTTGCAAATATCGTCTTCTGCAGATGCGTCAGAAACACTCTGGTAAAGGTTAAATCATTAAAGTTTATTTCGAAACAAATTATATCTCAACAGTATCCAATTAGCCAGTGTATAATAGCACTTTTTAAAAAAACATTTGAAACAGTGCATGAGATAAAGTACTAGTTGGCTTTTGAGTACAGTATCGATCCAGATCAGCCTGTGAATCTGCAAATTCTAATCAAGATCTACATTGTTCACATGTTACTTACACAAGCTATTTGGAAGAACCTATCACCGTGTATACATTCCGATAAGACTGGTCATGTGGACATGTATTAATGTGCGTGAACTCATTAAACATTGAACTCATCGAACACTGTATTCATTTGTGTGAACTCATCGAACATTGAATACTGCATTAATTTGCGCGAACTCATCGAACACTAAACACTGTACTCATTTGTGTGAACTCATCGAACACTGAACACTGTATTCATGTGTGTGTACTCATCGAACATTGAATACTGTATTCATTTGCTCGAACTCATCGAACATTAACACAGTATTCATTTGCGTGAACTCATCGAACACTAAACACTGTATTCATGTGTGTGAACTCATCGAACACTGAACACTGTATTCATTTGCTCGAACTCATCGAATACTGAATACTGTATTCATTTGCTCGAGCTCATCGAACACTGAGTACTGTATTAATTTGCTCGAATGCGTCGAACACTGAACACTGTATTCATTTGCTCGAGCTCATCGAACACTGAGTATTGTATTCATTTGCTCGAACTCATCGAACACTGGACACTGTATTCATTTTGCTCGAGCTCATCGAACAATGAATACTGAATTCATTTGCTCCAACTCATCGAATACTGAACACTGTATTAATTTTCTCGAATTCATCGAACACTGAACACTATTCATTTGCGTGAACTCATCGAACACTGAATACTGTACTCATTTGTGTGAACTCATCGAACACTGCATACTGTTTTCATTTGCGTGAACTCATCGAACACTGAGTACCGTATTTATCTGCTCGAACTCATCGAACACTGAACAATGTATTAATTTGCGTGAACTCATCAAACACTGAACACTGTATTTATGTGTGTGAACTAAATACTGTATTCATTTGCGTGAACTCATCGAACACTGAATACTGTACTCATTTGCGTGAACTGATCGAACACTGAACACTGTATTCGTGTGCGTGAACTCGTTGAAAACTGAACACTGTATTCATTTCCGTAAACTCATCGAACACTGAACACTGTATGCATTCCTAGAACTCATCGAACACTGAATACTGTATTCATTTGCGTGAACTCATCGAACACGGAATACTGTACTCATTTGTGTTAACTCATCGAACACTGAATACTGTATTCATTTGTGTGAACTCATCCAACACTGCATACTGTTTTCATATGCGTGAATTCATCAAACACTAAATACTGTATTCATTTGCGTGAACTCATCGAACACTGAATACTGTATTCATTTGTGTGAACTCATCCAACACTGCATACTGGTTTCATATGCGTGAATTCATCAAACATTGAATACTGTACTCATTTGTGTGAACTCATCGAACACTGTATACTGTATTCATTTGTGTGAATTATTCGAACACTGAATAATGTACTCATTTGCGTGAACGCATTTAATACTGCATACTGTTTTCATTTGCGGGAACTCATGGAACACTGAAAACTGTATTTATTTCCTTGAACTCATCGAACACTGAATACTGTATTCATTTCCTTGAACTCATCGAACACTGAATACTGTATTCATGTGCGTGAACTCATCGAACACGGAATACTGTACTCATTTGTGTGAACTCATCGAACACTGAATACTGTATTCATTTGTGTGAACTCATCGAACACTGCATACTGTTTTCATATGCGTGAATTCATCAAACACTGAATACTGTATTCATTTTCGTGAACTCATCGAACACTGAATACTGTATTCATTTGTGTGAACTCATCCAACACTGCATACTGTTTTCATATGCGTGAATTCATCAAACACTGAATACTGTACTCATTTGTGTGAACTCGTCGAACACTGTATACTGTATTCATTTGCGTGAATTCATCGAACACTGAATACTGTACTCATTTGCGTGAACGCATCGAACACTGCATACTGTTTTCATTTGCGTGAACTCATGGAACACTGAAAACTGTATTTATTTCCTTCAACTCATCGAACACTGAATACTGTATTTATTTGCGTGAACTCATCGAACACTGAATACTGTATTCATTTGCGTGAATTTCTCGAACACTGAATACTGTACTCATTTGCGTGAACTCATCGAACACTGCATACTGTTTTCATTTGCGTGAACTCATCGAACACTGAGTACCGTATTCATATGCGTGAACGCATCGAACACTGGATACTATATTCATTTGTCCGAACTCACCGAACACTTGACACTGTATTCATTTGCGTGAAGATCATAGAACACTGGTCTTAAAATTGCTTTGTGTCATTGCTTTTTACTCATTCTCCATTACAATAAATCTGCAGATGACGACTTATGACGACAAAGGTTATTGTCTGAATAATTTAGTACAGTTGGAACATGTTTTATTACTGTTATGTTAATCGTACGTTTTTATTGTCTTTTAATTGCATCATGATTTGTCTTCATTAACTTACGCCAATTCCAACGTTAAACTTCGCAATTATCAGGCACCGCATATTAAAAACGCAATACAGAATATATGATTAACTCTTTCAGCGCCGAATTGTTTAAAGTAGACTCTTCCATGTTCAAAATTGGGTGTGTCCATTTCTCAAGTTATCAAAGTTGTGGACTATTTTGGTAACTAAAAGGCAAACAATGCTGATTCCAAGTGAGACATCTCGTTATAAGCTGACTCACCTGAATCTGCATTGTTTGCAAAAACCTCATTATTGCCTGTGGCGCTGAAAGAGATAAACAAACAAACATATTCATGTCTTCTAACCTTGGATAGTGTTGTTTTTTTATACGTATATGAGCGTTGCTCCAGGAAAACGAAGCTACTTTGGGGCATTTACACCAGTGTAGCTTTAATCTAAATCCGCACAGCTCGCCAGTTATTCACAGACAGTTTCACGAAACGTTTTACAAAGATAGGACATTTGTGTTTTTGCATGAATGAATTGGTGGATTTTCTTTTATACACGTAGTAATAACGCCGATATTGGTGTTCGTACAATCCCGGGGCTCATGACTACGTAAACGGGGTGTCCCTTGTACTGCGAATCAACTATACTATTACGGGTATACATTTACCACTCCCATGATTCATCCCATCTACCCCTGGTATATACATCATGCAGGAGCGGTGACCACATGGGCCTCTGCAACAATAAACACGTGGTGATAAAACAATGGATCCCCGAATTCGACAAAGTCGATGTCTACACGAAATGTAACAAGATTCCTGACGTTAACCCTTTACCACCTTTAACCACATTTTGACGCATTGATAGCAGACGACTTTTGAAAACATTCTGAAAAAAGGGGAAATTGCTAAGGACTGCAAGTTATTGCAATCCGCGCTTATCTTAAAGATAAATATGCAGTCGAACCTGTGCTAAATACCACATTTGAATAGCAATTCACTGTCTAAAGCGACCATACTTTTAGTTTCCCAACCCCTCATTTTCTGTATAAATGACCCTGCATTTATACACTACCGGTGAACAAAGATCGGATTGCTCACTTCCCATTGGAGTTATTAAACTCATGTTTGACGATATATAAATAGATAGAAAAGGAATACGAATATAGGATCGGTGCCCTGTTTAAACCATCCTTACGCAATTTCCGACCCGTGTTGATGAAGATCAAACTATACATCCTTTCAGTTTGATTTGGCTTGGCACTGTTCGCCAATTAGTCACAGAGGGTTACGAACAAAGCACTTCAGAAATTCTTAATATTCGCATTTACTTCAAGTGTTTTCAAAATGTCAACATTTAATTAAGTATCAACTTGAGTCGAAATGGCATAAACACTTATTGCAAATTTAAAAAAAATCCCCGTTCTTAGTTCGTTTTGGTCATGTTCAAGCAAACAACGATCTTTAGCATATAATGACAAGTCTATAATACAAAAATACCGGTGCGTGACGTTACAGGAATGAAGTAAATGTAATTATTAAATAGTATTTATATATGATTGGTTTTGTTATAATATGAAAACATATGCAATATAGAATATATGTCCCAGGTTTTTTTTGTTTTTTTCATTTCTTAACTAAGTGCCACACTTCTTAAATATAAATACACACTTATGTGTAGCTTTTGTCGATCTTAGAAAGTGTTTTGATTTTATTTAATCGATCGATCAACGACAAGGCGAAATCACATCTCCCATTTTGGAACCTTCGTTCCTAGATGATGTAAAGATAAACCTAAAACATTTTGTCATTTATTTTGTTTCTTTTATCGGGTCCATGTTATGTTCTAAAGAAGTAGAACATATACACTTAGACTTTTGTAACCGTATTATAAAAGTTAAGTTGAATACATGCTCAGTTGGTTTTAACGGCGATCTTCGCCGATACCCTATGTATATATCACGGTAT
The DNA here is from genome assembly GCA_031761405.1 of Serripes groenlandicus. Lineage (NCBI taxonomy): Eukaryota > Metazoa > Mollusca > Bivalvia > Cardiida > Cardiidae > Serripes > Serripes groenlandicus. Next base: position 48,261,160 of record JASEVX010000014.1, on the reverse strand, counting down.
TCAAGACCTCATTGAATATTGGGTGCAAGAATGTAAACATTGAACATATTATTGTAAAATATATATTTAATGAAGCATTCCTTGAAAGATCGCAAACTTGGATTGAAGATTTGGGTGAGTAACATAAAGGAACTGCTAGCTGAGTATGGCGTTCTAATGTGCTTCATTTATCCGATCCAGTTTATCTAAAAACCTTCCATAAAGATTTTAAAACACGTGAATACATCATTCGGTCCACTGCACTTGATTAAAGATATATATATATTAACCTGCCCCTACTTACTATTACATTATAGGACATGCACACACACGAATATAGATAGATATATATTAACCTGTCCCTACTTACTATTACATTATAGGACCGTGATGCACACACACGAATAAAGATAGATATATATTAACCTGTCCCTACTCACCATTACATTATAGGACATGCACACACGAATATAGATAGATATATATTAACCTGTCCCTACTCACCATTACATTATAGGACATGCACACACACGAATATATATATATATATATTAACCTGTCCCTACTTACTATTACATTATAGGACATGCACACACGAATATAGATATATATTAACCTGTCCCTACTTACTATTACATTATAGGACATGCACACACACGAATATAGATATATATATATTAACTTGCCCCTACTCACCATTACATTATAGGACATGCACACACGAATATAGATATATATTAACCTGTCCCTACTTACTATTACATTATAAGACATGCACACACACGAATATAGATATATATATATATTAACCTGTCCCTACTTACTATTACATTATAGGACATGCACACACACGAATATAGATAGATATATATTAACCTGTCCCTACTTACTATTACATTATAGGACATGCACACACACGAATAAAGATAGATATATATTAACCTGTCCCTACTTACTATTACATTATAGGACATGCACACACACGAATATAGATATATATATATTAACCTGTCCCTACTTACTATTACATTATAGGACATGCACAAACACGAATATAGATAGATATATATTAACCTGTCCCTACTTACTATTACATTATAGGACATGCACACACGAATATAGATAGATATATATTAATCTGCCCCTACTTACCATTACATTATAGGACATGCACACAGGAATAAAGATAGATATATATTAACTTGTCCCTACTTACTATTACATTATAGGACATGCACACAGGAATATATTAACCTGTCCCTACTTACTATTACATTATAGGACATACACAAACGAATATAGATAGGTATATATTAACTTGTCCCTACTTACTATTACATTATAGGACATGCACACAGGAATATATTAACCTGTCCCTACTTACTATTACATTATAGGACATACACACACGAATATAGATAGGTATATATTAACCTGCCTCTGCTTACTATTACATTATAGGACATGCACACACGAATATAGATAGATATATATTAACCTGCCTCTACTCACCATTACATTATAGGACATAGACACACGAATATAGATAGATATATATTAACCTGCCTCTACTCACCATTACATTATAGGACATGCACACATGAATATAGATATATATATATTAATCTGTCCCTACTCACCATTACATTATAGGACATGCACACACGAATATAGATAGATATATATTAACCTGCCTCTACTCACCATTACATTATAGGACATAGACACACGAATATAGATAGATATATATTAACCTGCCTCTACTCACCATTACATTATAGGACATGCACACACGAATAAAGATAGATATATATTAATCTGTCCCTACTCACCATTACATTATAGGACATGCACACACGAATATAGACAGATATATATTAACCTGCCTCTGCTTACTATTACATTATAGGACATACGGACACGAATATAGATAGATATATATTAACCTGCCCCTACTTACTATTACATTACAGGACACGAATATAAATTGATATATATTAACTTGCCCCTACTTACCATTACATTATAGGACATGCACACACGAATATAGATATATATATATATATATATATATATTAACCTGAATATACACGAATATAGATAGATATATATTGACCTGCCCCTACTTACTATTACATTTTAGGACATGCATACACGAATATAGATAGATATATATTGACCTGCCCCTACTTACTATTACATTTTAGGACATGCATACACGAATACAGATATATATATATAAACCTGCATCTACTTACCATTACATTATTGGACATGCACACTCGACTATAGATATATATATATTAACCTGCCCCTACTTACTATTACATTACAGGACATGCACACAGGAATATAGATGGATATATATTAACCTGCCCCTACTTACCATTACATTATGGGACATGCACACACGAATATAGACAGATATATATTAACCTGCCCCTACTTACCATTACATTATGGGACATGCACACACGAATATAGATCGATATATATTAACCTGCCCCTACTGACTATTACATTATAGGACATGCACATACGAATATAGATATATATATATTAACCTGCCCCTACTTACCATTACATTATGGGACATGCACACACGAATATAGATAGATATATATTAACCTGCCCCTACTTACTATTACATTATAGGACATGCACACACGAATATAGATATATATTAACCTGCCCCTAGTTACCATTACGTTATGGGACATGCACACACGAATATAGATAGATATATATTAACCTGCCCCTACTTACTATTACATTATAGGACATGCACACACGAATATAGATAGATATATATTAATCTGCCCCTACTTACCATTACATTATAGGACATGCACACAGGAATATAGATATATATATATTAACCTGCCCCTACTTACCATTACATTATGGGACATGCACACACGAATATAGATAGATATATATTTACCTGCCCCTACTGACTACTACATTATAGGACATGCACACACGAATATAAATATATATATATATTAACCTGCATCTACTTACCATTACATTATAGGACATGCACACACGAATAATGGCGGCGACCTTTGTAAATAGTGTAGCAAGAAAATCGCTAAAGCGATCACCTTCTTTTCGGTTTACATTTCCAACTCTGAAAGTAGTTTGCTTCATTTGTTATGTATGTAGGGATGGGTTGATTGATCGGTGTTTTACGCTTCTTACAACCATTTTCCTTGGTACTGGTCCATTTTTCCTGCCACCAGCAAGTCTGTCGTAATGCCAGCCTTGCAGCCCTGAGTCCCGGCAGCCATTACTACCACTTTTAAAGAATTTGATATGACCCCGGCCGGGGATCGAACCCGCGACTTCCCGCAGCAGAAGAGGCGTACGCTCTACTACTACACCACCAAGGTGGTGTGTAGGGATGGGAACGAATATTCAAATTTAATTTTCGAATACGAATATTAATTTTTTACGACTTTATTTTTAAAGAACAAACTTTAATTTAACAAACAAAAATGATTAATGTCTTACAGAAATTGCGAGTTGGAGCTAAACAGCGAACAAAACGTTAAGCTTATATTACATGTAATCACACGCTGCTTCCTAGAGACTTAACCAGTACTTGCGCCGTTCAAGTGTGTGGAAAAACCCCGAGTTTCAGTACAATCATATGAGGTTTACGTTTAACCCTTAGGCTTCATACAGACGTATTTTACGCATCTGTAGCAGACGAGTATTGCAAACATTGTTTCAACAGAAGTAATTGCTCATTTTGAGCAATTCCTCCTTTTGTCATAATCTTATTATCTCTAAACAATAATAACAATTTCAATCATATGATTGTCGATATTTTATTGTATGTGGGAAAAGGGTAAGGGGAAATCAACAGTAAATATTGAGGTGAGAACATCGTATTATATGAATACAGTTATCTTAAAATCGTCTGCTGCAGACGCGTCATAAGTCGCCTGTATCAGGGATAGAGCAGGTTTCCGTTTTATGACATGCGCAATACATATAAATCATATCTGAAGACAAATGACCATGTTTCATAGTATCAGAATAGGATTTACTGTACATCTATACTCACTCGTATTATGTGTGGGGTAGTGGGTGTGGGCACAGGTACTCGGCGGGTCAATTTTCCCCCACTATCGTATAATATACACTATCGTACACGAAACAAAAATTGCAGTTAAATTTCTCTTTCATTTATTTATTTATAACGGGTCTATGGAAAGCCGGTGCACCATGTGCTTTGCGAATCGCGAAATGGAAAATGCGCAATGCGAAATGCTTTTTCTACCTTTTCCAAAAATATTTGATTCTTTCCAATAGCTGCTGCTCTTTCTTTACTACTGTAGCCTTTTTGGAAGTAATATCTTATCAAGTCTTCAAAGCTTTCCATATCGTCCAACTTAGATATTTCATTGAATGATTCCTTTTTTGTTTACAAGCATTCGCTAATCGCTAGGTGGCCCTGAACTGGAAATAGGCATTTCCCATGAAGCATTCTACATACAACATATAGCAAAAGGCATATCGCATAAAGCATTTCGCATAACGCAAAAGGCATTCAGCAAACAGCATAGTGCATTTTGCAATTAACAAAAAGCATGGCGCCCCGGCTTTCCCTTGAAATGTCCTAAGGTTGATGTTCCCAGAGTTACGCGCATTTGATAATATTACCCATACCACAAATGTAGACGGGTTAGATTCGAATCGTGAATATGTCCAAAATGTAACCTATTTTTACATAGAACCAATCTGCAGTAACATGTCGTCAAAATATGGAAACTCTCTTTAAATGAAAGAATAATTTTTGAATAAAGTTGACAACACTTTGGCCAAAGGAGACAACATGCTCATTAAGTCATTTGCTGCAGCGGCGTTAGAAAGCAACTGTATATTGGAAAGATTTAAAGACTTCACTAGCTGTTCACGTTGATTGTTCGTGCATGTGACGGCATATACGTCATTCTAATTCAGTCTAAGTTGAATATTCGTTAATGTGACGACAATTCGAATACGTTACTAGTAATCCGACTTGGTTCCAGTTACTTATGCCCTTCTCCTGTTTACGACTGATTGGCGCCTCTGCTTTAATCCTTTTATGCTGATTTTTTATAATAAACTTGTCCAGGTTTAGGAATATCAAGTTAGTAATGTTGGTTTGAGAGGTCAACCGGATAGAGCGTGGTCAGGCGGAGCGGATGCGCGGGCCTCACATAATGGTAGCAAATGCTTCACGGACTGGTAGCACGGGCCTCATAGAATGGTAGCAAATGATTCACGGACTGGTAGCACAGGCCTCACAGAATGGTAGCAGGGGTCTCACAGAATGGTAGCACTGGTCTCACATAATGGTAGCACGGGTCTCACATAATGGTAGTACGGGCCTCACAGAATGATAGCACGGGCCTAACAAAATTGTAGCACAGGCCTCACATAATGGTAGCACGAGCCTCTTAAATTGTAGCACATGCCTCACAGAATGGTAGAACGAGCCTCACAAAAAGATAGCACAGGCCTCACAGAATGGTAGCACGGGCCTCATAAAGTAGTAATGTTGGTTTGAGAGGTCAACCGGATAGAGCGTGGTCAGGCGGAGCGGATGCGCGGGCCTCACATAATGGTAGCAAATGCTTCACGGACTGGTAGCGCGGGCCTCATAGAATGGTAGCAAATGATTCACGGACTGGTAGCACGGGCCTCACAGAATGGTAGCAGGGGTCTCACAGAATGTAGCACTGGTCTCACATAATGGTAGCACGGGTCTCACATAATGGTAGTACGGGCCTCACAACATGGTAGCACGGGCCTCACATAATGGTAGCACGGGCCTCACATAATGGTAGCACGGGTCTAACAAAATTGTAGCACAGGCCTCACATAATGGTAGCACGAGCCTCTTAAATTGTAGCACATGCCTCACAGAATGGTAGAACGAGCCTCACAAAAAGGTAGCACAGGCCTCACAGAATGGTAGCACGGGCCTCATAAAATGGTAGCACATGCCTTACAGAATGGTAGCACGGGCCTCATAAAGTGGTAGCACGGGCCTCACAAAATGGTAGCACGGGCCTCATAAAATCGCTTTAAGCAGTCAAACGTATAAAACAACGTTGGGAAAAGGATATTTGCTATAAACAAACAATTTTATATTTATTCACAATAGTGTTATAAACTCTTTATATCAAAAGACAAATCACGCTTTTTAGATATATTACACTTTGTTACAAGGATGTTTCTAAAAAGGAATCTTGAACTATGATTTCGTCATAACGGTTTGATGTTTTAATTGGATAAACAACACATTTGAACCACTTTACACGAACACTTACATTTTGACGTTTCAAAATAATTGGTAATTACATGCACTTCCAAAGGGGGTGTTTGGGTCTTATTGACATTCAGCTGTGTACAACTACTGGGGCTACACTTCCAGTTAGTTAATTGTCATAAGATGCATTTAAGTATATATGAGCCGTTCCGCGAGAAAACCAACATGTGGACTCTGCGTAAAGTATCGACCGGATCAGCCTAAGCATGCCCCGCAGGCTAATCCGGACAGACACCTTTCGCTTCCTGTGGATTTTTTGTTTCAGGAATCATAACTATATACCTCTATCCCCCTGAGAAGGAATGTGTCGGCCTGAATTAGCCTTTGCGGACTGCGCAGGGTCATATGGGTCGATACATAACGCAGATTCCACAATGTTGGTTTTCTCGTGGAACGGTACACTTCACGTTACTATAAAGTGTACGTACGCGGACGATACAGAGTGTCTGTTGTTCTCTCTAGAAGTTGCATTGCCATATTGAATAGCTCTCGAAAGGCAAAAGGACGTGTCTGTCAGGAGAATTATATTTACCGTACTTGTCATAAATCAGGTAAGAACATGCGGTTGTTTTTGTTACATTTTACATTGTATTTATTAATATTATGCCGAGGAAATATAAAGAATATCTAATGTTCTTCTGAGAGATATCAAGTAACATGGTCACAATTATATCAATGGTTATTCACATGTTGACGGGCACAATTAATGAGCGAAACTATGTGAATTTCAACGTTTGATGAACAACTAAATTTTTCAAAAACCTTTGGATTTTAGACAAATGTTTTATTTTCACAAGAAAGAGTACAATTTTAACTTAAGGGACAAAGGTTAATATTAAACGAAAAAGCAAATTTAAATGTTGATAACACTCTTTGTTTGAAACAGTGGTTTCTATCAGGATATTATCCGACGTTAGATCCATCGTTACGCATGTAATAAGTTGGTATCCGCATTGCATTTAATTAATATAACTATTGAACGACGCTCGACTCCACAACCAACCATGTGGCATTTGCTACACGTGAAATGCAGATGACATTGCGCACCCGCCCCGTATGAGCGTGCTATGCAGTGTGTGTTTATCGTCATAGATAATATTCATTTCAATAAGGCACTGACATACAGTGTACGTTTAGACCGTATTGTGTATATGTGCATTTTTATTATTGTTCCGAGGTTGGTTTTCGTAGACTAATGGACTGCAGTGTCATGTCGTTTTCTACAGGTGAATTTTCAGTTATATCACGTAGACCGGTTCATCAAACCGTTTGCGTCTTTACTTTGCTTTCTTGCATCAGTACTGATCAGAAAACTAGATAAGAGGGAGTGAACAGGTCTTCCCCACAATGTTTATTTTAAAACTTAACCAAAATCCTATGTTGTGTGTACTTAAATGAATCGTCTCACTCTTTTGAGTACCCACAACAAAGGGTTTGAAGGTCAAATAAGGATTTAAAAACACGAAAAATGCCCCTTACCTAGAGCTCTACAGTACTCCACATACATTCATTTCGGGTTACTTTCCTACAATACTATATTTTAGTTCATTAGTGAAAAATAAATGACGATCGTCACAATGAATTTTGTCAATCATCAAAACGATTCAACGGCAGAGCCAATGTTTGGACCCGTTGATTGATAAGATTGAATGACCAAGCTGGGGCTTGAACTCGAAACCACTTCATTTATCTACCCCCCAAATGATCTATGGCAGCATGTTTAATTGAGCCCGCACGTTTGATTGTTTGTGGGTTTTAATCGCCGCTTTCAACAATTTTACAGTAATATCACGGCGTTTCCTGTGTAAGTTGCCAGTACCACTGGTCCATTTATCCTGACATTCAGTCGTAATGCTAACCCCGCAACCCTGACTTACTATACATCGTGTATATTGTTAAAGGTAATATTTTTAATGCCTATATACACATATAGTGACACTTTAACATAAAAACATGCTAAAGTATAACAACTGTTTCTTCTTTTTATTTCTGAAAAAGAATCACCGGAAAAAACCATGAAGTTGTTTGCCATCTTGCTGAGCGTGATCTTGATAATCTCGATGTATTTGATTGGTGACGTCACCGGGCAATTACGGGGAGCTGTCGATCTGCCGAAGGGTTTCTTTATTCCGAGAATTGGGCCCGAACTGCCAGGGGCAAGGCAAGGGCGATTTGGGGCGCGTTAGATGATTTCGAATTGAAATCGGGCAGTAAAAACGTGGTCCCGGACTTCAGAAATGACTGGCCTTTTCAATAGGGTTGGGGTGGACACTATAATAAACAAAACACTTTACTTACTTTTACAATGTCATTAAATGCAAATTTAAACCATAAACCATTTCTTATCTTCCTTCACATAATGAACTATATATTGTCGAGACTTTTGGTAACTTGAATCTGTGAAACTTGTGAAAATTGATATTTGTTAAAATCTTTTAAAAAAAAATGAAATTTAGGGTGTGAGACTTTGTATCACACTGTGTAGATAATACCTTTCGATGCCCCTCTTGTAGATGACTTAAAACATTCCAGAAAAATAAATTGTTTAACTGATAATTTCCGCCTTTCCATGTTTATATATACTCTGTATTTTACTTATTTCACCTTTTTTACACATGCAAACACATTTTGACACAGCATATCTGTCTTTTGAAAACCTTGTGGCTAAAGGGAAAAAATGTTCATATTAAATGGATTATTCTCCATTTACAACAATGTTTTCATTGATTGATTGATTGGGGTTTAACGCCGTTTTCAACAATTTTTCAGTCATATCACGGCGACCAGTTCACCTACTCATGCGTTTCCTGGTTTTCCCACACCAGTACAAGACAACATTCTTTCAAAGCAACTGGCTGCTTTTCCACATCGACTGTTAAACAACTCATTGGTGAAAGACGGAAACAGTGTTTTCAACTCTATTCTAAAATAATATTTTCATTAATTATAGAGATTTTCCATATTTTTGACATTTTTTTGTTAAGTTGTCTGCTGCATATGGTCAAACTATAGTAGCTATAGTTTGTAGTCGAACTAGCCCCGTATTATTAAAACACGACCAACCCTTTAACCAAATGACAGGATCTTGGACATATCTCTGGACATCTATCACTGTTTTTACTCCAAACAATCGTAAGTATATACCTGTTTACCCCGTATGTGTGAACAAAAACCAAATTATAATTGTTACTGTATTTGCTGACCGTAAATAATTAAATCCGTAAATTTGTACCTATGAATTGAAATTTCAAGCGTGTTAAAGATTGCAATATTGGTTAGTAGTTATTTAAATTACACCTGTTAAATATCAAACTGGTGCACGTGTTCTGTCTCAACCCTTTCCAACATACTGACAGCTCTACAGCAGACAACTTTTTTTAAAAACAGCGTTGGAAAATGAGAAATTTCCCCTTTAGTGAAAGTGTTATTTTTTTATTTATTCAGTATGTTTTTATTTGAAGACAGTTGCCATATGTTTACCAAACTGATTTCAAAGTGGTCTGCTGTAGATTTCTTGTAACAGTACACTAGGAAGATTTGATTCATATCTTCTGTCTAACAGTCAGAGAGACGAACTATCTGTCATGTTTTCATCTGACATTACTTTAAATCCAAAACTTGATTTTGAATCAATCTTTTACTTTGAAATGTTTAATGTTAATACAAAATAATTAAAGGTAAAATGATTGATCACTCCTGTGCTGCAGGATCCACACAAATCTAGAGACTTTTTTCATGAATGCCAACCTCGAATTGATCAATGAAGAGGCGACCAAAATGTCTTATAATTTGATCTGGTTTAAATTTTAAGAAGGTACATGACAACTTTTAGCTTGTTTCTAAACATTATAATTATTTGTATTTATTGTTTTCATGAGGATGAGCCTAGTCAGCCTGGCGTGGAAAAAATGACAAAGGCAGAGAGTACTGGTTATGTCTCCAGGAAGCAGTCATTGAGCGTGATTAATATAAGCTCAAAGCTTACCAGGCGAAAATTGTTACCGTTATTTTGGACCCAATTGAGCCCGGACAAAACCGGTGTTTAGCATTCTCTATTTTCATTTTCAAACAATCATTTCCAGTACATCCTATACACATTTACAATGATTTTAAACTCAATGTCATATATTCAATGCATTCTGGTGATGGTATACATTCATTTCTACGCAAGCAAAGTTTTTTTAGGGACTATTTGGGTCAGCATGACAGCGGATGTGTAGATCAGCATGACAGCGGATGTATTTGGCTTAATTTGACCTTTAAATTCTACCCTAGGATGAGAAGAACGGATGAAACAATTAAAGGTAAAATCAAATCAATAATCATCTATCTTACTAAAGAGAAGTACGTTTATTTTAGGCTGTTTATACAGTAACTAGTTTTAATTGTTTGAATGATAGTGATGATGTTGAATAATTTGTTCTATTTAGCCATATTTCGTTGGTTCATTTAACAGTGTATGGCAGTGGGAACATTGCAATTCTTAGTCTGCTCACCCGTTTTAATATTAAATTCAGCAACATTGGTATGGATAAGTGTGGTCAGGATGCTGGGAGGATTAAGCGGTATCTTTATGAGCCGTCTCGCGAGAAAACCAACATTATGGTCTTTGCGTAATGAATCGAGCAAGGTCAGCCGGGCTGCTTTCGGTCTAAGGGGTATAGATGTATAGAGTATTGATTCCTGAAACAGAAAATCTACAGGTGGCGAAAAGTGTCTGTCATGGTAAGCCTGTGCGGCATGCTTAAGCTGATCTGGGTCGATAATTTACACATAGTCCACAATGTTGGTTTTCCCAATGGATAGTTGTGCTTTCTTTCTTTTCTTCGGTACCCACAACACATAAGAATAATGCCCACGAGAAACAACAACAAGGGAGATCCTGCCTCAGCATTGGCCAGCCAGGTGGAAAAGAAAAGGTCGAGGAAAGAGAATGATGATGTGGAGACAATTACAGCTGGAGAGGCAGAGGCGGGCTTGTGAATATTGAATCTACTGTAGCAGGGACGTCGGCAGAGTCAGAAGGTACATGTATAGGGCAAATGGTAGATGTATATTTAAATTTAGCTCCTAAGTTTGACAATGTACCACCGATGATTCTAACACCTAGTGCCCACAATCAAATCAGCTGCAAAATGTCCCTGCAAGTTCGGGAAAAACTAATAGCGGGTCGCTTTATTGATCTGTGTACCCTCCTTAACTCCAGAGAATCCAAACAGGATCATCATAGAATAGGCTTAGATCCAAATGGCGATCTTATTTTGAAGGGTCAACATTCTAGCCCCAACATTGCAGATATTGGTGCATGGACTGATGCAATGGTGGTCTTTTCCAGTATATATTTGTCTGTCTTGGGTGCTAAGCAATATGGTAGATTCGGATGGAGATCATAATGATATGACCAGCAATTTCATCTGCAACTTTCTGCTGACCCTGTCAATAGATCAATTGACAAAATTGATTACAAACTTTGGCTGCTTTATATGTCTGCCCATTTCCAAAGTCAGTCCGTTCCGCAGGCTAGCAAATTAGCTAAGAAGAGATGCTTTGAATACAACTTCAGGCAATGTAACAACTGTCGTTGGTTTTATCTTCATGTTTGTTTGAATTGTAATGGGAATCATCCTTCCTTCTAGGTATTGTTGGTTTCGGAAGAAGGGGCCAACAATTTACAGAGACCATGTCGCAACAAAAACAAAGAGGTCAAAACCAGTCCTGGCAGCGTGAACCACAGTGAAATAGCTGACACACCAGTCAACGTTAAACAACAATGTAAATTATTTGAATTTATATCCTTATCAAATACAGGCAACCATTTTACTTGATGGTTTCACCTTTGGTTTTAAGATATGTTGTTTTGGCCAAAGAACGGGTTCGAAATTTAAAGTCGGCTCACCTGCAACCTGATGGACTTGGGAACCAATTCAGCAAAGAAATAGCTAGCTATGGGAAGGATGGCAGGTCCTTATAACGAAGCACTGTTGATTAATCCTAAGGTTTCACTAGTGGGTTTAGTGCTAAAATCTGATTGGGGGGGGGGGGGGGGGGCGTTTAATGACATATTTATCTTATCATGAGGGGAGCAGTGTTAACGATGGAATCTTGGCATAAATGGGCGAGACTCCCATAACACATTGACAATTTGTAAGAGTGGGATAAGCAACTAAGCAAAAGAGAGCTTCCAGCTAAATCAGCTTTTAAGGGCAAGCCCCAATAGTATTGTTCTAAAGATTTAGATACCTAAATTAATAGCTTAAGCCCCATATTTTCTATAAGCAATAGTCATAGTCAAATTCTATAACCCAAAGAATGAAACCAGTCAACCCTGGGATTCAGAGGTAGGCAGCTTCAAATGGAAGGTTAACATATTGAGTAAATGCAACACCAATTTACATATTTAAATATCACATAAAACACGTTAATTCGACACTGTGGAGAACCACAGACATAACTGTCGAACTCTGCAAACAATTGATATGTTAATTGAGATTCACTGCTCTTTAATCTTTCCCACATAGTCTGCAGCAGACGAATCTTGAAAACAGTGTAACAAAAGGACACATTGTACTGAACAAGCAATTTCTCCTTTTGCCACAAGGATTTCAACTTTTCCAGTAATTGTACTTTCATTTATACATATTTTCCATCTTTTTGCTTAGATGTCTAGTTGTTTTCAAAAGTTTCTGCTGCAGATTTGTTGTAGGTGTATTTTATACATAACTCATAACTCAAATTGTTCAGACAGTGATAACTGTAGATCAGCCTGTGAATGCACATGACAATCTAGATCTACTGTTCACAAATGTTACCAGGTACCTTTGCCCAAGAACAAACTCATTAAATGTCTTGATTTTATGAATGTTTTCCTACTAGTGTGTATATAAGAATATGCCATGTTTATTGCAGGGGTGCTTATGTAATGCTTCTTGTAATTTCCAACTATGGAAAACCCTTATTTAATTTTATTTACAGAAGTATGCGGCCCCTTTAGAGATGAAGCTGTACGGTTGGTGGAGCTATATTAAGGATCCATTTCTCACTGCACCGGCTGAACTCTTCAGTAGGCTCTTTCCACAGATGGCGAAGTCTTAGATGTAGATATGGCTAAAGCAAAGGGACCATAGAGGTTAACGTGTAACCCTCCTCCTGCTCATTACACAGAATAGAATAACAATTTACTTTAATGTGTGTTAATCCTTTCCCAAATATAAAAAATATTCAGATGACTTTGAAAAAATATTTAAAGGAAAGTATCATTATATAATAGAATTTTAAACATTGTGGCAAATGGAGCAATTTCTCATTTCAAAGGCTCAATGCGAGATATTCTGATAACCCTCTGCCTGTTGTCTGTCGTTAAGTGTTTGCTTTAAGCAACAACTCCTCTTTAGCAACTGGACCGTTTTCAACCTTACTTCCCATGAATGATCCTTTGGTGGTCAACTTTCAAAACCGTTCAAAGATTTAAATCCGATGAAGAATTTGGTTGCTGCTTCATCAGAAATGGGGAACATGACAAATCTTTAAAATTCTTCTCTGCTGAATCCGCTTGTATGCTTCCAATATAATTTAATAGAAATGTTTCTTGGTTAACCAACCCTTTTCAACAATTGTTCAAGCCATATTGATTGGTTGAAAAATATGGCGGCATCAGAAAATGACAAATTCTTATAAATTCCATTCTTAGGAGAGTGTTTGTTTGATTCAAGACAAATGTGTAGAAATGTTTCTTCTCTAAGTTTGCTTGTCTGATTCCATGATGATTTAGTCAAATGTTTCTTGGATAACCATCTACGAAATATTGATTGGTTGGAAAATATCATATCCAGACGGCATTTGAAAGGGGGCAAATTGACAAAACTTCATAATTTATTTATATGAAAGTGCTTGTCTGATTTAAAAAACGATTTGGCTAAAGTTTTCATTTAGTGACCTTCTACATAAGTCTTTTGAAGCTGTTTTGATTAGTTGCAAAACATTTCCACCAGGTGTCATACACGACCGCAAATAATTCAACTTTTCCCCCTTCAAACTACATCTCCTAAATAAGTAGACATTTATATAATATATAAACAATCCTTCACAGGAAAGACTTTTGGTGTTCATTTTTCAAAATTGTTTTCAAATATTTCAATTTTATTAATCATATGTATCACATGTTGAGTGGCGGATTCAAATTTAAAAATTTTTCTCTTCTGCATCCAATTATCTGTTTCCAAGATAATTTGGTATAAATATTACTTGGATGACCATATACAAATGTCATTCAAGCCATATTGATTGGTAAAATGGACTTTTCCCTTTAAATAAGATTCCCTGTTAAACCACTTGACCAATATAAACCAACGTTTACAGGAATGTTCTTTTGGTGGTCCTCTTTCAAAGTCGTTCAAAGATTTAAAAAACCTTATTTTAAAATGTCCTTTGTAATATGCTATTCCAATAAAAGTTTCTATACCATCTCTCAGGTGATTGATATAGGGCCAAGTCGCGCCTCTTGTAGTACATCACCTGAACCGAATGCTCACCTAACCTGCATATAATTGGATCACTCCTCGTGAGTCATTAGGTTGCACCCAATACTGGAGACACTGAAAGCATTGTAGAAAGTGTTCATATTGCTTTCAAAGAAACTTTTCTTGCACTGTATTCGCTTTTAAATGAATGTAAATAAAATACTAAATACTTACTGATAATTAATGTTTTGAATATAAAAGAGTACTAGGAAATACTTGCGAGCAATTAGTTAACTAATGTTTCACATGTTAATATCAATTAAGCTTAATTGGTTATTTGTATTTGTTTTTATGGATTATCAACATATCAACATATTTCAACTCAACCCATTTGTATTTGATATATATTTATTTATGAACGAAATGGACACTTGTACTTATATAAAGGTGACTAATAGGCCCAAGGGGCCGGGTGCTATTTATTATCTTGTATTGTTTGTATTGCTTGTTAAACGTGCACATGTCACTATAATAATAAAATTTACTTACTTACTTACTTATAAACTGGCCAAAAACCGATTTGTGTATTTGTTAAACGTGATGTTAAAATAAATGATCACTATTTGCAACTTTTTTATTAAATTGAAACAAACATTTAATTCAATGCTATTTTTATAACTAGAACCCCTATATTTCAATTGGAGCCATATGCCTCCCCTACAACTGGCAATAATTCTCCCAAAGACAGACAGCACATCTATTTTTATCCTTGCTAAAAACTTTTTATCAATTAAACTCTAATCAAATTTTCGATCACATGATCTTTAACAAGATTTAAAAATAAAGGAAATTTAAGTGAAGTCCATTCTTGTGTTGAAGAGATCAAATTGTGATAAAATTGTGATTGACTGCACTTGGATTTTCCGCGTGTTTTTTTTCTTTTTTAAATCTTGATTAAGACCAAGTGGTCAAAATTTGATAATTATGTTATTGATATAAAGTGTTTACAGACTTTCTTCCCTTAAAAGACCTAATATACAAATATTCCCCTTATTATATATATTTGGTAGCGACGCGGGTTGTCAATCCAGGGGTTGTGAGGTCCGCCAACATTCTTTCCGACGTTTGACAAAGTCAATGTCTTCCAACAATTGACTAACTGTTAATGTGGAAAAGCAGTCATTGCTTGGAATAACTAAGTTGTGGATTAAAGGTGTCAGAAAACCAGGAAACACATGGGTATGAGAACTGGCAGCCCTGATTCGACTGCAATATTGAGGAAAAGGGTGTTAAACCCCAATCAGTCAAACCTACATTTATACATCTCCAATAACCGCCCCCATCAGTGCTTTCTTTATTAGCACGATAAAGCTGCACTGAAGAAACTGTCCATCCGCCCTAAAGAGGAAGAGATAACATACGGCGACAAGCTTTTGACCGTTTTATTGAGAAAAGATAAATTCGATACAGTTGGCAAAATAAAAAGAAGAAACGATAAAAGAAAGTTTCTCAAACATTGATTGATTTGGGTTTAACGCCGTTTTAAACCATTTTTTGTTATATCACGACGGCCTGTACACCTGCGCATGTGTTTACTGGCTTTCTCACACCAGTAATCCGCAGAACAATCTTTCCAAGCATCTGGTTGCTTTTCCAAATTAATTGTTCGCCCATTAGTGAAAAACGAATGACGATTGTCAGAATGACTTTTGTCAGACGTCGGAAAGAATGTTGACCGAGCTGGGGTTCGAACTAACAACCCCTGGATTAGCAGCCCGCGTCGCCACCGTTCTCAAGGAAAACCAACGACAATGTATTTATTACACGTGTTGATAGATACCTGCTTTCAAATTCATGCTAAACAATTCAAATGGATACTGCTGTACAGAGTTTTCTTAAAACCTTCTTTGACTCATTGGCGAACAGTAGAGAACACGACCAGACTGCGCGAGTGTGATGGCTGAGCCGGATAAACATTTGAGCCGTTTCACCAGAAAACCAACATTATGGCATCTGCGTAATGTATCAACCCATATCAGCCTGCGCAGTCGGCAAAAACTGATCCGGGCCGACACATTCCGTCTCAGGGGGATAAAGGTATTGAGTAATGATTTTTGAAACAGAAAATCTACAGGAGGCGAAAAGTGTCTATCCGTGTAAGCCTGTGCGGCATGCTTAGGCTAATCCGGGGTCAATACTTTACGCAGAGTCCACAATGTTGGTTTTCTCGCGAGACGGCTGATTTGGTGTTCGCAGAGCGCTGCTCTATTAAAGAAATTGCACAATCGAACAAAGACTTTCTAAAAATGATAACATTGTAAGTTTGAGGACATTCCAAAAATGCTTAGCCATTGTGTTTCAGTGGTTTTAGTTTTCTAAGAGGAAATGGATCTTAAAGATAAATATGTTATTTGGCAAAAATAAAGACGTATTTTATTTAATAGAAACAATTAAAAGCCCCAGTAAAACTACAGTGAAAGCCAAAAGCTAACTTTAGATTAAAATGACAGATTACAACTTAAAGACGCCTTTGGACGCATCTGCAGCAGACGACTTTTGAAAACATTACAAGCAATTTATGCTTTGGCAATAATCTTTTCAACTTTATTCAATAATTGTTGTTTTATTTATAGAGAGTTCCCATATTTTGGCCTAGATGTTTTCATAGTCGTCTGCTGAAGATTTACTGTATGTTGGAAAGGGATATCCTGATGTGTAAGATACAACTCGTGAATAGTTCCCAGAACTACAATACTAGTAAACTTCCTCTGTCGGCCATTTTGATAGGCAAATTTATTATATGTTAGATAAAAAAAATCAAATACAATATGAGCCTTTCCAAGAGAAAATTAACATATTGTACGATACTACAGGTCATTCCGTATCAGGGGGATAGAGGTAAAGAGTAATGATTCCTGAAACAAAAAGATCCACAGGAGGCGAAAAGTGTATGTCTCGGTTAGCCTACACGGCATGCTTAGGCTGATCCGGGTCGATACTTTACGCAGAGTCCACAATCCTTGTTTTTTCTAGCGGGACGGCTGATGTGTTTGATAAAGAAAAAATAAAAAGAAATATCATTTAACAACTACATATATACACATAATTAAATCAAGCACCTGATATAATCAAACAAAACCTTCAGCGAATTATGGGTATTAAACTCAAATGCCTGTGTTTTATAATTGATTCATAGTTTCATCCTATTAACAAATACTTATTATATTTGGCTATCAGAATGGTTGACAAGGGAGGTAATAAGTGTAGTTCCTGGAACTATACATGTATTGACGTCCTGTCCTTATTAACGTCTGACGTCGCATTATGGTGCACGATATCATAAGCGGCTCAATATTGTGTCCCGATGTGTCCCGATGTGTCCCGATACACAAATACGCCGCGTCACATAATTTGGTGTCTCGTCTTATTATCTGTACTGTTGTTGCACTGACTAGTTTAGGAAAAGATGTATCATACATTCGAAATATTGGTCACAACACACGAAAATCGAATGTAACTACACACTGTGTAAATACTGGTCACGCCACTACACTTCCGAACGTTAATACGCACTCTGTAAATATTGATATCGCCACATGAAAAACCGACCGTCCGGTTTATGTAAAATACAAAATTGGTAACAATAATTGTAATATAACAACGTTAGAACGTCGTAAAACATAGGAGTGAAATCATCAAAGAACAATTGAAGCAAATGAATAATCGGACAAAACTTTGTCTAATCAATAACGTGTCTACTTTATTTACCCGACCGCGATGGCTTCATTGATAAAGACGAAGGCTATCACTAAGGAGTCTTGAGTTCGAACCCCGGCGAGATCATAGGCTCAAATAAATCAGCTTATCAAACTGTTTATCACTACTATTTAAAGGGCCAGACATCTTCGCACGTTTTATTCCAGCGTTCTATTCTTTTTGCCAATTACCACGCAGGGAGGCATTCTGTACAATTGGAAAACTGATTGATGGTTCAACAAGCGGCCATACCAAAATGGACCCTGCTGTCACGTTGGTATTCGTACCATTGGTCAACCACTCCCGAAGAGGAAGTCATAACCACCAAGCTGTCCGGGCTGGTGAAATGACTGATATTTCATATTTGACAGCAATTAAAGAATGCGTTAATCTTCTAAAGAATATTTGAGCCGTTCCGCGAGAAACCAACATGATCGCATTTGCGAAATGTATCGACCAGATCAGCCAGCGCTGTTCGCGCATACTGATTCGGGCCGACACATTCCATTTCAGGTGGATAGATGTATAGAGTAGTGATTCTTGCAACAGAAAATCCACAGGAGGCGAAAAGTGCATATCCGGTTAAGCCTGCCGCGCTTAGGCTGATCCGGATCGATACTTTACGCAGAGTCCACAATGTTGGTTTTCTCGCGGGACGGCTATTTATGATTGTTTGTTTGGTGTTTTACGCCGCTTTCAACATTATATTATGGCGTTTCCTGGCTAACTTACCAGATCTACTGATCCATTTATCCTAACACCAGCGACTCAATCGTGATGCATGCCAACCCCACAATCCTGAGCGTCAATGAGGGAAAGTCATTACTACAATTTCAATGTTAAAGGCTTTGGTATGACCCGGCCGGGATTCAACCCGTGACCTCCCGCATCCAAGGCGAACGCTCTACCACTTCATCACCAGGGATGTCTAAAGAATTTAATGTAGGAACGATGCACTGCGAATACCAACATTAACGTAATTAGTTTGTTTGTGGGAAAATCCATGCTAAGGACTTAAATGGATACTGAAGCTTCTTGACCATGATTAATTGGCGAACAGTGCAGAGTCAGATCTGACTGTGCGTATGTGCTGCCTGGTCTTCACTGATCACAAATTATGAGTTGATTTGTAATAATTGACTTGTCTAGATTTGCAATTGAAAGAATCCATTTCCAATGATATGTATATCATGATACAAATGATGAGTTGAGCAGCCAACAGTATAGAGCCTTGTCAGACGGCGAGAATGCGCGAGCTGGCCTGACTAAACGGATGACACATGCTTCAAGAAATCGGTACCACGTGTTCTAGCTTTAACGCATTTGCGAGCAGTGTATATCTGGCTCGGTACTGTTTATCAAATAATCATACCAGGTATTAGTAGTAAAAGGTTTAATCCCTCTCGATATCATCCCTGTACATCATAGTCAACCAATGCTGACGGGGAATTCTCCGAATGAGTCCCAATTTCCACACAGGAATCGGACCGAGGGCCTTTGAATCACAAAAGTCAGTGCTTAACGTCAGAATAAAGTCTTAGATAATTTTATATGCAATCTGTAGGGACTTCAACTGACGGAAATGGTTCAGGCCACACGACATTTTGAAAGCAATCTGTGAAAAGGAAAAATGGATAAAAATAAAAACAATCGCGTTTTTCCTAAACGCCAGCAACTTATATAAAACAAGATGTGTTTGTGAAACACTGATGCCCCCCAATGGCATCTAGGTCAAAGGTCAAGGTCGCCAGGTCAAAAATGTTGCTACTGACAGAAAGGTCATGTCACAAGGAATACACATGTGAAATATGGTAGCCGTACCTGTTATGGTTCAAAAGTAGTGGTCAAGGTTAAAGTTGTTTTCGAGAATGGCAACATCTAGGTCAAAGGTCAAGGTCGCTAGGTGAAAAATGTTGGTACTGACAGAAAGGTCATGTCACAAGGTATACACATGTGAAATATGGTAGCCTTACCTGTTATGGTTCAAAAGAAATGGCCAAGGTTAAAGTTTTTTTCGAGAATGGCAACATCTAGGTCAAAGGTCAAGGTCGCAAGGTCAAAAATGTTGGTACTGACAGAAAGGTCATGTCACAAGGAATACACATGTGAAATATGGTAGCCGTATCTGTTATGGTTCAAAAGTAATGGCCAAGGTTAAAGTTTTTTTCGTGCAGACAGGCCAAAAACTACATCTAGGTCAAAGGTCAAGGTCGCAAGGTCAAAAATGTTGGTACTGACAGAAAGGTCATGTCACAAGGAATACACATGTGAAATATGGTAGCCGTACCTGTTATGGTTCAAAAGTAATGGCCAAGGTTAAAGTTTTTTTCGAGAATGGCAACATCTAGGTCAAAGGTCAAGGTCGCAAGGTCAAAAATGTTGGTACTGACAGAAAGGTCATGTCACAAGGAATACACATGTGAAATATGGTAGCCGTACCTGTTATGGTTCAAAAGTAATGGCCAAGGTTAAAGTTTTTTTTGTGCAGACAGACGTGCAAACCAACAGACAGACAGACAGGCCAAAAACTATATGCCCCCCGAATCGGAGATTCCGTTGGGGCATAACAAGCAAATTTATGAAATTTATATCCCCCGCTTGCAGGAAATATTGTAGGAAAATGTTGAGGTTAAGTTTAAACATGTCAGTAGACTTTTTATTGAACATGTATTACAGGGTAAATTAAACTGATTGAAGAAAGCATAGTGTAAATATTGCATACATGTAATGACGTTAAGCAGATCCTTGGTAATCTGTAGGTTAATTAAGGGGCCACGGAAACAGCAACAAACGACATTTTTTGTTAAATAAGGGGCCATAACTCCACCGAATAAAGTCCGCCGAAAGTGACGATCGAACTTGGCCTAGCCCTTCAGGCATTTAACCTTGTTACTAAGTTTGAAAAAAACGGTTCACATTTGTGGCAGTTAATGCACGGAAACGAAGTGTGACGGACAGACAGACAGGCAGACGGACAAACCGAAATTAATAAAACAGGAGTTCATTACAGTTTCTAAGACAAAATCAAGAAAATTAAAAAAAAAATTATCCCAGTATGGTGGTTCATATTTATTCAAGTTTCATGAAATTCTACCAGCTAGTTACTGAGAAATGGCTGCGGACGGACGTGACGGTGGATTTTTCAATATATCAAGGGCAATAACTCTAAGGAAAATTGACCAATCCAAAAAAACAATGGACGGGCATCATCCCAGTATGGTGGTTCATATTTATTTCAAGTGTCATGAAATTCTACCAGCTAGTTACTGAGAAATGGCTGCGGACGTGGATTTTCAATATATCAAGGGCAATAACTCTAGAGGAAAATTGACCAATCCAAAAAAACAATGAACGGGCATCATCCCAGTATAGTGGTTCATATTTATTTCAAGTTTCATGAAATTCTACCAGCTACTTACTGAGAAATGGCTGTGGACGGACGTGACGGTGGATCTTTCAATATATCAAGGGCAATAACTCTAAGGAAAATTAACCAATCCAAAAAAACAATGGACGGGCATCATCCTAGTATGGTGGTTCATATTTATTTATTTCAAGTTTCATGAAATTCTACCAGCTACTTACTGAGAAATGGCTGTGGACGGACGTGACGGTGGATCTTTCAATATATCAAGGGCAATAACTCTAAGGAAAATTAACCAATCCAAAAAAAACAATAAACGGGCATCATCCCAGTATGGTGGTTCATATTTATTTCAAGTTTCATGAAATTCTACCAGCTAGTTACTGAGAAATTGCTGCGGACGTGGATTTTTCAATATATCAAGGGCAATAACTCTAGAGGAAAATTGACCAATCCAAAAAAACAATGGACGGGCATCATCCCAGTATGGTGGTTCATATTTATTTCAAGTTTCATGAAATTCTACCAGCTAGTTACTGAGAAATGGCTGAAAACGTAGGTTTTTCAAAAAATCAAGGGCAATAACTCCAAGGAAAATTGACTAATCAAAAAAACAATTGGACGGGCATCATCCCAGTATAGTGGTTCATATTTATTTTAAGTTTCATGAAATTCTACCAGCTAGTTACTGAGAAAATGCAGGTGACGGACGGACGGAAGGACGGACAGACGGACGGACGGACAACGCCATTTCAATATCCCCCTTCCTATTTCATAGGCGGGGGATAATAAATGAATTATAGGCCTTATTCATTTATTGAAAGTTTTACAACATACGTTTCAATGTTTTCATATGACTTTTCTATAGCAGTTTAATCCCCCTTTCTCACAAACAATAAATCTGCAGCAGACGACTTTGAAAACATATAGGCAAAATTATGGTAATTATGTATAATTGAAAGAATAGTTATTGACTGGAGTTGAAACGATTGTGGCAAAAGGTGAAATTGTTCATTTTGGGCAATTTCTTCTTTGGTCACAATATTTTCAAAAGTCGTCTGCTGCAGAGGTGTTATAAAAGGTCTAACGAATGTATCAAGCAGATGTCCATGTGGACGTCATCTTATGTTTACTATTGTCCGGCAAACCCAATATCGTAATTTTGTGCACATGAATTTGTTCGAAGTAGAGGTCCTCCTCATGTTCACGTAATTTCTTAGGTTTACCGTTTGATATATCGTCATGTTAACGGATTTACCCGATACATTTTAACAGATTCGGGCGGAAATATACGAAGATATCTTTTTAGAAGAGCTGCTATTTGAGTGAATTACCCGTGCACTTTGTTTATTATGTTGATGCAGTACATGTAGGACGCACCATAAACTATTCTGTAATATCTAATGCTGGTAGTAAAGTATGTAACACTACTATCAATCGGCTGTCATGAGTTCTATTCCCTACGGAAAATGTAGGTGAGCCCGTACAAGCCCGGAAAAGGTACATGTCGGCATTTCTGAACAGAATAGGTTTCGATTAGCCTGTACATCTGCAACGCCTTATCAACACAATCACATGTTGATAGCAGCTGATAGCACGCCTGTGTAAGTAATATCAGGATCCATATTTATTATAAAAGTCAATTTGTACCTATTCGCATGGACGGGCGCGTGTGACGACTAGCGCTGATTATCCCTCTCACCGACAACAATTCTACAGCAGACGACTATGAAAACATGTAGTCAAAAGTAAGATAAAACCCTATAAATAAAAGTAGATTTATTGAATAGATAAGGATATCTACCCGGAAGTAGATCCTGGTTTCAAGGCGAACACATCTTATTTGAGTCAGTCCATTCAAAACGGTACAAGTACAAGGCACGGTTCAGATCAATCAGTGCATTTGATTTGTTTTCATCCAACTATTTCATTTATTAATATACCTATTAATTTATTTCCTCCAATCAATAGGAGATAAACATGACTTTTCTAATTCAAACTAAATAGAACATATACACATCATGCATATCATACAAATGAATATAAACATGTTTCAAATGAAAAGCTTAACTTGCGCTTTGTCACACCCTATAGCAGGGCTTGCTCTGGCCTAGACAAAATAATAGCCAACTTTTTTTCATGAAAAAAAATAAAATAATAAGCGCGTGAATGTGAAACAATAAAATAAACACATATCAATGCATTGTCAACATTTTTTTTCATATTTATTTATTACCCCTGTATACAAACTTTTCATATGACATTATCAGTTGGTCAGAATAGCAATATTAGGTACATACATTTGTTCAATTGCTTAGTTTAATCTGACTGGCACACACACCTCCTTCCAAATTGTTAAGTCATTAGTATAGAGCTCACTTCGAATATAGCTCCCCGGGGTAGCATTATTCGATGAATAGCAAGCGAGCTGTATACGAAAAAAAGCATATGCAAAGTCGAATACAGCTCGCATACACTTTGATCAAGCTCACTTTGAATATAGCTCCCCAGGGTTGTTCTATTCGATGAATAGCAAGCGAGCTGTATACGAAAAAAAGCATATGCAAAGTCGAATACAGCTCGCATACACGTACTGGGCTGTGACTCATTTGGCCAAATGAGTTCATGGCCCCCGTTGAGGAAAATGCTTATAGTTTTGGTGCCGTTCATCCGTCAGTACGTACGAGCAAGCGTACGAAGAACATTTTCAGCTGACCATTCAAAGTCGTATGCCATGCTGAATGGTCAGCCAGCAAGGTATTCGATTTTGAATGGTCAAATGAATGACTTTGAATGGTCGGCTGAATGGCAAGCTGAATGGTCACCAAGAACGGTATTCGATTTTGAATTTTGATTTTGATAAGCTTAATGGTCAGCAATCATGGTATTAGACTTGTCGCCCAGACTGGTATTCGATTTTGAAAGGTAAGCTGAACAGTCAGCCAGCATGGTATTAAAACGTTGAATAATCAGCCGAATGGCGACCTGAATGGACCGTCAGCATAGTGCTCGATTTTGAATGGTCAGCCAGCATGGTATTCGATCTTGATTGTCAGCTAAATGGCTAATGGCATGCTCACTTGACAGACCTATTTGTTGTACATGCATACACATCTAGAAGTTCTGCGACAGAATGATTTCAAGACGGTCATAAAAACATATTGTGAAATCACTTAAGTTGCCGTAGAGGTGGAAACTCTTATATTGAAAAAAAAGAAGAACACAGGGTTTGAGCCCAAAGTGTGACCTTGAACTTTGGAGTTTGTAGCTGGGTGCTGTGCATGACATATCCTCATTTTACGGATGACATTTGTGTGAAGTTATGTACTATACATTGTCAGTCGATGATACATCATCGCTGGGCGCTTGACCTTATGTCGGTGACCTTGACTGTAAGAGCATTGACCTTGAAATTATTCCAGATGGATAAAAGGATACCATGTAAAATATATTGTATTGATATACAGGATCTTACACTGATTAAAATATGGGGATTATTGTATTTTAGTAAATTTGACCTTTGTAACGGTTTAGGCGTATTTCGGCGGAAATTATTGCCCGAATCGAGCAAGGGGGAAAAACGCCGTTGCACACCTTGTCATTATTATTACACTATATGGACGTAAAGAGGGGCTATTTATAGTAACACGTGCGGGATTCCACAAATAACCATTACGATCATTTTGCATAGCGTATAGACAATATAGAGAGACAATTTGAGTATGTTGGCGAGTTATTTTGTGATTTTCCGCATTTTTTGCTGTAATAGAAATTCGGACGCCTGTGATTTAACCGCGGCTGTGTGCACATATTTAATGCCTGTACGTTGATGAAGTAAGTCATGAACTAGTGTAACATATTTTATACAGGATAAACAATCAATATAATATGCAGGGTGTCACACTTTCGTGGAAAGTTGGTTAATCGTTAAAATATAACAAGACTGGAACTTTATAAGTGCTGTCATAGTTCATCTGCCATGAAAGTCACGAGATTTCTCAAACGTTGGTAAAATCAAACATGTAACTTCGTTATTTGTTTATTAAGGTTAAATTTGATGTAAACATAATTGTGTAGTGCTTGTTATCACACATGTAAGTGGAAATAAAAGAATGAGTATCGAATTAGTGAAGTGGCTACCGACGGCTCGACCGAAGTTTTACCGCCGGCAGATCAGCTGCTTTAGGCTCAGTTGAAGTGAGGTAAGATTAATCCACTAGACTACGGCTCATCCGATAGTTGAACGTTATATTAATATATTTAAACTTATCAGTCAGTGTTGTGAAATATACGGATGTTGCGTCATACTAATGATTATCGCAGGACCCTTGTTCGTTTAGTCATAGGTCCTGAGCTCGCGTGTTTACATACAAGTTTGGCACGCGAAGAGAAATCACAAAAGCACTTTGAATTGGAGTAATGATATAATTCTGTCAATTATGATTTGCAAATAACAATTATAATAAAAGAGTCAATGCACGTTAGGTTGATGTAACTATTCGAAGTAACCCATATCTTTACTAAATGATCACTTGAATATGTGTTATCTCCCTTGGCCCAATAAATAATTCATATTCGTCAACAAATGATTGATTGCATCCTTCCCTTTCTCATTTGAACCATAATACATTGCTGTGTGTATTCATGATTTTGCTTCTACAGCGAAGTTTGGTTCTGGTTTTAATGAGACGGCATTCTTGTATATACGTGCATGTGACGGTTCAACTGTCTGCACTATTTATGCACGTAAACATACATTGTACCTTACATACGTAGTTATTGTTTCTATACCCCATCACTTGGACGGAGAAGTCTACATGCGTTTCTTCTTATGCTGACCACTGTCTGCTTATTGAAACTGTTTTGATAAGAAATTTCAAATAAGTACATAAACAACGGTTTTACGTTGAGAAATCTGAACGCATAAAGTTTGATACAAATCACATATAGTATATGCGTGATAGAAAGAATCACGACTAATAAGTTCCAGATAATACAGATCTACATCTGTCTAATGTATTCATAAGTGTTAATCAATATTAATGGTCAACAGATACAGATATATGTTATGACAGCAATAAATGTCATACCTGGTTATTTAAGTATTTACCAAACATATCAAATGCATATTTACTTCTAACTAATAAGATAAAAAATATCAGGACTTCTTCGAGCTGATTTGGTGAGTCTTATGTTTGACAGAATAAGACACCAAGACTTCAACAAATAAGTCTTAACAACTTGAAAAGAAAGCTTATATTGTGTTTGAGACAGTTATTACCATGATAAATTTACTATGAAATGTTTTATGTTAAAAATAAAATGTTGATGCTGATCATCGCAAATATTAATTTTGAAAAAAAAGAATGAGTGTTGAATTAGTGAAGTGAAAGGTGGAACTTATATTTAATGAATGTATTGTTATTTAACAGAGTAGGAAACGTTGTATAAAAGAGGGAAAATTTCTTATTTGCAATAATTGTATCCTTGGCCCAAACGTTTTCGAAAGTCGTATGCTGTAGCTGTATTTCAAATTGTGTCTTGATAACATGGGAAATGAATGTCCTTTTTCTACATACAACAAATATGTTGCAGACTTCTTTTAAAACATATGGGGGAAATCTCTTTACAAGAGAGGTTAATTATTGAACAAGTTGAACCGTTCCACCAGAAAACCAACAGTGTGGACTCTGCGTAAAGTATCGATCCGGATCAGCCTAAGCATGCCGCGCAGGCTAACCCGGACAAACACTTTTCGCCTCTTGTGGGTTTTCAAAGTATGTTGAGTGGAGTACTAGTGTAAGAAAACCGGGAAACATATGCTTAGGTAAACTGGCCGCCGTATTATGACTGAAAAACATTTGAAGACGGCGTTAAAGCAATCAAAACCATCAGTTTATGAAATTTCATGGGTTGTGGTAAATACGAAGTAAAACGGCTAATTTGCATATTAAAAAAAAGTATTTAATTATTATTTCGTTTTTACGAAATAAAACAGCTAATTTGCATATTTAAAAAAAGTATCTAGTTTTTTTATTTCGTTTAAACGAAAAAAGTATTTCGTTTAAACGAAATGATTATTTCGTTAATACGAAATAAATCGGCTAATTTGCATATTAACAAAAAAGTATTGAATTATTATTTCGTTTTTACGAAATAACTATTTCGTTTAAACGAAATGATTATTTCGTTAATACGAAATAAATCGGTAATTTGCATATTAAAAAAAAGTATTGAATTATTATTTCGTTTTTACGAAATAAAACGGCTAATTTGCATACTAAAAAAATATGTTGAAATGTCACTTTAGGGGCTCCGTATCATTCACAGTTCATAGGTCACGTTTAATTGTAACCAGTGAAGCGTGAACATAGAACGCACGACGAAATTGGTCCCAATCAATTGGATTACAATAGGTTTCAATCAAAGTTTTAGTGTCACTCCACGAAAGTTGGATAACGTATTCTCTATGTTTTAGCAGTTTTAGTTAAACAAGTGCCATATATTTGTGTGGAGGAGATGTTATTCAGTTTAGTTATGAGGTAGTTTACGTTCTTATCGCATGTGAATTTACCAATATTTATTGACCTTTTTGAAAAAAAAGTGTTGGGTTGGAAGTTTTAAATGTTGATTAAATTGTAAATAGGGCGACATAATGGCTTCACAGCCAAAATATATGGAATGTCCGCTCGTTGTTTGGGTACGTATGAGGTGTATTTATATCGTATTATTGACAATTAATGCATTATCATTCAATCCCGCTGATAACTAGAGTCTACCTGCAAGTAGTGACAAAACATGCCTGGGTCTTAAATGACAAATAAAATTTCAATGTGTGTATTCAAACGATGTGGTATTGGGCAAAGATGTGTATTCATCCTTAGCAATGTTTACCTGATATGTTATTTTAGTGTCTGCTTTGAAAACATCGAAGGAAAATGTGTAGCAATAGTATTTTGCTACAGAAGTGAGGTCGCACAGAAGTGTACACTGAAAAGGTCTTTACCATGCAATATGTAACGGCGATATATTGAGACTATACCGGCATCATCCATTCAAGATTGGAAGTATCTTGATAAGTAGCTGAACTATTAATAAAATAATGTTGGAAGAAGAGAAATTGCATGCTCATATCAAACAATTGTTAAAGCAAAGACCTAATAAACATGTTTATTAGGTCTTTGGTTAAAGGCTTTAAAATTTGTCAAAGGAGTAAAATCATTTTATGAAATAACAATAATAAAGTCTCAATTTGATCCTTTCCCACTTTCAGCAGACAACTTTCTAAAGCATTGTTTCCAAACAAGCAATTTCTCTTTTTTTCACAATGTTTTAACGTCTTTTCATAATCATATTTTATTTGTATTTTGTATCAGATTTTTCTCAGTTTTTCGTATATATATATTATATATATGGTTTCAAAGCAGGGTTGTTGTAGCACTTAAAAGGAAAGAGTTAACCTTTTCCGACATATAGCAAACCTGCAGCAGACAACTTTGAAAGTATATTGGAAAACCCCCAGAAAATCTCTACAAATAAAGGTATAATTTGATTATATAAAGTTGAAAACATTGTGGCAAAAGGAGAAATTGCTCAAAACGAGCAATTCTTCCGTTTGCCACAATGTTTTTAAAAGTTGTCTGCTGCAGAGGCATCAGAAAGTGTCTACACGTGGGAAAGGCTTAAATAAACAAAACAGTGGGGCATGTCTAGTCTCATTTGCTGGCCTATGCAATGAAGTATTCATTAGAAATAGAGATACAATATATTTTATATTAAGTATATTTATTATAAAATTATAATCAAAATTGATAAAATTTGTTAAAACACACGTGAATGATGTGATAAGGGGGAAGATTATTGACAGTGTTACATGTATAATTATGTTAAGTCTAACTGGCTACAATTTAAGGCGTGTAAAGTAATATATATTCATATGTTTTATGAAGACGGACACTGTACGCAGACATAGCATTGATTGATTGATTGATTGATTGATTGATTGATTGATTGGTGGGTTGATTGATTGATTGGAGTCGACGTCTTATCACGGTGGTCATTTCATATACGCATGTGTTACCTGGCTTTCCCACACCAGTACTCCACCCAACAGACTGTCCAAGCAACTGGCTTCTTTTCCACATAGAACATCCCATTGTTGAAAGACGAACGTCGCTTGTCACCGTCGAATTTGTCAAACGTCGGAGAGAATGTTGGCTGAGGATGGGTTCGAAATCACAACCTCTGGATTGACAGCCTTTGCCTCAATCGATTAGACATCGATTATATAATCAGTTCATACAGTATTGTATTTAACAAGCCTCATTGCTCGCAATGCTTCTTACTATTTATGTTTAATAACATATATACCAACTTAATGTCTTGTTTTTACTAGGTTGTATTATTTTATTGCCCAAAAAACCACTTTGTTTATTTACATGCTAGCCCACCAAACATGAGTTTTCAAACATGACTGCGAGAGTTATCTCCCTTGCGGAAGCGAAAAAGGCGAACCGATAATCGATTGTGGTAAAATGCAATCGATTATCGCCGACGTGATCCATATCCGATCAACTTTCGATTATAATCGATCATCGGCCCAACACTAAATTGTTAACTAAGTAATTGAACGTTACTGTACGACAACCAAGCGTTTGCCTTATGCGATTAGTGTAGTAGATTCTAATCAATCAATCGTTGGACTTATGCGATCAGTGTAGGTTTTTTTTATCAACCGTCGCATCCGTGCAGTCTGGTTTGGATATGATCTATTCGCCAATTCAGTCGTATAACGATTAAATGTTTCAAGAAATTTCTGTTAAGCAGTTTCCATGTGGATATTAAGCGTAGTTGTGCAGACAAATCTTGTTTGGATACGTCTAATAATTACGTAAATGCTGATTATTGCAGACCACCGCTAAATTTTAATCAACAAACAATGACAGAACAAAAATACCTAATAAAATCCAAAGTAAAACGAAACAGGATCAAAATCATTGCTAAGATATTGTGTAGTCTTGCTGTAGACGCATGATGTCGGTTGCACCAGACATAGGGATTATATGAGCCGTCCCGCGAGAAAACCAACATTGTGGCTAATCCGGGCGGACACATTCCGTCTCAGGGGTATAGAGGTATAGAGTAATGATTCCTGAAACAGAAAATCTACAGGAGGTGAAAAGAGTATGTCCGGGTTAGCTTGCGCGGACTGCGCAGGCTGATCTGGGTAGATACTTTACGCAGAGTCCACACTGTTGGTTTTCTCGCGGGACGGCTCATAAATAAATGTATCATTAGCGAGTTTACTAATCTGCTGTTATCTAATTATCCTGCGCAGGCTCATCTGGGTAGATACTTTACGCAGAGTCCACACTGTTGGTTTTCTCGCGGGACGGCTCATACATAAATGTATCTTTTATGCTGTTATCTAACCTTTTGTCCCATACAAACTATCTGCAGCAGACGACTTTGAAAATATCTTGACAACAATAGGGGACATCCATGTAAATGAAAGTGTAATAATTGAATAGTGTTGAAAACTGTGTAGCAAAGGGGGGTAATTGTTCCCTTTGTCATAATGTTTTCAGAATTCGTTTGATGCATCAAAAAGCGTCTTTATGTGGGAAAGGGATAATTATGCATGTCTGTTGAGGTCGCGGACCTATATGGACAATTATGACGTCAGTTCTGCATTAAATAGAAACGGAAATAAAAGTATGTTCCGCGAACACCAAGCATGAACACCGACTTTGTTTCGATGAAACGATTTGGGATTGTGAATGACGGTAGAGTTTATGTACCATTGGTAAATTATTGTGAGTTTGCCACCTTTGTAAATAAATACAGTTGTCAATATGATTGGCTGAGATAGTCTAAAGTGGTTCTGAACAAGCAAATATTGTTCAAAATTGCGTACAGCGGGAATAAGTGTTAACTGTGTTTTGTGATCCGACAAACCTCTACTTTTGTCCGCAGGATTCAAGGGTGCGCTTATATGGGCTCGTTTGTTGTCATTGAACACGCTGTGACCTTTACCGACTTACCTATATCTACTTGTACTTCTTTCTATGACAACTGTTCTAGTATAAATGTAGAACGCAATTGTTATCAGTTCATAACGAATTAGAAGCACCATGAAGATCCAACTCGTTTTACTCGGCTTGGCCATCACAACAAACTGTAAGTATGTTCATGGATTCACACTTTTCAACCTATATACGACTTCTGATACATCTGCAGCAGACGACTTTTCAAAACATTGTGACAAAAGGAAACGTTGCTCATAATGAGCAACTTCTGATTTTGTCAATATGTTTCAAACCCTTTTTACAATAGTTATACTTTGATTTATAGAGGTTTTCCGCATTTTTGCCAAGATGTTTGCAAAGTCTTTTGCTGCAGATTTATTGTATGGGGGAATGGGTAAAACGAATTACTTTAAAGTACATTACTTTAAAGTACATTGAACTTCACCAACAAACATAAATATCTGAAGGGAATGGAACGGATTTCTACGCGACTTTAAACATCATTTGCGGATCATGTAGTACACCATTTTATCCCGTTACCACATACAATACACCTGCAGCAGACTACTCTAAAATCATCTACATAAAATACAGACAAATCTCTATGATCGAAATAGAGTTTGAAACATTGTTGCAAAAAAAGAAATAGGCAAAAATCAGAGGTATTGAGCGGAGTAAGGGTAAAAAGTCGTCCACTGCATCAAAATGCGTGTGTATGATGCAAAGGGGGTTAAAATAAGCTGTATTTAAATCGAGTATGAAAAGACCATTTTCATCGATAATAGAAATGTCTGCACACTCTGCTCTACAACGTCCGCATATATATGTATAAACGTATGCCTAAATACATCTACTGACAAAACACTGGAAGTTTGTATCGCCATCTTGTTTGATGCCGATTGATCTTCAAATGACGTCACAACGGAGCTAAATCGCAAGATACGGCTCGCTTTTTATATCAATAACCAAGGACTGATCAAGGACTTATCAAGGACTTATCAAATCTTTGGAGATGGATTTTATTTACGTATACATATACATGCATCTTGTAATACAAACAAATAAATACATAATTTCATGGACATTTAAAAAGAAGAAAAATCAGTTGTTTTGGGGGATAAATTGCTATAATTTTAACTTCCCTAAAATAGTGTAATGGCCCGATCACACTGGGCCGAACCCAATTCCATTTGCTTTCCGAATAGGAATGTGAGTGTTCGGGGAGCGAACGGATCGTATTCGGGAAGCATTCGGTGTGTTCTAGGAGCACACTGGCTGTTCGGCTCCGTACGGATGCATACGGAACGGCATTAGGTAGTTACAAAAATTGGTTGTGCATGTTCAAAATAATGTTCATCGACCGTCCGAATCATCCGATCTGGCGTCCATGTGTATTTGGGAAATATTCGGGAAGCATTCTAGGAGCATACGGCATGTACGCAAAACGTTCGGGAAACATGCGTCTAGTTCTTGGTGCGTTCGAAATGAAAATTTGGAGGTGCTGGGTTCCGTATGCTTTCCGAACACCCCGAATAGACCTAGAACATGACGAATGCTTTCCGAATGCTTTCCGAATGTTTTCAGAATACGACGAATCGACCGAACTCTTTCCGCATGCTTTCCACACGCTAACAGAACGTTTTCGGGTTACTCTGACATCCGGCCGAATGCTTAAAGAACCGCCCATATAATAGCTGCCGTCCACTACAGCCCCGATGCAATGCGGAAGGGTTGCCGATAACATTGTGCTAGTTTCGGGAACCTTTCGGGATCAATAATCAATAAAATGGTTGAAGCTTTGCTATCCTTTATCCAATCATCACCAAATTTGGTCAGAGTGTGTATTGGGATAGTATCTCGGACAAGTTCGATAACTAGCCATATCGCTTTAATCAATCGAGAGTTATCGCCCTTTAATTATAGAAATTACCCAAAATTGGTCTTGTCAGCTCAATAACTTTAGAAGCCTTTGTCCAATCATCACCAAATTTAGTCAGAATATGTATTGGCATAATATCTCGGACAAGTTCGATAACTAGCCATATCGCTTTAGTCAATCAAGAGTAATCACCCTTTTATTAAAGAAATTACCTAAAATTGGTCTTGTCAGCTCAATAACTTTAGAAGCCTTTGTCCAATCATCACCAAATTTAGTCAGAATATGTATTGGCATATCTCAGACAAGGTCGATAACTAGCCATATCGCTTGAGTCAATCAAGAGTTATTGCCCTTTAATTATAGAAATTACCTAAATTTAGTCTTGTCAGCTCAATAACTTTAGAAGCCTTTGTCCAATCCTCACCAAATTTAGTCAGAATATGTATTGGCATATCTCAGACAAGTTCGATAACTAGCCATATCGCTTGAGTCAATCCAGAGTTATTGCCCTTTAATTATAGAAATTACCTAAATTTAGTCTTGTCAGCTCAATAACTTTAGAAGCCTTTGTCCAATCCTCACCAAATTGTGTCAGAATGTGTATTGGCATAATATC
Source organism: Serripes groenlandicus (assembly GCA_031761405.1). Taxonomy (NCBI): domain Eukaryota; kingdom Metazoa; phylum Mollusca; class Bivalvia; order Cardiida; family Cardiidae; genus Serripes; species Serripes groenlandicus. The sequence goes on along the minus strand of JASEVX010000014.1, from coordinate 48,226,754 downwards.
TTGGACAAGTTCGATAACTAGCCATATCGCTTGAGTCAATCCAGAGTTATTGCCCTTTAATTATAGAAATTACCTAAATTTAGTCTTGTCAGCTCAATAACTTTAGAAGCCTTTGTCCAATCCTCACCAAATTGTGTCAGAATGTGTATTGGCATAATATCTTGGACAAGTTCGATAACTTACCACGTTATCTTAGTCACTACACACTTATGTCCCTCGAAATGGCCAAAAATGTACTAACAGTGTCTGCTCTCTAAATTTGCCTGATGTACAACCAATTATCACTATACTTAATTGGTCTCAAAAAAACAGGACAGGCGTATTTTGTGACATTTGGCGCTCTTGTTGACAGATAAGGAAACCAGTGTGAAAAAGGGTCTCAAGTCAATTGTAATAAGTGCCGTTTCCAACTTACAAACGCATTTTGATGCCACTGCAGCAGACAACTTTTGAAAACACTGGTAAAAGAAGCAATTTCGCCTTTTGCCTGAATGTTTTCAACTCTATTGAATCATTTTACTTTCATTTGTAGAGATTATCCATATTTTTGAAAATATGTTTTCAAAGTTGTCTGCTGCAGATTTGTTGTATGTTGGAAATGGTCAAGAGACATCTGAAGTGATTTGTATTTTGTGTATAGAAAGAAAAATGATATATATTTTCATGTAAACAATTGTTTAACCCTTTCCCTCATTTAGACGCTTTCTGACGCCTTCGCAGCAGACGGCTTTTTGTAAACATAGTGACAAAAGAAGAAATTGCTCAAAACGAGCAATTTCTCCTTTTGACACAATGTTTTCCACTTATAGTCATAGGTTATCCATTCAATTAACCCTTTCCCTCAAAACGAGCAATTTCTCCTTTTGCCACAATGTTTACCACTTTTAGTCGTAGGTTATCCATTCAATTAAAGAGATTTTCTAATGTTCAAAGTCGTCTGCTGCAGAATTGTCGTATTAGGGAAAGGGTTAATGAATAATGTACACCTGTGTTGCGTGAATTCATTGTTATGCTGTTTAATTTAGGTGGGGACAGTTTCTCTGAGGACCAAGGGGAGATCACTTCCATTCTCCAACGAGCTCATCAGTCTCGGCGAGCAGCTGAAAATGTTTGTAAACACACGATAAGTAAACTCGATAAACTGTTTGGGTTGGCCCCCGGCCGCCACTCCCCAGTAAGACCGTGGGAAGATTTGTCGGGAACTAGTAAAGCCAGGTATGTACTGGTAGTTTTTCCAATTTAAACCATTTATGAGCAATTTCTCTGTATGTTTTCAAGAATCATCTAACGCAGATGCTCCTTTAGGTTTAAAAGGATTAAATTAATTCATTCTACTGATTTCATATAGTGTTTAGCATGACTCTATTGCAGTAGATGGGTAACCCTTTCCCACTTGTTGGCACATTTTGAGTTTTCAAAACATTGAATCAAAAGTGGAAGTGGCACATTATGGTGCCAGTTCTCATTAACTCTTTCTCACGTATGCAGCAGACTACTGAAAAATATGGTAAATCTCTATAATTGTAGGTATAATTACAGTTCACTGAAGAAAGTTGAAAACATTGTGGCAAAAGGAGAAATTGCTCGTTTTGAGCCATTTCTCCTTTCGTCACAACGTTTTCAAAAGCCTTTCGTGAATAGGCATAGATAAGGAGGAGTACAATGTTCTTTCACCATCAGTATCTCTATTATCTACTATATTTACCCGTTCCAACACACAGATGCTTTCTGGAGCCTCTGTAGCAGACGACTTTTGAAAGTATTGTGACAAATTAGATTTATTAATTTATGTCTTAATTAATACTTTCAAAGTTGTCTGCTGCAGAATTGTTTTATGTGAGAAAAGGGTTAAACTCTATGCTTTGAGTTCTCAAAAGAAGGGTCTCAGTGAGAGGATTCTTTTGAGTACCCACAACATAGGGTTGGAGGTCATGTAAAGATTTAAGAACAAGAAATACGCTCCTTTTCAATAGCTCTATACAGTTCTACTATCATCTTAGTTCGAATCCCAGCTCGGCCAACATTCTTTCTGACATTTGACAAGAGTCACTGTGACAAATGGGCTGTTTAACAGTCTATGTGATAAAGCAGCCAGTTGCTTGGAAAGTATGTTGTGTTGTGTACTGGTGTGGGAAAACCAGGAATCATATGAGTAGGTGAACTGGCTGCCGTGATATGACTGAACAATTGTTGAAAACGGCGTTAAACCTGAATTAATCAATTATCAATCAATCAATCAATCAATACATTCTGCCAGTTCTACAGTGAGTACGGACACGGAGTTTACGAAAGCCGACGAACGACAATTACGAGACTACGTCCAGAAGCTGAAAAACGAACAAAGTTCCGTCCAGCTGACCGTGATGGAGTTAGAGAGTGTTTACTCGGACCCGGGGTCGGAAAAAGTGTGCAAGCCCAGCGACTTGACCTTGAAAATGCTGTGATAATGCAGGAGTTGATGGCCATGAAGGTATCCTAGTGTTGCACAATTATTTCTTAACAAGTTTCTTTGTTTTTCTTAACTCTTTCCTACATAGAGATGCTTTCAGGCGCATCTACAGTAGACGACTTTTGAAAATATTGTGACAAAAGAAGAAATTGCTCAAAACAAGCAATTCCTTATTTTGTCACAATATTTTCAACTAGTTTAAGTAATGATACCTTCATTTATAGAGATTTTCTCTACTAATGACTACGTGTTTTCAAAGTCGTCTGCTGCAGAAGTGTCGTATGAGGGAAAGGGTTAAAGCAGACGGCTATTTGAAAACATAGTGACAAAAGAAGAAATTGCACAGAACGTGCAATTTCTCCTTTTGCCACAATGTTTTCCACTTTTTGTCATAGGTTATCCATTCAATTCTAGAAATTTTCTATTTTTTGACAAAATACGTTCAAAGTCGTCTGCTGCAAATTTGCTGTATGTTGAAAAGAGGTTACAAGTTTCTTTGTTTTGGGTTTGATGCCAAGGTCATATCAAGGTCAACAGCTAAGGTCATATCGCGGCGGATAGGAAAGATGATATTGGTTATCTTATAATATTTACCTTGAGATAAAAAATATATGGTATAAAATCAATACCAACCTACCTGCTGGAGCGCTCGAATTTCATTCAGACCCATTTAACCCACTATTTCGGTTCAAGCACGGGTCAGACTGTGGCTGCTATTCTAATTGAGCATCCCCCAGCCACCGGGGCACTTTACAAGTTTCAAACTTCAATGTATATGACCTCAGGACTCGTTAACTGACTATCAAAGGATTCCCCTGAGAAATCAATGAGTCCCTTGTACTATAGTTTTATAACTTTTGAGTCTCATGGACTCAAAGCTATTCTTATTACATGTCCCAGATGAATATTGTGAGTATAGTCATCTGCTACAGATTTCTTGTATGTGGGAAAGGGTTAAACATACGAAAATCTGGTCTGAGACACCTAGAAACATCTGTAAAAAGAAAATTCAATCTAGTTAACCCTTTCCCTCATATAGACGCTTTCTGATGCCTCTGCAGCAGACGGCTTTTTGAAAACATAGTGACAAAAGAAGAAATTGCTCAGAACGAGCAATTTCTCCTTTTGCCACAATGTTTTCCACTTTTAGTCATAGGTTATCCATTCAATTATGGAGATTTTCTATGTTTTGACAAAATACGTTCAAAGTCGTCTGCTGCAGAATTGTTGTATGAGGGAAAGGGTTAAAGCAGACGGCTATTTGAAAACATAGTGACAAAAGAAGAAATTGCACAGAACGTGCAATTTCTCCTTTTGCCACAATGTTTTCCACTTTTTGTCATAGGTTATCCATTCAATTATGGAGATTTTCTATGTTTTGACAAAATACGTTCAAAGTTGTCTGCTACAGAATTGTCGTATGAGGGAAAGGGTTAAAGCAGACGGCTATTTGAAAACATAGTGACAAAAGAAGAAATTGCACAGAACGTGCAATTTCGCCTTTTGCCACAATGTTTTCCACTTTTTGTCATAGGTTATCCATTCAATTATGGAGATTTTCTATGTTTTGACAAAATACGTTCAAAGTCGTCTGCTGCAGAATTGTCGTATGAGGGAAGGGGTTAACCTTCTCACACACACAACAACAACGATGCAGCAGATATCATTGAAAATATTTAGTTAAGGTAGAACGCGCCTCTAAAAAAATATTCGAATTTCCTCACGAAAGTTTGCATCACCATAATACAGCATATGCCCAATATCATTCCGTTCTTACTTTTTCCGTATCTAAAACAGTTTTTAAACTACGAGACCTCAAAGTATACCACTGACGTCACTTTTTGGACGTCTCCCAAATGTCCCTCGTTATAACAACAACAGCTGATAGTTTGGTCAATGTTAGGTTGATAGCTGAGAAATTGTATCACGATTTGTATCTTAAGAATAACTTCACGTGTACACATGTAATTTTCTTTCATTTAAAAAAAATATGTACATTTAATTTTTGATTTTGTTAAATCTTTTTATTTATAATCTTATTACAAATGGTTTGATATCAAGACAAATATACCTTACCGAGTTCGTTTTTGCACAATATGAGTTTATCTCACCCCTTTACCTATTCAGTTATGACGTTAAAAAGGTGTATTTTAGGTATACATTATGTGTAAGCTGATACAATGGTCCTTGTTGCAGTTATGTTATTCAGTCGGCAGTAAAATTTAATAATATATTATATTCCAATTATTCTGATTTTAATATTGATAGACAAATAATAATATATGGTCTATAATGGCTTCAAATGTTATTCTAACTATTTGAAATAATAACTCACATAATGTTGCGTTTTCATCCGATCCTTTCTAAATATTATTTCAATAAATTATATTAATGCTGGAAAATGAAGAACATTGACAATTAAAATGGTATCCTTTGAAAGTATTATCTTTTTTCTGGTGACAATTTCGCAATGTATTGACACTTTTAAAAAACATTCTTATTTAGCACATCTTCAGGCACTGAACTAAATATCGTGCAAATTGAAGAAGTTTTTTATGATTAATCCGTTATCCTGATGTGTTCAGTAAAGTGTTGTTTAAATTGAACACTGTTTGATTTCTGTAGAATAGTCGCATTTGCATCCTTGTAACATGACCCCAACCTGAAATATAATGACTTAGATTCGTAAAATGAACAGTTCTGTATATTTAGATAATATAGTTTGTAAAAACAATACTAAGGTAAAATGCATCATTATATAAAGAATGAACATAACGGTAAAGGATTTCCTGACATTATGTTCAATTCATTGCAAAACAAATATTAAATAAGCAAATAAATAGTAGTCATCATTTTCTTACCGGTAAGGCTGTTCGGCAGCTTAAATCAAGCTGCATTCTAGCTGGCAGTAACGGCTGTGTGAGCGTTCCCTCCAACAAAATCCTTCCCTGGCGTAGATTTATCTGAATAAGTTCAAGGGAATTTAGGACGAGGCCATCATTGCATAGTGCTCCACCCATTTTATTGTGCAATCTTATCAGATTCTTCAATGTGATGATTGACAACCGACACCTTATTTGAATAATAGGCATTTTTTTTGCTTCACGTCATCGTAATTCCGTTTTTACCAGCCTACGTACAATTACTTTGGATCTATGACTCAAATGTGACCGTGGCCTGCGACGTATAGTCAGTCGTATACATATCAATGACATACATACTGTACAAGTGTTAGATATATATAATATGCGAACAGCCTTATAATCGAACAAGATCGAGCTGAAACGTTTCAAACGTCATATGCGTCAATTCATGGTGAAAGATAGAAGTTGGCATTTCTTTAAAGTTTGGATTCAGATCGATTTGCACGCCTGTTCCTTCTTTTCAGAATACACATACGTTGACAAAGTATGAATCCTGATCGAACTGTCCGGATGCACCGACTTATTTCCATCACAGTTCCCAAAATGTCAACGTGTATCTTTCCTCATACACGCATGCAAGCAATTATGTTATAAGACACATGTACAAATAACTGTTTGTTATGTACATGTACAGTAATGAAAAACATATCTTACATTTAATTTGACCATTATGTTCCCAATCAGTTCAAGCCGGTTCTATACCAGTGTTTTAAAGCAGTGTCAGTTTACATTGGCGTTTTAAGACGGTTGGAAGGCTGTTGTGTTTCGAACGGGATTTCGTACAGAAAGTCAACTTCATCTGTTAAAAAAGCCTCTTTTCAGTATATCTTATTACACCATTATTTTTTAATCAAGAGATAAATTCCTGTTTACTTATTCAACGTCGGATATAGAAGTGATTTAAGAAATATCCCCATTCTTTTGAAATTCCTAACAACAGAATAAGTAGAACATAATTAGTGGGAGCTCTATTGGTTTCCGTTAGAATAAAACATTTTTGAGCCAACCCAGTGAAGGCAATTTTACATTATTATGCAAGTGTTCAGTTCAAAATGTCTGCATCAGACGACTATGAAAAATTTTAGTAAAATATATGGATATTCTCTATAAATGTAAGTCTCATTATTAAATATAATTGAAAAGGTTGTGGCAAAAGTAGAAGATGAGCAATTTATTCTTTTGTTGCAATGTTTTAATATTCGTCTGCTTCAGAATGCGTCTACAATGGGAAAGGGTTTACTTTACCCTAATTATTTAACACAATTAATGCATTAATACGCCTCAATATGTTACATATATCGGACATGGCCCATATCCGTGGTAGGGGTAATGCAAGTGACACATGCCTGTTTTTAAGTTTCGTTTGACCGGAATCATAATAATAATAAAACATAATGATAATAGTAACAACGTGAATCGTCTACCGCTGGAAATGTAGAAAGGGTAGCTGATATCATCAAAGTGTTTTCGAGCGCGTGTCCTTTCACAAGATTCACGTGCCTTTGTCTCTACAATCGGCCCTACTATTTGCTTCATTCTTTTAAAAGTTATTTGGTGGAAACCATTCGTGTGAGTAGGTCAACATTCCTGAAAGATGGTAAGAGTTTTATTACAGCAGGTAAAGAGACCTATAACGGATAATTATGTCAGTTTGCATTTCACCGGGCGCAATGTACTGAGGCGATACAATTGGGACTTTAATTGAGTAACTTATAGGATGTATTTAGGTTTCTTTACAAATCACTTTCCCACATACAATAAATATGCTGCTTAAAACTTTCAAAACATTTTTAAAAAATAGAACATTTAAATACTCAAAGAACAAAGAATAATTATTTAATATTGCGAAACTATTGTGAGAAATATAGAAATTTTTCATAATGAGCAATTTCACCTTTTGCCACGATATTTTCAAAAGTTATCTGCTGTATGTTGGAAATGGTTAACAAACAGGAGAGACAGTCATAATTAAATTTGAGAGAATGCTGTTCGGGAATGTCCTCCCGCGATACCCGGAAAAGTGCATGTGCAACGAAAATTATTATTTTTCTCTCATAAAGAGTGTGTTATATGCACATATATCCTTATTTACAAATGTATAAAGTAAAATAATAAAAAAAGCTTTACCTTGCTGAAGGATGCCTTGGTATTATTTGTAAAGGACCCCTTCCTTCCTTTCTATAGGTTTCATGTATGTATTGCAGACACTGCGTGACAATGCCGACAGCGAAATTATAACTTAGTTAAAAAGTCTAAATGTGTTATCCTTTACAAAATCTACGATATTCAAATGATTTTCACAACTTTGACAGCTTTTGCAAAATGCTGGACAAAATGTTGTATATCCACAATACGTTTTCTTGGTAAATGATCTAGTTCTCTATTTGCTTGATGTTTCTCGGTAACTTTCTTCAAGTAATGTGATCTCTGATGAGTAGCTTTCGAGGCAAACCTGTCGTTTTAATGCTTTTAACGCTCCGTTATGCACTACAGTAGGGGTAAGATAAATTTATATTGTGAAAAAACGAACTCGGTAAGGTATACTTGTCTTGATATCAAACGATTTGTAATAAAATTATAAATGAATAGTTTAAAAACAATCAAAAATTAAATGTACAGATTTCTTTTAAATGAAAGAAATGCGGCTTTTTTTACGCGTAACGCGACGGCATTTCGCTCCTGAAAAGTGACGTTATAGACGCGTTATTCTTTTTAAACGTACGTCACAAAGAAGAAAATTACATGTACGTGAAGGTATTCTTAAGATGCAAATTGTAATATAATTTCGCAGCTATCAACCTAAAACTGACCAAACTATCAGCTGTTGTTGTTTTAACGAAGGACATTTAAGAGACGTCTAAAAAGTGACGTCAGTGGTATACTTTGAGGTCTCGTAGTTTAAAAACTGTTTTAGATACGAAAAAAGTAAGAACAGAATGTTATTGGGCATATGCTGTATTATGGTGATGCAAAATTTCGTGAGGAAATTCGAATATTTTTTTAGAGGCGCGTTCTACCTTAACAACTTTACTCATTATGAATTAAAGAATAATTATCAAATAAAGTTGAAAACATTGTGGCAACAGGAGAACTTGCTCATTATGTTTTCAGATGTCTTCTGCTGTAGAGGCCTCAAAATGTGTCTGCAAATGGGAAAGGGTTAAACATTATAAATTTAATCCAATATGAAATTCTAGACTCGTCAGCATTTGTGTTTTAGTTAAGCCTTTCCCACCTGCAGATGCATTTTGATGCAATAGCAGCAGATGACTTTTGAAAACATTGTGGCCAAAGGTGAAATTTCTCATGATGAGCAATTTCTCCTTTGGCCACAATGTTTTCAACTTTATTTAACAAATAAGTTATCTTTGATGGAGATTTTTCAGGTTTTTGTATATAGGTTTTCAAAGTCGTCTGCTGCAGATTTGTTGTATGTGGGAAAGGGTTAAGATGTGAATTCTAAGTTTTTAAATACTTATTTGGCATCCAAAACCTTGAATAGAGTTGAAAAGAAAATGGCTGTAGGAGGAGATTATGACTTATTTCTCCTTTTGCCTCAATGTTTTCAAAAGTCCTCTGCATGTTGGTAAGGGTTGATTTTCACTTTTACAGGAGGAGAAAGCAGAGCTCAAAGCTCAAAATTATCTGTTGGAGAAAGAAAAACGAGCTGTCGAGCTCCGGCTGAGTAGTATGGAGTCCCAGGAACAGGCTTATATGGTGCAAATAGATCATCTCAAGTCAGAGGTCATGGACCAAGGTCAGAATGGACAGGACGGGTCAGACAGTGATAAGGTTTGTTGTGTTTATAAATACTGTGCAAATAAATCATCTCAAGTCAGAGGTCATGGACAGGACGGGTCAGACAGTGATAAGGTTTGTTGTGTTTATAAATACTGTGCAAATAAATCATCTCAAGTCAGAGGTCATGGACAGGACGGGTCAGACAGTGATAAGGTTTTTTTTGTTTATAATTACTGTACTAGTGAATTTCTCTTTATTGCTACCAAGGTCAAAATGTACAGGATGGGTCAGGCAGTAATAAGGTTTGTTGTGTTTATAAATACTGTAGTGAATTTTCTTTATTGCTACCGCCTCTGTGGTTTAATGGAAGAGGGTCTGCCTTTGGTTCTGGGGGTCAAAGTTTCAATCCCCGGTCAGGTCATGCCAAAGACTTTGAATATGGTAGTAATGACGTGACATATCTGCAGCGGACAACGCTTGAAAATGTTGTGGTAAAAGTTTTGCCAGAATGTTTTCAACTCTATCAATAGTTATACTTTCATTTATAGAGACTTCATATCTTTGCCTAGATGTTTCAAAGTTGACTGCTGACGATTGATTGTATGTGAGCCATAATATGGTGTCTGGGATATTGTGTTACATCACAAACACTGTGGAGTCCTCTATTGGTGTGATGTAACCTGACACCAAGTGTGTAACAGAAGACAGCAAGAACTGAACAAATCACATAAGAGCATAAACCTGTTCAGTATAAACTATTCTCCATTGAAATGAATATAAAATAACATAATTATGCAAACATGAATTTATTACTCAGAGTGGCTATGTAAGTAGAATAAAGTGTCCATTACACGCTACGTAACAAAATACAAGAATCATGATTATCTTCAGTCGAAATTGAAATAAAACATCTTTGTAGTGAATTAAATAGGTTTGCAAACATCTCTGGACAATTTAAATCAAGAAATAAAAAGCAAACATGCATTGCTAAACATTCTGAACAACCACGCCGTAATAATGTTTTCAAAATCTCTGTCGTAAAATGGCTCAAACAGTCAAAAAACGGTTTGATAGTTAATGTCGTAAATAGATCGGTCAATTTCATGTTTCTCCCTAGGTGATAGACTAAGTATTTGTTAATTATGTAAACAAAATTGTGATGTAATAAAAAGAACACAATTATACCGGATGTGTTGACTCTGTGTAAGAATAAAACTATGTGTCCCAGAACAACACGTTTATGACATTAACTAAGAAACGTAGAGAACACATGATTATAATGCAGTGGGAATGAGGTTTCGAATTAAAATGTTATTTCCAGAACACCATATTATGGCTCATGTTGGAAAGACCTTAATACAGAGGTAGAAATGTTGAACTCAATAAAGGATTGTCACGTTACAAGTTTTGCAATGATTAACCCTTTCCCTCATACGACAATTCTGCAGCAGACGACTTTGAACATATTTTGTAAAAAAGTAGAAAATCTCTATAATTGAATGGATAACCTAAAAGTGGAAAACATTGTGGTAAAAGGAGAAATTGCACGTTTTGTGCAATTTCTTCTTTTGTCACTATGGTTTCAAATAGCTGTCTGCTGCAGAGGCGTCAGAAAGCGTCTATATGAGGGAAAGGGTTAAACAATAGAATTATAGCCTTTTTTGCCAGGAGATATTGACCCTTTCCCACCTGCAGACGCATTTTGACACAATAGCAGCAGACGACCTTTGAAAACATTGTGGCCAAAGGTGAAATTGCTCATGATGAAGGTCCCGGGTTCTGACTTTGGGATTTTTCCACACAACCGGCACAATAACTGGTCAATTCTCCAGGAAGCAGACATCGTGAGTGATTAATATAAGCTGAAAGCGTGTTTCGCAATTGATGGAAAATAAATATGTTTACTTATTTTATTGCAGGAAGGTAGTGACGGATCCACGCCTCCAGATTTGATATCCCCAGATATCAGATCCAGGGATGTATCTGAGGTGGGACAGAATCTGACGGAGTCTCTACGACGGGAAAAGAAGCTGAAATCTCAGGTCTCAGAACTGGTTGCTGCCTTGGAGAAACTCTCGAGAAATTCAGAGATAAGACATCAACAGTCAGCGGAATTTGTGAATGATTTGAAAAGAGCAAATAGGTTTGTTTGGAGTTTCCTGCCATTATTATATATGATGTTACAATTAGTTAATGCGCCTCGCTGATGTAGCGGGCAAGGGTCCATCATTGGTGCAGATGTTGCTGGTTTGAGCCCCAGACAGGCCCCTCCTTGGCGCTCAGGATTGTGGGGTTAAAATTACCAGGGACTCTCTGGTTTCAGGATAAATGGACCAGTTCTAGGAAATGCCGTGATGTAAAAATTTACAACAAATCTGCAGCAGATGACTTTGAAGACATTCAAGCAAATATATGGAAAATCTCTCTAATTGACAGTTTAAATATTGAAATCATTGTCGCAAAAGGAGAAATTGCTCGATTTGAGCAATTTCTCCTTTTGCCACAGTGTTTTCAAAAGTTGTTTGCTGCAGATGCGTCGAGATGCGTCTATAAGTGGGAAATGGTAAAAATGTGTTCTTCCCACTCTTGTCCCCAGCTCAACCATTCCTTCATTCTGATGATTGACAAATGTCATTTTGACTAGGCGTCATTCCTCATCCACCAATGGGCTTAAAAATATATGTGGATAGGTAGCCAGTTGCCTTGGAAGTAGGTTGTGTGGAGTGCAGGTGCGAAAATGCCAGTAAACTCACATTAGGTGAAGTAGCTGCTGTAATAGAACTGAAATACTGTTGAAATCGGCTTTTAACTCCAATAAAGAAGATGGATACTGAAGATTTTTTTTTCAGTTGTTTTCTATCTCTTATTCCAGCTTGACTGCACTTTAAATAACTGTTATTCATGCAGACTGTTTTGGATACTGCATGCCAGTAGGTGGATTTTCTATTACCACATTATATATACCATAAACTCTAGATAAGGAGCGTTTTGCTCGTTCTAAAATCCTTATTTTATCCGCTAACCCTATGTATTCTTTTGAGTACCCACAACATAGGGTTTGGTTGGATAATAAGGGAGATCGATTGGAAAAAAGAGCTGTAAACCCCTCCTTATCTCGACCTCTGTTTTAGGCTCATAAAGTATTTTTCTCTATTTTTCAGTGCCCTCATATCGGCGTTTGACAAAGCCAAGAAGAAATACCAGAGCAAGCTGAAAAAACTCGAGTCACAGATGCAATCCTTGACGGAGAGATATGAATCACAAGTATGCATTACGCAACAACTTTAACCCTTTCCCACATACAAAAAATCTGCAGCAGACGACTTTTAAAACATACCCGAACAAATTTGGAAACTCCCTTTAAATGAAAGTTCAATAATTGAATAGTGTTGAAAACATGGTTACAAAAGGAGAAATTGCTTGTTTTGAGAAATTTCTTCTTTTGTCACCATGTTTTCAAAAAGTGGTCTGCAACGGAAAGCGTCTTTATGACACATTTTGAAGCAATTATCGACTCTCCCCTTAGTGGCTGTGTAATACTTTCCCACATATAGACACATTCTGTCGCCTCTGCAGTAGACAATTTTTGACAAAACATTCTGACAAAAGGAGAAATTGCTCAAACCTTTTTTCATTGATTATACCTACATTTCGAGTGTTTTTCCGAGATTTTGCCTACATTATTTCAAAGTCGTCTGCTGCAAATGTGTTGTACGAGGAAAAGGGTTAAGACAAGTTTTACTGTATTCTGTTTGTTTCACGTTTTACTTACTGTAAGCAAGAAGTGGCGTGTCGAAGAAAGAAAACGGTGAGTTTATTAGGATACCTATCAACTGTTATTTGTCAATAACCCACCATAACTGCCTTATTGGTGTGGGGGGTTGCGTGTTCGACACCAGGTCAGGTCATACCAAAGACTTTAAAAATGGTATTAACCCTTTCCCTCATATAGACGCTTTCTGACGCCTCTGCAGCAGACGGCTTTTTGAAAACATAGTGACAAAAGAAGAAATTGCACAGAACGTGCAATTTCTCCTTTTGCCACAATGTTTTCCACTTTTTGTCATAGGTTATCCATTCAATTATGGAGATATTCTGTTTTTTCACAAAATATGTTCAAAGTCGTCTGCTGCAGAATTGTTGTATGAGGGAAAGGGTTAATAATTAAATTCTCATCATGAAGATTTTACAAGTTTTTGCCAAAATATTCTTGGCGCTCAGGGTTTCAAAGGTTAGCAGTACGACTGACTGGCTGGTGTCAGGATAAATGGACCAGTAGTACTGGTAACTTACCCAGGAAACGCCGTGATATAACTGAACAATTGTTGAAAGTGGCGTGAAACACCCAAACAATCTATTAACCCTTTCCCTCATATAGACGCTTTCTGACGCCTCAGCAGCAGACGGCTTTTTGAAAACATAGTGACAAAAGAAGAAATTGCTCAAAACGAGCAATTTCTCCTTTTGCCACAATGTTTTCTACTTTTCGTCACAGGTTATCCATTTAATTATAGAGATTTCCTATTTGTTGACAAAATATGTTCAATGTCGTCTGCTGCAGAATTGTCGTATGAGGGAAAGGGTTAATGATCCACTAGGAAACATGAAGTATTTCGTAATAATCCATTTATTTATTTATACTATATTTCATTTCAGATTAGAATGTTAAAACAAAAACTTTCCAGGCAGGAAGAAGATCGACCAAGAGTATCCAATGAAACTTCTTTATAGCTTTAGTGATTATTAGTTAAATTCCTATGTTAGTTTTGCAAAGTGTGATTTCATTGCCTGGTCAACTGCTTATTTCCCTATGCAAGTACATGTATCTTCAGTGTAGAACACTATCTCCTTTTTCCTCCCGCGATACCCGGAAAAGTGCATGTGCAACGAAAATTATTATTTTTCTCTCATAAAGAGTGTGTTATATGCACATATATCCTTATTTAAAAATGTATAAAGTAAAATAATAAAAAAAGCTTTACCTTGCTGAAGGATGCCTTGGTATTATTTGTAAAGGACCCCTTCCTTCCTTTCTATAGGTTTCATGTATGTATTGCAGACACTGCGTGACAATGCCGACAGCGAAATTATAACTTAGTTAAAAAGTCTAAATGTGTTATCCTTTACAAAATCTACGATATTCAAATGATTTTCACAACTTTGACAGCTTTTGCAAAATGCTGGACAAAATGTTGTATATCCACAATACGTTTTCTTGGTAAATGATCTAGTTCTCTATTTGCTTGATGTTTCTCGGTAACTTTCTTCAAGTAATGTGATCTCTGATGAGTAGCTTTCGAGGCAAACCTGTCGTTTTAATGCTTTTAACGCTCCGTTATGCACTACAGTAGGGGTAAGATAAATTTATATTGTGAAAAAACGAACTCGGTAAGGTATACTTGTCTTGATATCAAACGATTTGTAATAAAATTATAAATGAATAGTTTAAAAACAATCAAAAATTAAATGTACAGATTTCTTTTAAATGAAAGAAATGCGGCTTTTTTTACGCGTAACGCGACGGCATTTCGCTCCTGAAAAGTGACGTTATAGACGCGTTATTCTTTTTAAACGTACGTCACAAAGAAGAAAATTACATGTACGTGAAGGTATTCTTAAGATGCAAATTGTAATATAATTTCGCAGCTATCAACCTAAAACTGACCAAACTATCAGCTGTTGTTGTTTTAACGAAGGACATTAGAGACGTCTAAAAAGTGACGTCAGTGGTATACTTTGAGGTCTCGTAGTTTAATCAAAGTGCTGAAAGCGCTGATGGTATAGGGGGCATATGTAAGTTGAAAACATATGGCATAGATCATATGGACAAACATTGTTGAAACAATGAAACAATGACCTGTAAATAAACCAAACCAAAAATGTTTGAAGCAACACATATTGCCTGCCAATAACATATACCTCATTTGTCAAAGTTTTACCCTTTTCTTGTATAAACAAAATATCGAAGGACAAAAGATTGACAAAAAAAACCGAGCAGCTACCCTTAATTAAAATATTTCTAGTTCAGAAATCACTCAAGATCCACAATGTATATTGTAATCATGCTGATAAATGAAAGACGATCGAAAGCATGATAGAGTTATGTTTCTTTTGCACTGCACAATTGCAGCTCTGAGTTTCCTATACACCAAGTCTTAAATTGATATATTGGACATATATTGAGACAATAACCGAAGAAATGAAAAAATTGAGTTTACACCTAAAAAACAGATTAGATTTGACGAAGTACAACTCTTGGGGAAGCACTCATTAACGAAAAAGGGAATTTCACGGAACGCATGTGTTGCATATAATAAGAGAGAACATTGAAAGACAAAAATATACACACTCCAAACGCAGCATGCTAAATTTATGGTAATGGTGCACTGCAAATCTGTAGGTCATAAGTTACCTACAAACCAAGTTTGAAATTGATACAATGAAAGTTAATTGAGACAATCGCTGAACTAAATAAGGAAAAATGGAGATAACTGAAAAAACAGACCAGAGTTATGTACCTAGTACTTTGCCGTTCTCCTGATCACACGGGTATAATTGTGACCACTTTGAAATAAATCTGCCATACAGAAACAACGTGTTAACCAATACATGCAATCCATGACGGACGGACGAATGCACATTCAGGCAGACAGCCGGCCGGACGCCGGATTATACCTCCAAGCTTTACAGACGGAGACAACTCAAGTATTGATTACAGAAGACTGGTTCGATGCGTCAAAACACGTCAGCTTAGATTATGGTATTTGTAAAGTATTTGCAATTTAATTGTATCTCCGAAACGGGACCGGACCGTCAAGGTTAATTTTCAAAAACCTATTTAGACTACATTTCTAGTTTATTTGTCAACAGATACATCTAGGACTATATTACACGTTGATGAACGTTGAGTCTTAAATTAACGCAAATGCATATACATTATAATTTTAGTCCCAAAATCGCTAGAAGCTTCTCAATAATAAAATAAATAATGACCTTGCGGTTATAACTCGGATGTGTTGACAAATTCGGCCAAATTTCTTTCCGACGTTTGACAAAAGTCAATGCGACATGCGTCATTCGTCTTTCACCAATGGCTAAGTCTATGTGGAAACGCAGCCAGTTGCTTGGGAAGATTGTTGTGAGGAGTACTGGTTTGAGAAAACCAGGAAATACATTTGTAGGTGAACTGGCCGCCGTGATATGACTGAAGAAATGTTAAAAACGGCGTTAAATCCCAATCAATCAATGTTGAAATTAACTTATCTATAATTTGTAGATTTAATTTCTATTTCCTAGTAGGGTCTACATACAGCGACACACGAGAATATTCAACACAAAACGCGACCTGTTTTACCAACAATTCCCCAGTAGCGGTGAGACCGTTTGTAACATTATTTCATGGCATGTATACACAGTAGGACCTCTCTCTTTGGACGAATTATGTTGTAACAAGTTTGTTTACAGTATTCCTTAACCTTGACCACATAGACTAAATATACAGCAAACAACATTGAACTAAGGCATAACTATTGACTTGAATTAATAAAAGTATGATTTTGAATAGTGATAAAAACATTGTGGAAAAAGACAAACTTGTTGATTATCATTCATCTGTTAAGGTTAGTCAAATGTGTCTAAAAGGGGCAAAGGTTAAAATAATAACTGTAGACAAATGTTTTCGTTATCTAGGTTATAGAAACAAATTGATTCATGTTTCAAAGCATTGTTTGAAAAGGAGGAATTGCTCATTGTCAGCAATTGCTCCGTTTGCAAATATACTTTCAACATTTGTTTGTAACTAAGTAGCTATAACGAGAACGGTTCAACCCTTTCCCGCTTACAGTGGCTTTTTGACGCATGTGCAGCAGACGGCTGCAGAATTGTTTATCATGACCCATTTCCTCTTTTTCCACAAAGGTTTCAACTATATATTTTTCCCCTTGATGTAAGGCAAAATTGCTCGTAATCATTAATCTCTAGCATGTTATTCAAAATGTGTCCGGAAGGGAGAAAGAGGGAAAGAACGTCCATAGTAAAACGTTTAAATATGAAAAGAATTAATTTGAAACGTGTTTGAAAGCATTGTGTGAAAAGGAGGAATTGCTCATTGTCAGCAATAGCTCCATTTTCAACAATATTTTTTAAATATTCGAACTGTTATAGTATCACGGAAAGGGTTCCGCTTCCATGGGAAGGATGTAACCATTTTCCGCCTACAGACGCTTACAGACGCATGTGCAGCAGACGACAATCGAAAACATTGTGACAAAAGGGGAAATTGCTTTTCGTAGGCAATTTCTACTTTTGCCACAATGGTTTCAACTCCTTTCAATAATTGTATTTACAGTGCTTTGCACATTTCTCTATAAGTCGACTGTTGTAAACTAATGGGGTCACAGAACGGTCGACGTTACCTCACACTACTGACATTGAGGTCAACCATAGTTCAGAGTGAGTTTCATTCATAGAAACTATTTTGTCTCATAAATTATGCAAGCGGAGGGTTTCGTGATTCGGTCGAACCAATGAAATCGTTGAAAAGGCAGATTATAACCAATCAAAACTCGATTTTGGTGTAGGTATACACATGTGGACTGCGGTTGCAGCTTTAAATCCGACTTTTCGAAAGCAGCTTCGCTATGAGATAGTGGCGAAACGCCCCTATCCCAAAAACTGTTTTAGATACGAAAAAAGTAAGAACAGAATGTTATTGGGCATATGCTGTATTATGGTGATGCAAAATTTCGTGAGGAAATTCGAATATTTTTTTAGAGGCGCGTTCTACCTTAACAACTTTACTCATTATGAATTAAAGAATAATTATCAAATAAAGTTGAAAACATTGTGGCAACAGGAGAACTTGCTCATTATGTTTTCAGATGTCTTCTGCTGTAGAGGCCTCAAAATGTGTCTGCAAATGGGAAAGGGTTAAACATTATAAATTTAATCCAATATGAAATTCTAGACTCGTCAGCATTTGTGTTTTAGTTAAGCCTTTCCCACCTGCAGATGCATTTTGATGCAATAGCAGCAGATGACTTTTGAAAACATTGTGGCCAAAGGTGAAATTTCTCATGATGAGCAATTTCTCCTTTGGCCACAATGTTTTCAACTTTATTTAACAAATAAGTTATCTTTGATGGAGATTTTTCAGGTTTTTGTATATAGGTTTTCAAAGTCGTCTGCTGCAGATTTGTTGTATGTGGGAAAGGGTTAAGATGTGAATTCTAAGTTTTTAAATACTTATTTGGCATCCAAAACCTTGAATAGAGTTGAAAAGAAAATGGCTGTAGGAGGAGATTATGACTTATTTCTCCTTTTGCCTCAATGTTTTCAAAAGTCCTCTGCATGTTGGTAAGGGTTGATTTTCACTTTTACAGGAGGAGAAAGCAGAGCTCAAAGCTCAAAATTATCTGTTGGAGAAAGAAAAACGAGCTGTCGAGCTCCGGCTGAGTAGTATGGAGTCCCAGGAACAGGCTTATATGGTGCAAATAGATCATCTCAAGTCAGAGGTCATGGACCAAGGTCAGAATGGACAGGACGGGTCAGACAGTGATAAGGTTTGTTGTGTTTATAAATACTGTGCAAATAAATCATCTCAAGTCAGAGGTCATGGACAGGACGGGTCAGACAGTGATAAGGTTTGTTGTGTTTATAAATACTGTGCAAATAAATCATCTCAAGTCAGAGGTCATGGACAGGACGGGTCAGACAGTGATAAGGTTTTTTTTGTTTATAATTACTGTACTAGTGAATTTCTCTTTATTGCTACCAAGGTCAAAATGTACAGGATGGGTCAGGCAGTAATAAGGTTTGTTGTGTTTATAAATACTGTAGTGAATTTTCTTTATTGCTACCGCCTCTGTGGTTTAATGGAAGAGGGTCTGCCTTTGGTTCTGGGGGTCAAAGTTTCAATCCCCGGTCAGGTCATGCCAAAGACTTTGAATATGGTAGTAATGACGTGACATATCTGCAGCGGACAACGCTTGAAAATGTTGTGGTAAAAGTTTTGCCAGAATGTTTTCAACTCTATCAATAGTTATACTTTCATTTATAGAGACTTCATATCTTTGCCTAGATGTTTCAAAGTTGACTGCTGACGATTGATTGTATGTGAGCCATAATATGGTGTCTGGGATATTGTGTTACATCACAAACACTGTGGAGTCCTCTATTGGTGTGATGTAACCTGACACCAAGTGTGTAACAGAAGACAGCAAGAACTGAACAAATCACATAAGAGCATAAACCTGTTCAGTATAAACTATTCTCCATTGAAATGAATATAAAATAACATAATTATGCAAACATGAATTTATTACTCAGAGTGGCTATGTAAGTAGAATAAAGTGTCCATTACACGCTACGTAACAAAATACAAGAATCATGATTATCTTCAGTCGAAATTGAAATAAAACATCTTTGTAGTGAATTAAATAGGTTTGCAAACATCTCTGGACAATTTAAATCAAGAAATAAAAAGCAAACATGCATTGCTAAACATTCTGAACAACCACGCCGTAATAATGTTTTCAAAATCTCTGTCGTAAAATGGCTCAAACAGTCAAAAAACGGTTTGATAGTTAATGTCGTAAATAGATCGGTCAATTTCATGTTTCTCCCTAGGTGATAGACTAAGTATTTGTTAATTATGTAAACAAAATTGTGATGTAATAAAAAGAACACAATTATACCGGATGTGTTGACTCTGTGTAAGAATAAAACTATGTGTCCCAGAACAACACGTTTATGACATTAACTAAGAAACGTAGAGAACACATGATTATAATGCAGTGGGAATGAGGTTTCGAATTAAAATGTTATTTCCAGAACACCATATTATGGCTCATGTTGGAAAGACCTTAATACAGAGGTAGAAATGTTGAACTCAATCAAGGATTGTCACGTTACAAGTTTTGCAATGATTAACCCTTTCCCTCATACGACAATTCTGCAGCAGACGACTTTGAACATATTTTGTAAAAAAGTAGAAAATCTCTATAATTGAATGGATAACCTAAAAGTGGAAAACATTGTGGTAAAAGGAGAAATTGCACGTTTTGTGCAATTTCTTCTTTTGTCACTATGGTTTCAAATAGCTGTCTGCTGCAGAGGCGTCAGAAAGCGTCTATATGAGGGAAAGGGTTAAACAATAGAATTATAGCCTTTTTTGCCAGGAGATATTGACCCTTTCCCACCTGCAGACGCATTTTGACACAATAGCAGCAGACGACCTTTGAAAACATTGTGGCCAAAGGTGAAATTGCTCATGATGAAGGTCCCGGGTTCTGACTTTGGGATTTTTCCACACAACCGGCACAATAACTGGTCAATTCTCCAGGAAGCAGACATCGTGAGTGATTAATATAAGCTGAAAGCGTGTTTCGCAATTGATGGAAAATAAATATGTTTACTTATTTTATTGCAGGAAGGTAGTGACGGATCCACGCCTCCAGATTTGATATCCCCAGATATCAGATCCAGGGATGTATCTGAGGTGGGACAGAATCTGACGGAGTCTCTACGACGGGAAAAGAAGCTGAAATCTCAGGTCTCAGAACTGGTTGCTGCCTTGGAGAAACTCTCGAGAAATTCAGAGATAAGACATCAACAGTCAGCGGAATTTGTGAATGATTTGAAAAGAGCAAATAGGTTTGTTTGGAGTTTCCTGCCATTATTATATATGATGTTACAATTAGTTAATGCGCCTCGCTGATGTAGCGGGCAAGGGTCCATCATTGGTGCAGATGTTGCTGGTTTGAGCCCCAGACAGGCCCCTCCTTGGCGCTCAGGATTGTGGGGTTAAAATTACCAGGGACTCTCTGGTTTCAGGATAAATGGACCAGTTCTAGGAAATGCCGTGATGTAAAAATTTACAACAAATCTGCAGCAGATGACTTTGAAGACATTCAAGCAAATATATGGAAAATCTCTCTAATTGACAGTTTAAATATTGAAATCATTGTCGCAAAAGGAGAAATTGCTCGATTTGAGCAATTTCTCCTTTTGCCACAGTGTTTTCAAAAGTTGTTTGCTGCAGATGCGTCGAGATGCGTCTATAAGTGGGAAATGGTAAAAATGTGTTCTTCCCACTCTTGTCCCCAGCTCAACCATTCCTTCATTCTGATGATTGACAAATGTCATTTTGACTAGGCGTCATTCCTCATCCACCAATGGGCTTAAAAATATATGTGGATAGGTAGCCAGTTGCCTTGGAAGTAGGTTGTGTGGAGTGCAGGTGCGAAAATGCCAGTAAACTCACATTAGGTGAAGTAGCTGCTGTAATAGAACTGAAATACTGTTGAAATCGGCTTTTAACTCCAATAAAGAAGATGGATACTGAAGATTTTTTTTTCAGTTGTTTTCTATCTCTTATTCCAGCTTGACTGCACTTTAAATAACTGTTATTCATGCAGACTGTTTTGGATACTGCATGCCAGTAGGTGGATTTTCTATTACCACATTATATATACCATAAACTCTAGATAAGGAGCGTTTTGCTCGTTCTAAAATCCTTATTTTATCCGCTAACCCTATGTATTCTTTTGAGTACCCACAACATAGGGTTTGGTTGGATAATAAGGGAGATCGATTGGAAAAAAGAGCTGTAAACCCCTCCTTATCTCGACCTCTGTTTTAGGCTCATAAAGTATTTTTCTCTATTTTTCAGTGCCCTCATATCGGCGTTTGACAAAGCCAAGAAGAAATACCAGAGCAAGCTGAAAAAACTCGAGTCACAGATGCAATCCTTGACGGAGAGATATGAATCACAAGTATGCATTACGCAACAACTTTAACCCTTTCCCACATACAAAAAATCTGCAGCAGACGACTTTTAAAACATACCCGAACAAATTTGGAAACTCCCTTTAAATGAAAGTTCAATAATTGAATAGTGTTGAAAACATGGTTACAAAAGGAGAAATTGCTTGTTTTGAGAAATTTCTTCTTTTGTCACCATGTTTTCAAAAAGTGGTCTGCAACGGAAAGCGTCTTTATGACACATTTTGAAGCAATTATAGACTCTCCCCTTAGTGGCTGTGTAATACTTTCCCACATATAGACACATTCTGTCGCCTCTGCAGTAGACAATTTTTGACAAAACATTCTGACAAAAGGAGAAATTGCTCAAACCTTTTTTCATTGATTATACCTACATTTCGAGTGTTTTTCCGAGATTTTGCCTACATTATTTCAAAGTCGTCTGCTGCAAATGTGTTGTACGAGGAAAAGGGTTAAGACAAGTTTTACTGTATTCTGTTTGTTTCACGTTTTACTTACTGTAAGCAAGAAGTGGCGTGTCAAAGAAAGAAAACGGTGAGTTTATTAGGATACCTATCAACTGTTATTTGTCAATAACCCACCATAACTGCCTTATTGGTGTGGGGGGTTGCGTGTTCGACACCAGGTCAGGTCATACCAAAGACTTTAAAAATGGTATTAACCCTTTCCCTTGATATAACTGAACAATTGTTGAAAGTGGCGTGAAACACCCAAACAATCTATTAACCCTTTCCCTCATATAGACGCTTTCTGACGCCTCAGCAGCAGACGGCTTTTTGAAAACATAGTGACAAAAGAAGAAATTGCTCAAAACGAGCAATTTCTCCTTTTGCCACAATGTTTTCTACTTTTCGTCACAGGTTATCCATTTAATTATAGAGATTTCCTATTTGTTGACAAAATATGTTCAATGTCGTCTGCTGCAGAATTGTCGTATGAGGGAAAGGGTTCATAATCCACTAGGAAACATGAAGTATTTCGTAATAATCCATTTATTTATTTATACTATATTTCATTTCAGATTAGAATGTTAAAACAAAAACTTTCCAGGCAGGAAGAAGATCGACCAAGAGTATCCAATGAAACTTCTTTATAGCTTTAGTGATTATTAGTTAAATTCCTATGTTAGTTTTGCAAAGTGTGATTTCATTGCCTGGTCAACTGCTTATTTCCCTATGCAAGTACATGTATCTTCAGTGTAGAACACTATCTACTTTTTCCCGCAATGTTTCTCAAAAAGTACTCTGCTACATATATGTGTTGAAAAATGTGTCTGCAAGCTGGAAAGGGTTCGAAAACATTGTGAAAGAAGGGAGATATTTACTTCTTTTGAGCAATTTTTAGTGAGAAATAATTCTACAGTGGACCAGATGGTATGAAATGACGTCACATTTATTACGTCACTCTAGTTATTCATTTCATGAAAGGCCAAAAAACACACCTACCGTTACTATTATCAAAATATTTTGTCAGTTATGAAAACGTAACATTTACATCCAATATCTTTGTATATTAGATCTTCCAAAGGGAAGAAAGTCAGTAAAACACTTTGTTTCAATAAAACTCTATAACTATCAAAAGATTTCGAAAAAAAACCGAAAATTAAATGCAGTCCATTTTGGTGTTGAAGAGATCCAATTGGGGAGGGAAAAAAATGGGAACCATATCTGGCATGCTATTCTTTCGCTCTTCTTGGCTGCAATATGTAGTTTTCTGTTAACATCTTGAAGAAGGAGTAATACGTAAAATCTTTGTATATTACATGTTGGTCTTCCAAAGGGAAGAAATTTGATAATTAACCCTTTCCCTCATGTAGACGTTTTCTGACGCCTCTGCAGCAGACGGCTATTTGAAAACATAGTGACAAAAGAAGAAATTGCTCAAAACGTGCAATTTCTCCTTTAGCCACAATGTTTTCCACTTTAAAAGTTCAATAGTAAATAAACCGTATTTCTTCTATGCCCCACTGCTGAAAATGAAAGTAAAATTGAGGGAAATCTGCTCACTGTTCGTGATTTCTCCATTCATTATAGAACAGAAACAATAAATAGGGAGACAACGGACAAAACAGTGTATTAGAAATCTATTCATTGGAAAAATCTGGAGGGAAATGAAGTTTGTGCTTAGGGTTGTTCCAGGAAAAAATGTTGGGGATAGGGAACAGGATCACCAGCAATTTTATCCCTTTCCCTCATACGACAATTCTGCAGCAGACGACTTTGAACATATTTTGTCAACAAATAGGAAATCTCTATAATTAAATGGATAACCTGTGACGAAAAGTAGAAAACATTGTGGCAAAAGGAGAAATTGCTTGTTTTGAGAAATTTCTTCTTTTGTCACTATGTTTTCAAAAAGCTGTCTGCTGCTGAGGCGTCAGAAAGCGTCTATATGAGGGAAAGGGTTAAGGATACCACCTTAAAATTTTAATAATGTTTTAGGCATCCCAAGAAAGTTTTAATTAAACAATAAAACTAGCTCATTGTTCCTCCCCCCCCCCTAGACATTTTTCCGGGAACAGCCCTTATATCATTGTTTTAGGATTACTTGTTAATTAAAGTAGTTTGTATATATATACCAAAGACTTTTTACAGATAAAATTTAAACTTTACATTATACAATATTTCTATGCTATGTTAGATTTACTTTCAAGAGACATCAGATCGTTGCTGTCATTTTTTATAGGCTTAATTAATGATGTATGTTATAAATTAAGTATATATCTTGCTTAACCCTTTCCCACCTGTAGACGCATTCTAACGCATCTGCAGCAGACGGCTTTTTGAAAACATAGTGACAAAAGGAGAAATTGCACAGAACGTGCAATTTCTCCTTTTGCCACAATGTTTTCCACTTTTTGTCATAGGTAATCCATTCAGTTATGGAGATTTTCTATGTTTTGACAAAATATGTTCAAAGTCGTCTGCTGCAGAATTGTCGTATGAGAGAAAGGGTTAACCCTTTCCTACTTAGGAGTACACTGCAGCAGACGACTTTTGAAAACAATGTGACAAAAAGTGTCTAAATCCGGGAAATATTTTCAACTTGTTCCAGTAATGACACCTCCATTTACAGAGATTTTCCATGTTTTCAAAGTCTTCTGCTACATATTCGCTGGAAAGGGTCTGCAGCAGACGGCTTTTTGAAAACATATAGTGACAAAAGAATAAATTGCTCAAAACGAGCAATTTCTCCTTTTGCCACAATGTTTTCAACTTTTAGTCATAGGTTATCCATTCAATTATCAAGATTTTCTAATTTTTAACAAAATGTTTTCAAAATCGTCTGCTGCAGATTTGTTGTATGAGGGAAAGGGTTAACAATATGAAGCAGACATTGTGACAAAAAAGAAATTGCTCACAATGAGCTTATTTTTCTCTATTTGCCCAAATGCTTCCAACTCTATTCATAATAGGTTAAAATTGTCTTCTGCTGCATTGGTGGGAAATGTTGATGTAAGAATGACCCACTCAATAATTCAGACGACTTTGAAAAACATCTAGGTTTAATAATGTAATTTTGTTTTGCCAAATTTTGTAAAAAACATTCTAGTGTAGTATTGGTCAGTATTAATGAATATGTTACCATTTCCCTCATACGATAATTTTGCAGCAGATGTCTTTGAACATGTAATTTGTAAAAAAAAAATAGAAAATCTCTATAATTGAATGGATAACCTATGACTAAAAGTGGAAACATTGTGGCAAAAGGAGAAATTGCACGTTTTGTGCAATTTCTTCTTTTGTCACTGTGTTTTCAAAAAGCATTCTGCTGCAGAGGCATCAGAAAGCGTCTATATGAGGTAAAGGGATAGTATTCATTATGAAAAATAATATGGGTTATATATTTCAAGAATTGCTTTTTATTTTAACCTTTCCTAAAAACAACAAATCTGCAGCAGACAACTTTGTCAACATCTAGGCAAACATACGGCGAACCTCTCTTAATGAGGTGATCATTTTTTAATAGTTTTGAAAACATTTTGACAAAAGGAGAATGTGTCATCATCTTATAATGAACAATTTCTCTTTTCTAATCTATTCAATAATCAATTTTTTTTCGCAACCCGGTCGGGTAGCTCAATTGGTAGCGTATCTGACTCGTGATCTGGAGGTCACGGGTTCGATACCCGGTTGCGGCGACATTCTTTCGGGCGATGTTTTCCATTGCCTCTCACCTCTGATCTATGTGAGAAAGTAGTCAGTGGCTTCGAAAGAATGTTGTGTAAGTACTGGTGTGGGAAAGCCAGGAAAACATGGGTAGGTGCACTGACCGCCGTGATATGACCAAAGCTGTTGAAAGCGGCGTTAAACTCCAAACAAACATTTTTTTCGCTTATTGAGATTTTCCATATTTTTTCCTAGATTTCAAAGTCGTCTGCAGCAGATTTGTTGTATGTTGGACGGGGTTATATACTGTTTAATTCCAAACATTTAGATAGTGCAACATGACCCTTAATCTCGTTCAGGGTTAACCCTTTCCCATATACAGATGCTTTTGCAGCAGATGACTTTAGAACATTTAATACATTTCAACGTCTGCTGCAGATCTTTTGTATGAGGGAAAGGGAAAATTTACTTGTCACTATAGTGACAAGTCTAGTTATGAATAAGCTGCGTCTAGCAATTTGGGGTCTTATTGACTCTCCACAGAGGATAATAGAAAGGTAAATTGGGTTAACCCTTACCCTCATACGGTAATTCTGCAGCAGACGACTTTGAACGTATTTTGTCAAAAAATAGAAAATCTCCATAATTGAATGGATAACCTATGACTAAAGGTTGAAAACATTGTGGCAAAAGAAGAAATTGCACGTTTTGTGCAATTTCTTCTTTTGTCACTCTGTTTTCAAAAAGCCGTCTGCTACAGTCTGGTTAACCCTTTCCCACCTGCAGACACATTTTGATGCAATAGCAGCTTTTGAAAACATTGTGGCCAAAGGTGAAATTGCTCATGAGCAATTTCTCCTTTAGCCACAATGTCTTCAACTTTATTTAACAATCAAGCTATTCACTTATGGAGATTGTTCAGATTTTGGTCACTATGTGTTCAAAGTCTTCTGCTGCAGATTTGTTGCATGTGGGAAAAGGGTTAAACAATTTGGGCTACACTTCTGAGTCTTAACCCTTTCTCACATACAACAAACCTGAAGCAGACTACTTTGAAAACCTCTCATCAAAAACACAAAAAATATCTATATATGAAGGTTTACTTTCTGACAAAAGTTGAAAACATTGTTTTGAGCAATTTCTACTTTCGTCACAATGTTTTCAAAAGTTGTCTGCTGCAGAGGCGTCAGAAAGCTCTGGTGAGACTGTGTGTACGACCCCAAAGGTGTAGATGTAGCCAAATACTTTTTAGTGGTGCTTATAATTTTTGTTGATTTTGTATAATTTTCTTATTGGGAAGCATATTTGTCCTTATACATTCATTTTTTATAATACATGTATTACACAAAAATAGAATTGATGATAATAAAAGTAAAAGCCGGAGCAACTCTGTTCTGACTGAATATTATTTGCCAAAATGACTTTTTTTACATTTTGAAGATGTATTCCATTTACAAATACTAGTGAAAAAAGTTGCAAGAATAATAAAAATGTTAAAATGGTATTTGTAAAGTTTTGAAAAAAACCTAGATAGAGCAGTGTTGCATACACCACTTTGAAGTCTTCTGGTGACTACCGAAAACACTGGAAAACTTGAGAAGTTACTTATTTTGGTAAATTTCTCCCTTTCTTTCAATGTTTTCTCTTTCCTGCATTCCACAAATCTTCAGCGGACTTAGAAAACATCTAGACTAAAATATTTTGGAATCACAATACATAAAAATATCGAAAAGCGTTGAAGATAAATTTGGAAAAGAAGAAAATAGCTCATGATTTCCGTCTTCAATTCTATGCCAAAATAATTTCCCCAAATTTCTAAATATTGCTTGTATTTACTCAGATGAAAATATAAAATATCTGAGAAAATGTGAGTTATGTATTACATGATGATGTACATTGTCTTTTTTTATACTTTATCTTGCTCATGCTGCATTTATTATTTTTTTTATTTTCTATAATTTATCAAAATGCATAAAATCTCAAGTAAATATTTACAAGTCATCTTTGACTTATGTTCTGTTTGAAGCACACCTAAGCCCTTAACCCTTTCCCTCATCTAGACGCTTTCTGACACCTCTGCAGCAGACGGCTTTTTGAAAACATAGTGACAAAAGAAGAAATTGCACAAAACGTGCAATTTCTCCTTTTGCCACAATGTTTTCCACTTTTTGTCATAGGTTATCCATTCAATTATGGAGATTTTCTATGTTTTGACAAAATACGTTCAAAGTCGTCTGCTGCAGAATTGTCGTGAGGGAATGAGGGAAAGGGTTAATGAACTATAATAATTGTGATCTCGCAGTGTGTCCGTAGTCGGTCATGCGGTCTCGACCATTTCTTTAAGCGTTTCCCTTCCTTCTTGTAGACACATCTGCAGAAGACAGCTTTTGACCTTTTGAAGTTCTGTAATATCAGGTGAGTGATATAGGTGGTCCTTTTTAGTTCACCTGTGCTCAAGGTGAGCTATTGTGATCACATTTTGTCCGGCGTCATATTAGGTCAGAAACTAGGTCACTAGGCCAAATTGAAAGGAAATCTTGTTAACACTCTGGATGCTGCATTTATAATTTGAACATCTTGAAACTTTTTCAGAATGTTTGTCTTGATGATATGTAGGTAGAGTTTGAATATTGGTATATCTGTTCAAAAAGTGGATCGCTTGGTCAAATTGAAGGAAAATCTTACTAACACTGTAGCAGCTGCATTTTTTGATTCAGCATCTTCAAATATGGGTCATATTGTGTGGTTAAAAACTAGGTCGCTAGGCCAAGTTGAAGGAAAATTTTGTTAAAACTACGGAGGGTGCATTTTTACTCCGAGCAAGTTGAAACTTTGTCAGAATGTTTTGTCTTGATGATATCTAGTACATGATATAAGGTAAGGTCACTAGGCCAAATGAATGGTGCTCTTGTAACAAGTAAACCAGCAAAATAGTGATTTGAGTTCCACATGGTTTAACCCTTTCCCTCATACGACAATTCTGCAGCAGACAACTTTGAACATATTTTGTCAAAAAATGGAAAATCTCCATAATTACATGGATAACCTATGACTAAAAGTGGAAAACATTGTGTCAAAAGGAGAAATTGCACGTTTTGTGCAATTTCTTCTTTTGTCACTGTTTTCAAAAAGCCGCCTGCTGCAGAGGCGTCAGAAAGCGTCTATATGAGGGAAAGGGTTAAGTGTTTTGTGTTCCACATGGTTTTACAAGTGATTTGTGTTCCACATGGTTTACAAGTCATCGGAGTTTCCTATGGTTTACAACAGTGCTTTGAGTTCTACATGGTTTGCAACAGTGTGTCCATTGTGTTATGGATGTAAGTTCACCTGTCCAAGTGGGCTCTCTTACTCTAATACTCCCAGGAAACTGCCATGATGGTGTACCGTCTGCCTCGGGTGTTCGATGCCCGGCCAGGTCATACTAAAGAGTTTAAAAATGTCAGTAATGGCTGCACTCCATGGTACTTGGAGATGCAGGGTTATAACAACCGACTCCCTGGTGTCGGGATAAATGGACCAGTATTACTTGTAACTTACCCAGGAAACTGAAAAATGTCCGAAAGCGGTGTAAAACACCAATATATCAAAACAACCGGGAAACTGGCTACCTCACTACATAGACTTCAAGCCCATTGGTGAAAGATGAATGACACAAGTCACAATGACTCGATCAATCAAAAATGAATAGCCAAGCTGGGATTCGAATTAACGGACCCCTTGGTTCAGAGGTCCGGATAAGGAGGAGTATACATCTCTTTTACCCACAATATATCTCGTATCAACCAACCAAACCCTATGATGTGGGTACTCAAAAGCATCGTCTCAATGAGACGATGCTTTTGAGTACCCATACCATAGGGTTAGAGAGTAACATAAGAATTTTAGAACATACAAAACTCCCCTTATCGGTTGATGGCCATTGTAACAATGAGACGATGCTTTTGAGTACCCACAACATAGGGTTAGAGAATGACATAAGAATTTTAGAACGTACAAAACTCCCCTTATCGGTTGATGGCCATTGTAACAATGAGACGATGCTTTTGAGTACCCACAACACAGGGTTAGAGAGTAAAATAAGAATTTTAGAACGTACAAAACTCCCCTTATCGGTTGATGGCCATTGTAACAATGAGACGATGCTTTTGAGTACCCACAACACAGGGTTAGAGAGTAAAATAAGAATTTTAGAACGTACAAAACTCCCCTTATCGGTTGATGGCCATTGTTGAAGACAAAACACAAAAGACGCCGATTCATTCTACAACATGAATTTTATTGCCCTATAGGATTCATTAAAAAGTACACCTTAAAAAGAAAAGTTTTAACAATAACAGTGAAAAATAAAACACATTTTTATATGTCGAGTTACTCGGAGGTTATTATTCAAACATCGACGTTCATGAAATGACCCGATCAACTTTACCGCGGGCAGACACATCTGCAGCAGGTGACCTTACAAAACATTGTGGCAAAATGGAGAAAATGCTTCTAATAACCACTTTCTGCTTTCCCACAATGTTTTCAATGTCAAAATTATCAGAATTGTGTAAATTGTAAGCTCTTTCCCTGATTTAGACACTTTTTTACTTGGATAATAACCCTTTCCAACTTGTTCACGCTTTAAAAACACACAAATTTGGAAACATTTGGGCAAAAGGTGAAAAATGACCATGATGAGCAATGTCTCCTTTTCCACACTATTTTCAATTCTATTCAATAGTAATCTTTTCATTTAGAGAACATTTCCAATATTTTGTGCCTAGAAGTCTTCAAAGTTGACTGCTGCAGATTCTTATTATATTTGAGAAAATGTGTTAACTCTTTCCCTCATATAGACGCTTTTTTCGACGCCCCTGCAGCAGACGGCTTTTTGAAAACATAGTGACAAAAGAAGAAATTGCACAAAACGTGCAATTTCTCCTTTTGTCACAATGTTTTTCACTTTTTGTCATAGGTTATCCATTCAATTATGGAGGTTTTCCATTATTTGACAAAATATGTTCAAAGTCGTCTGCTGCAGAATTGTCGTATGAGGGAAAGGGTTAATCTGTGTGTCTTTGCCTGATATCAAACGTTTCAAACGTACACTTTTATGTACACTGGAACACACTCTTGAATTGGGTCATGCCATACACGTAGTTGTAATTAATTAGTCTACACTTGCGTTAACGATGGGAACTATAATCAAGCATGGAATAATATATTCTAACTATAACCTGGTCAAAAACATAAAATATGATAGCTTCATGCTTAAGGGTTGTAACTTCTGTTTTGGTTTATACAGTAGTTACGACCGTTTGGCATCGGAAGCAATAACGATAATGGCAAAAAAAATGTTGATCAGTTCCGTACCTGAAGAGGTATATTCTATAGAAATGATGAAAAAGTGAGAACCACTATTTGACCTGAAGTAGTATAAATTCCTGATGAATTTTTCATAGCAAACTTAAAACAAACAAAACTGAGATAATCTCTGTCCTACTGGATTGATATTTTTCTGTCAGCTCAAGATAACCCTTCTGGATAGATACTTTCCCATTGGGAATCCGGTTGTACCAGCCCAACATACAGACTGGGTCTGTTCGCAAAATCCCACTGTTTCAGGCATTTTGAACAGGTCCTCTTTGTAAATATGTTTGGGTTGCCAAACCGGTCATTTGACTTTCCGAACATCGCAAGAAAATTGCGTTGAGCCATTTCAACACGTAAGAAAAACTATGGAAAACCTCTACAATCAAAAGTATAATTATTAACCCTCTCCAAAAAAATAAACGCTTTCAGCAGACGCGTTTTGAAAACATTGCGGCAAAAAAAGAAATTGCTCAAAACAAGCAATTTCTTCTTATTGCCAAAATGTTTTCAATTCTTTTCAATAATTAAACTATCAGTTATAGAAATATTCCTTATTTTTGTCGAGACAACTTCAAAGACGTCTGCTGCAAATGTGATGTATGCAGGAGAGGGTTAACCCTTTCCCTCATATAGACGCTTTCTGACGCCTCTGCAGCAGACGGCTTTTTGAAAACATAGTGACAAAAGAAGAAATTGCACAAAACGTGCAATTTCTCCTTTTGACACAATGTTTTCCACTTTTAGTCATAGGTTATCCATTCAATTATAGAGATTTTCCATTTTTTGACAAAATATGTTCAGTCGTCTGCTGCAGAAATGTCGTATCAGGGAAAGGGTTAAAAACAGTCGACAACTTTGTGGGTAACAACAAGGAGCAAAATTTTCTCATTTGGCTACAATGTTTTCAACATCGAGATATCTCAGTTTTAAAAAGTTCCAAGTTTCACTACAAACTGAGGTAACTAAAACACTTTTATGATTAAAAAATAAAATGACAAAAAAGTTTTAAATGATTATAAACCATTGATAATATAGTAGCAGTGATACAGCAGAAGGTAAGACTTCACACAAGTTAAACACCTTTTGATGCATCCTGATGGTTTCATGCAAAACTGCTGTAACTACATAATATGTAGTTACAACCGTTTTGCATGAAACCCTCGAATTATTGATGTTGATGCATCTGCAGCAGACAACTTCTAAAAACATTGAAAGATTTAATGTGTGTAATGTTAGTGTGGTCAAAGGGATTAATTGCAAAGCCTTACTGTCCAAAATATATTTTGCTTTTAAGCAGACTTGCAAATTTAGAACCTATTCGATTACAAGATATTGAAGTACTGCATGTGAAACAGAGGCGACGAACCTCTTTCCCCACACACCCGGAACCGGTTTGGGGAGGGTGCCAGGAATAATAATATTTTAGGGTAGTCACATTTTTAACCCGTGACCTTGACCTTTCAAGTAAACTAAAACATTTCATGACATACACATTTTGCTTAATGCAATCTAAGCACGTATTTGTCTCAAAAGGTCAAGGTCATATATGACCAAAGCTTATGGTGTCATTAGAAAGGATTTTTCATAAGGAATACACATACCAAAAATGAAGGACCCTTTCTTCAGTGGGTAATATGTTAAAGCCAACCCCTTCCCTCATAAAGACGTCTTTCGACGCATCTGCAGCAGACGTCTTTTGAAAACATTGTGGCAAAAAGGGGAAATTATTTTTAAAAAAATCTCCCTCTAGCCACAATCTTTTAAAAACCTACTCAACGAGTATACTAAAAGGTATTTAAAACATTTCTAAATTTATGCCTAATATATTTCAAAAGTCATCTGCTGCAGATTTTGTATGAGAGAAAGGATGGAGAGTTTACCACAGACATTCCAGGTTAATCCCTGATTCCCTGATCGCGGGCATAAAAATGTTCATTTTAATGAAATACCGTTAGCACAGTTAAATGTCCAGAGCTCAAGATAAAAAGGGTAATTTTCATTCCAGAATCCTTATTAACCACCCAAACCCTATGTTGTGGGTACTCAAAAGAATCGTCTCGGTGAGACAATTCTTTTGAGTACCCACAACATAGGGTTTAGTCGAGTCACAAGAGAGATATTGTCGGAAACTCCTCCTTATCTAGTACTCTGGACTAAACGTCTATACAAGTTATTAAACTACAAAAGAAATGCTTTTAGCATTCATTAACCAGTAACATAACAAAATAACAACAACAACATATTTTTTTATACTTTCTGTTTCTCCTCCTCTTTCATATCGAACTGACAGAATACTGAGTTACAAACAGTGGATTATTCAGAAATTGCAAAGCCCTTTTTTTTTTTGGCTAACAGAAAACACCTTTTGCGGAATCTGTTGGATTTTCTTTACCCATTAATTATTTCACACATATTAAAAAAACCTGCAGTAGACAATATTAATATGGGAAATCTCTATGTATACATAACCGAGGGCTTGGCATGAAACGGTTGTAACTAAAGTTAGTATTTTTTTACCAAGGTTAATCACCTCGCCATAAAGTCTTTATAAGCGTTAAATAATTGTTCTTGGTAAACAATGGAAATTTAGGTGCCATTGCTCGTTCTGAGCAATGGCACCTAAATTTGCATAGTTTACAAAGGGGTCAAAATTGACCCTAAACCAGGGTTTTTAAAATAGGTCTTTAGTTACAACCGTTTCACGCCAAGCCCTCGAGTCATTATAGTGTTTTGAATACATGTTCGTAAATGTATAAATTAACTGAAATTGCTCGTCACAATGTTCAATAGGCTTTGTTCCAATGGCTCTTAACTTAATATTTAGAGACAGTTATATATGAGAGAGAAACTTCAACAAGTCAAAAAGATTTTTTAAAAATCTTTCCATCATCATCAAAAATAAGGAAATTCTACCTTATTATTCAAACACCTATAAACATTATTTTATATTCAGTAACCGCCTATAGAAGCATCTGCAGCAGACGACTTTTGATAACGTGTCAAGACGGGAAATTACTCATAATGACCAATTTCCCTTTTTTCCACAATGTTTTCAAGTCTATTTAATAATGATAATTTCATTTATAGCGATTCTCCTTAATTATGACTTAAACAAAAGCCGTCTGCTGCAGTTTTATGTAAGAAAGTGTTGATTTTTTTTTAAAAACCAACCTCTATAATCACTGTTCAGGTTTATATTGTTATGACAAATGTATCTATCTCTCTACGTGGGTTTTAGTATTAAAAATCACAAATTTGATGAAAAGAAACGAAAAACTTAATAATAATAAACATTTTTACGCAGAAACAGTTCAGCATTGTCGAGTACTTATTCACCAATTCCCAACCGCACATGCAGCAGATGACTTTCTGAAAACCTTGTGGCAAACGAAGAAATTATGAGCAATTTCTCCGTTTGCCAAGAATTTTCGACTCTTTTCGATCATTATTCAAAATGAGCATGGTTTCGAAATCGTCTTATATGTGGGAAAAGGTTTACAAGCAGTAAGTCTTATCCCTTTCCCTCATATAGACGATATCTGACGCCTCTGCAGCAGACGGCTTTTTGAAAACATAGTGACAAAAGAAGAAATTGCTCAAAACGAGCAATTTCCCCTGTTGCCATAATGTTTTCCACTTTTAGTCATTTAGGTTATCCATTTCTATTTTTTCGTCTGCTGCAGAATTGTCGTATGGGGAAACGGTTTAACATGCCGAGTTCTTATCATCCCATCAGACCGGCCAACACAAAAATAGAACAATCTGTTATCAAAACTATACAACCTTAGCTCTCATCACTTTTCTGAATTTTGAGATGCACAATTTTTTATCCGAGGTTTTCTTCACAAAACTGAGGTTATTTTTGACATTTAAAATTTGAGGTATTTTAAAAACCGTCTTCACTTAACCACTCTTAAGATGTTTCTTATATCTCACAAAACTGAGGTTATCTTTTGACATTTAAAATTTGAGGTATTTTAAAAACCGTTTTTGCTTTACCACTCTTAACCCTTTCCCTCATACGACAATTCTGCAGCAGATGACTTTGAACGTATTTTGTCAAAAAATAGAAAATCTCCATAATTGAATGGATAACCTATGACAAAAAGTGGAAAACATTGTGGCAAAAGGAGAAATTGCACGTTTTGTGCAATTTCTTCTGTTGTCACTATGTTTTCAAAAAGCCGTCTGCTGCAGAGGCGTCAGAAAGAGTCTATATGAGGGAAAGGGTTAAGATGTTTCTTATATCTAACAAAACTGAGGTTATTTTTGACATTTAAACTTTGAGGTATTTTAAAGAGATATCGTAGAAAAGTCCAATCCAATCCGATCATTTTAAGCCTCTCTTTTCTAACATATTACATGAAGTAAGCATTTCTTATTATTTATTTACCAAATCATTTTTGAGGTATTTGTACACCTTGTTGAGTCTACTTATATCATTTTTGAGGTATTTGTACACCTTGTTGAGTCTACTTATATCATTTCTGAGGTATTCATTTCACTTTCATTGGTTATTTTATTTAACCATTTCCCACATGCAGACGCATTCCAATTCATCTTCAGGAGACGGCTTTTGAAAATGTCTTTGGCAAAAGGGGAAATTACTCTCAATGAGCAACTTCTCCATTTGCCACAATTGGTTTGTTTTTTTAAGACAGTGTGTCAAATAATTACACTTTCATTTGTGAACATTTTCTGTTGTCGTCTGCTGTAGATTTATCGTATGTGGGGAAGGGTTAACCTATTTCCCACATACAACAAATCTTCAACAGACGACTTTAAAAACATCTTAACAATAATATGAAAAAATCTCCCTAAATGAAGATATACTTATGGAATAGAGTTGGAAAAATTGTGACAAGAGGAGAAATTGCTTGTTTTCAGCAATTTCTTCATTTGTCACAATGTTTTCAAAAGTCGTCTGCTGCAGAGGCGTCAGAAAGCGTCTTCATGTGGTAAAGGGCTAATGAGGTAATTTTCCGCTATCAATCTTGAGGTATCTGTCCGTCTGTCCGCACATCTTGAGGTATTTCAACTAATATCTCGCTTCCTTACCCACAGTGAAAATCCCCTATTTTTATGTTTTCCATTAACAACTTAACCCTTTCCATCAAACAACATTTCTGCAGCAGATGACTTATAACATATTGTGTCAAAAAAAGGAAAATCTCTATAACTGAATGGATAACCTATGACTAAAAGTGGAAAACATTGTGGCAAAAGGAGAAATTGCTCATTTTGAGCAATTTTTTCTTTTGTCACTATGTTTTCAAAAAGCTGTCTCGCAGCTGCAGAGGCGTCAGAAAGCGTCTATATGAGGGAAATACTTAGAATTGTTTAGTGTTCCGACATATCAACAAGAAATAAAATTGATTGATATTTCTAACATGAATTCAATTTAATATTTATTTATTGTCGGAAGTGTAATTCTACAAAAAAATAAACTATATAAGTTTAGTCTCATAATCTATATATATATACTAATCATACAGGCTTTGGTTAAAAAAAAAGGTATTGAATTTTTTAAGGAAAATGTCTTCGATTGTCACTAACAAGACAGCCTGTTAAAACAGCACAAATCTCAAAATTCAAAAGTGAAGACGTCATCTAGAAAATCACATTTCACCACTGTACTATATGAAAGCACATTATTACTATCAAAAACTTCCTTAGCAACAAACTTAACAACAATACTCATAGTACTTTAATTCATAAAATAATCAAAGCATCGAGGGTAACTCAATAACAAACCCCTCAGTCGATCTCCATCAAAGATGTATTCTTGCATTTCACATGCATAACTCTTAACTTTAAACCATTTCCTACATACAAACACTTTCTGACGTCTATGCAGCAGACAAAATGTGAAAACATTGTGGCAAAAGAAGAAATTGCTCATGAAGAACAATAATTTCTTCTTTTTCCAAAATGTTTTTTAACTTTATTCAATGATTGTTTCCATATTCCATTAATTTAATGTTTTCAAGGTCGCATACAGCATATGTGTTGTATGTGGGAAAGGGTAAATATACAGACACACAGGACAATAATTTTAAATCACAGCACACATCAAGCAATGGATCTTATCAATATCCGCTAGTTTGACTTAATTGTTATCATCACTGTTCCCGTAATTAGTAAGGACATATCGTACAGCATTCCACTGTTGTGATCATCATAAGTTCCCAGAGGTCCAGATAAGAAGGGGTATTCAGCTCTTTTTCCCACAATTTCTCTCTTATTATTAAAGCAAACCCTATGTTGTGAGTACTCAAAAGAATCGTCTCACTGAGGCGATTCTTTTGAGTACCCACAACATAGGGTTAGAGGGTCAAATAAGGATTTTAGAACATGCAAAACGCCCCTTATCTAGAGCTCTGAAACTGTTCCTGACATCATTACTCTTACCCTTTACTCATGTGACATTATTTTGGCAGTCCACTGATAAGTGTTAACCCTTTCCCTCATATAGACGCTTTCTGACGCCTCTGCAGCAGGCGACTTTTTGAAAACATAGTGACAAAAGAAGAAATTGCTCAAAACGAGCAATTTCCCCTGTTGCCATAATGTTTTCCACTTTTAGTCATAGGTTATCCATTCAATTAGGGAGATTTTCTATTTTTTGACAAAATACGTTCAAAGTCGTCTGCTGCTGAATTGTCGTATGAGGGAAAGGGTTAAACTATTTTCCAATGACTCTTTTGTTAATGCTTAGGATCACAAACTTTGGGGACCAGAGTATACTCAAAATGCTTACTATTACAAACATTTTTCCAGGCTAATGTCTTTCGTTGTTTGGTATATAGTTTTTTTTTTCAAGCTTTTTAAAAAAGCCCTTACAGCTTGTTGTGGCTTTATTAGAGACAAAGTAACAACTGGAACAAAATTCAACAACAATCAAGAGTAATTCTAAACAAAATTATAAACAAAAATGCTATCAATATACCGGTATGCTTTTTTAGAGGTAACATTTTGGAACCTGGCATGTAAGTATTGATTGATTTTAAATTCTGTAAGCCCTTTCCCACTTGCAGACATATTTTGACCCCTGGGTCGGAAGAAATCCTTTGAAAACATTGTAATAAAAGGAGAAATTGCTAAAAATGTGCAATTTCTCCTTTTTTTCAATGTTTTCAACTGTACTTAATAAGTATATATTCTTCCTTTGTAGAAGTGATTTGTCATATTTTTTACAAAGATAATTTAAAATGCCTCTGATGCAAATTCACTTTAAGTGGGAAAGGGTTTACAACATTAACCAGATCCTGTGTTTGTGAAAATATATTTTCTTATAATTATTTCATTTTTGAAACCATGCCGTTTTCAGAAAAACAAATCGTGATATTTGATGGAAAAAAAAAGAGCCAGATTTATAATCACAAAGGTCAGGATCAGGTCAATATTGGTGAGTTATAGAAATCTGAAAATATCAACAGTTACTGCTGTTATTAGAATGAGGTGGTGCTTTCTTGAGGTAATTAAACAATATAACCCTTTCCCCCACATACAGAAAATATGCAGCAGATGACTCCAAAAACATCTGGGGAAAATCTATGGTAACGAAACATAATATTCGAAGGCTTGGTGAGAAACGGTTGTAACTAAAAACTTATTTTGAAAAAACCCTGGTTTTGGGGCATTTTTGACCCCTTTGTAAACAATGCAAATTCAGGTGCCATTGCTCGTTCTGAGCAATGGCACCTAAATTTCCATTGTTTACCAAGAAAAATGATTTAACGTTTATAATATAAAGACTTTATGGAGAGGTAAAAAAAAATACCAATTTTAGTTACAACCGTTTAACGCCAAGCGCTAGATATAAGTATTGAAGAGAGATGAAAACTTAGAGGCAAAAGGAGAAAATCGGGTTCTTTCCCCAGCAATTTCCCCTTTTCCCCCCAATGTTTTGCATAAGTCACCTGCTGTAGTTGCTTCTAAATGCCTTTGCAAGTGGGAAAAGGTTTATAATAATGAGGTATTTACAGGGTCTCGAGTCTTTGAATGCATTATTTCTTTTTATTACATTTTTTTAGTCCAACCTTCCACACTGCAGTGTCACCTATTATTGCCAGTGCGCCATTCTCAGACCTTAAGCATTTTACACATTCATAGTACTCGAAAAGGTCTATACAAAATAAAGCAGGAGGTAATAACTAAAGGGAGGTAATTGGTAGTTTTTGGAAAAAGCTGGCAAGAGTTAACCGACTTCTTCTGTGAGGAAAAAATAATAATTATGGTATACAAATGTTCTTCCTGACGTTCAATCTGTTTTTTATCAGATATAACAAACTGTACGCCTTCCCAGATAAAATATACTGCATGAAGACAACTTGAGAAAATTTGAGAGAAGACAAATTGCACAGTATTAGTGTCTCAATGATTCTCGAACAGTTTCTCATTAATTTTGTAAAAATACATTTTGTTTTCTATTTCCTTTTCTGCTGTTTTGAATTTGGAATTGTGTTGAAATAGAC
The DNA here is from genome assembly GCA_031761405.1 of Serripes groenlandicus. Lineage (NCBI taxonomy): Eukaryota > Metazoa > Mollusca > Bivalvia > Cardiida > Cardiidae > Serripes > Serripes groenlandicus. The sequence continues at coordinate 48,186,916 of JASEVX010000014.1, read as the reverse complement.
GATGTTAAACAATATTAACACCTTCATCACATCCAAAAAATCGGAAGCAGAAATAATTTATGATTAATAGTAATATTAATCATTTCAAAAGCAAATAGAAAATTCTGTATGCGTTGAAAACATTGTCACACATGTAGAAAACACTCATTATGAGTAATTTTCCTTCTGCCCTTTTTTTTTTTTTAAGGGTTGTGAAGGTACACATGTTTCGCTTGCCAATAAGTGATGGACAGAAGTCAGCCAATGCAAAGTGACAAGAAAACTGGTGAATTATTTACTTGCAAGCTTTCTAATTTGTAAGTTAAGTATCTAGCAGATTTATAAAATAGGCGAAAACAAGTACAAACCTCCTCTTCAGATTATGTTTTCAGTACATCGTTTAATCCTTCCCCACTTACCTTGAAAACATTGTGTCAAACGGAGAAATTTCCCCTTTGCCGCAATGTTTTCAACTCTTTTCAGTATTTATAATTTAATTTATATAGATTTACAGAGTTTTGCCTGGATGTTTTTAGAGTTGTTTGCAGCAGATTTGTTGCATGAGGGAAATGGTTAATTTGTTACTTGTAATAACAGTGACCTTTCCTATTAACAATGAAGCTATACACATAATAACCCCCAAAATCTTGTCAAAGGATTAGACTGATCCAAATTCAAAGAAAACCTCTACCCCAAAGCTCCATATGTGACCATTTCATTGAAATAAGTAGAATGCAATGAAAATCTTCCTTGAAAAAAAAGGAAAGTAAAAGCAAGGGAGATAATCCATTCATCATCAAAAATCTTCAAGAAATCGGGTTTGTTAGTATGGTGTTTTAAACCTCTTTATATATTAGTTATATCACAGCATTTTCTGGGTAAGTTACCAGTACTACTGGTCCATTGATCCTGACACCAGCGAGTCGGTCTTTATGCTAGCCCCACACTCCTAAGTACAAAGAGAGAAGGCTATTATTACCATTTATAAAGTCTTTCGTATGACCTGGGTGCATGCATTCAATCTGGTGTGAGAGTTAAATCCTTCAAGTTTGATCTGAATTATTGTTGTTGAAATACAGTCCAACCTGTGCTTAAAGACCACACATGGAAAGAGAGTGATCTGGTCTTTGTTAACAGGTGGTCTTTAATTGCAGGGTCATTTATGCAGAATATGGGAAATTAAAAGTGTGGTTGCTATAGACAGGGAATTGCTATATAAGAGTGGTCTTTGTAAACAGGTGTAATTTATGCAGTATACATGTATTGGGAAATTAAAAGAATGGTTGAACAAGAGTGGTCTTTTGCACAGGTTTGACTGTACCCCTCCTGTTTGAGCTCTAGATGCACTGAACCTTTGAATTTGGATGAGACAAATCTTTAGAAAATACATGAAGCAGACGCATATGAACTGGACAACTCTTGAAATCATTGTGGCAAAAGCAGAAATTGCTCACAGGGATTTCAACTTTATTCAATAATCATACGATTTATTGAGTTTCCATATTCAACTTTAATTAATACAGAGGACTTGAAAAGAGGGAGTGGACAGGTCTTTGCCCCACAATATTTCTCTTATTACTCAACAAAATCCTATGTTGTGGGTACTCAAAAGAATCGTCTCACTGAGACGATTCTTTTGAGTACCCACAACATAGGGTTTGAATGTCAAATAAAGATTTTAGAACATGAAAAATGCCCCTTATCTAGAGCTCTGTTACTATGTTCAATGTCGTCTGCTGCATATCTGTCGTATTTGGGAAATCATTCTAAGCTAATCTTATATTAACAAAAGTCCATTTAATGGACAAAGAGTTTAACAGAAGTTTCATAATTTTTTGTTTCTTTGAGAAGATTATTTCTTTGTACAATAATAAAGTTATAACAATAATAAAAGATGCACTAGTTCTAAGCAAGGAGTCAAATATAGAATTTAACACCATTTTACACACTTCAGTGTTTGTTAATTAACCTCTTTCCCACAAACAGAAGCCTTCTGGTGATTCTGCAGCAGGCGACTTTTGAAAACAGAGTGGCAAAAGGAACAGAATAGAGTTGAAAACATTGTAGCAATAGGAAAGATTGCTCATTATGAGCAAATTTTCCTTTTGCAATAATGTTTTCAAACGTCGTCTGCTGCAGAGGCGCCAGAAAGCGTCTATATGAGGGTAAGGGTTAAGGCTATATAAATATATATCAATAAGTACTTGTTGAGGATCAAGGAATCATACTTTAACCCTTTCCCATATATAGATGCTTTCTGACGCCTCTGCAGCAGACACCTTTTGAAAACATTCCTGCAAAAGGAGAATTTGCTCATAATGAGCAATCTTTCCTTTTTCTACAATGTTTTCAACGTCTCTGCAGATGTGTTGTATGTGGGAAGGGGTTAACCGTTTACAACAGGAGACCATACAAAGCTAAAAGCAAGGTGACAAAAACTCTATATTAAATTCTGTACAATTTTTACGAAAGAGTTTATTAAAAAATACAATTCTTTACTCCATTGGGTTGCTACCATAACTAGTCCATACTTTATCCTGAACCCTTTCCCACATACAGACACATGTTGACACCTCTGCAGCAAACGACTTTTAACCCTTTCCCACATACGACAATTCTGACGCAGACGACTTTGAACATATTTTGTCAAATATAGAAAATCTCTATAATTGAATGGATAACCTATGACTGAAAGTGGAAAACATTTTGATTAAAGGAGAAATTGCTCGTTTTGAGCAATTCCTCCTTTTGTCGCAATGTTTTCAATTTTTTACAGTAAATATACCCTCATTTATAAGGATTTTCCATATTTTTGTCGACATGTTTTGAAAGTTGTCTGCTGCAGATTTGTTGTACATGGGAGAGTGTTAAATAAGAGATAATGATGGAAAAAGACTTAGTATTCCCTGCCCTATGCACGTCTCTGAACAATATGAATACACACGCAATGGAGTAAAGAATTATATGTATGCTAAACCTTTCCCACATGCAGGCATAATCTGCAGCAGAAGACTTTTGAAAACATTGTGACAAAAGGATAAATTGCCCATAATGAGCAATTTCTCTATGTGCCACAATGTTTTCAATGCTATTCATTAACCCTTTCCCTCATATAGACGCTTTCTGACGGCTTTTTGAAATCATAGTGACAAAAGAAGAAATTGCTCAAAACGAGCAATTTCTCCATCTGCCACAATGTTTTCCACTTTTAGTCATAGGTTATCCATTCAATTATAGAGGTATTCCATTTTTTGACAAAATATGTTCAAAGTCGTATGCTGCAGAATTGTTGTATGTGGGAAATGGTTAACAACTGGGGGTGGGGGTGGGTGGGGCTCTTACAGTGTTAATACTATAGGTTTATTTGGTTACACAGCGTTTCTTTATCACATTTCTGGCAAGCCATATCACTTTTATCATATCACACCAGGCAATAAGGGTTCTTTTTAACCCTCTTCGCTTCTACACATCTGCAGCAGAGGACTTTTGAAAACATTGTGGAAAAGGGGATATTGCTTATTATGATCCTTTACTCCCTTTTGCCACTATGTTCTAAATAATTATACTACATTTGTTGTGCTTTTCCAAGCTTCTGTCCAAGTCGTCTGATGCAGTTCTGTTGTATGTGAAAAAAATTAAACCTTTTCCGCATACAACAAATCAGCAGCAGACGACTATAAAAATATGTAGTGGAATTTATGGAAACTTTTCATAAATAAAACAACAAGAGGGCCATGATGGCCCTATATCGCTCACCTGAGTAAGTGTTTTAGGGTCCTAATTGAATTGCTCTACAAAAATAGATAACAATTTTGCCAATTTTAAAGGGCACTAATTCAGTCATGCATTGACAGATCTGGCTGGTTATCGAAAGGAACTGAGCTCTTATATATATCTAGCTACTGTATAAGTTTGGTAATCATCAGATAATAAATGATGACTTTATCTTGTTCACAAGGTCAATTATAGCAATTTTGCCAATTTTAAAGGGCCATAATCCTATCATGCATGGACGGATCTGGCTTTTCGAAAGGAACCGAGCTCTCAGGACATCTAGCTACTGAATAAGTTTGGTAAACATTGGAAAATAAATGAAGTTTTTATCGTGTTCACAAGGTCAATTATAACAATTTTGCCAATTTTAAAGGGCCATAATCCAGTAATGCATAGACGGATCTGGCTGGTTTTGAAAGGAACCGAGCTCTCAGGACATCTAGCTACTGAATAAGTTTGGTAAACATTGGATAATAAATGAAGTTTTTATCGTGTTCACAAGGTCAATTATAACAATTTTGCCAATTTTAAAGGGCCATAATTCCGTCATGCATGAACGTATCTGACAGGTTTTCAAAAGAAACCAAGCTCTCATAGATATCTAGCTACTGAATAAGTTTCGTAAACATGGGATTATTAATGAAGACTTGATCGTGTTCACAAAAAATTGTGGACAGACGACGGATGACAGACGACAGACAAAGGGCGATCACAAAAGCTCACTTTGTCACTACGTGACAGGCGAGCTAAAAATTGAAAAACAATGTGGCATAATGAGAATTCCAAACAATTTCTCCTATAGCCAAATGTTTTCAAAAGTCGTCTGCTGCAGCTAGGGGTGCAGAATGCGTCTGCATTTGGATTTGGTAAAGGGTTGAATAAACAGAATTTATTTCTATCCAAAATGAAACGGAAACATTCTCCATTTGAAATATTGATCATGATACATTCACAAAAAAGATATCCTATTTTAAAAATAATGTGTCAATCTTTCAATTTTTAGCATAAATTCCTTGGTTTATAATTTAATATTTTATAATAAAAAGAAGAAATAAAGCTTAGAAAAAATATCAATTAACAAAAAGCTGAGGTTTTTCTGTAATACCCATAAGAAAACAACAAAAACATTCTGTTGTTGTTATTGTACATAAGAAAACAATTAATATAGCACTTTCTGCTACTTAATAACAAAAACAGTAATTAACAAACACAAAATGAAAGAGGCTTTCACTTTAAAATAAAACCTATTAACATAGTTTCTTTCCTATGTTTTATAATTTTTTCTCCATTTAAAAAACTATAACAATATCTTCATACGTCTCAAGTTTTAGCAAGCACTAATCAAATAACATCATTTTCTTCACCATTAACAAACCATTAACATACATCTCTTACCATTAGAAAGCCGTGGACAGTCATGTTTCTTACCACTAACAAGAGTTAAACCTATTCATTTCTTGACCATTAACAAATAATCCTTTGTACCATTAAAAAGTCATTAACGATCATAATCCTTATCTTTAGTGTTAAACACATTATTTTCTTAACCATTAACAAACCATTAACATACACCTCTTACCATTAGAAAGCCATGGACAGTCATGTACAGTCATGTTTCTTACCACTAACAAGTGTTAAACCTATTTATTTCTTGACCATTAACAAATAACCCTTTGTACCATTAAAAAGTCATTAACGGTCATATTCCCTACCATTAACAAGTGTTAAACACATCTTTTTCTTAACCATTAACAAACCCTTAACACACATCCTTTGTCCCATTAACATCCATATTCCTAACCATTAACAAGTGTTAAACACATCTTTTTCTTGATCAATAACATACTCCCTTCGTGACATTAAAAAGTCATTAACAATCATATTTCTTACCATTAAGTAGTGTTAAACATATCTTTACCATTAACAAACACCCTTTGTGACATTAAAAAGTCATTAACAATCACATTTCTTACCATTCAGTAGTGTTAAACACATCTTTTTCTTAACCATTAACAAACCTTTAACACAATATACCGTTAAACAATCATTTTCTCTTACATTAACAAGTGTTAAACATGACCTTCAGTATCCATAATTCTAATAAGTGTTAAACTGTCTTAAATCTATCCTTTTCAAGACCGAACTTAAACTAGTCATTTAAACGTACAACATGTTTAAAAAGTGTTTACCATAAATAGGTTAAACCTTTCCCTCATACAGACGCTTTCTGACGCCTCTGCAGCAGACGGCTTTTTGAAAACATAGTGACAAAAGAAGAAATTGCACAAAAAGATCAATTTCTCCTTTAATCAAAATGTTTTCCACTTTCAGTCATAGGTGCAATTTCTTCTTTTGCCACAATGTTTTCCACTTTTTGTCATAGGTTATCCATTCAATTATGGAGATTTTCTATGTTTAGACAAAATACGTTCAAAGTCGTCTGCTGCAGAATTGTCGTATGAGGGAAAGGGTTAAACCTTTCCCACGTACAACAACAACTTTGCAGCAGAAGACATCTTAGACAAAAATTAGAATTTCTTTAAAAAAAATAAAAGTCTTATGGAATAGAAATAAAAAATTATTGCAAAAAGAGATATTGCTCACCATGAGTGATTTCACCTTTTGCTACACAATGTTTTCTAAAAGTCAACTGCTGTAGAGATGTCAGAATGTCTGTATACAGGAAAGGGTTAATCTATAAACATATTACTCACTCAATATGTATGTATCAATCATTAAAAGTGCTGAACTCCAGACGGAGATCAAAATGTCGAAATGTTTTAAACTTCTGCAAGTATTGCTAATAGTGACAACAAAGTAAGTAATAAATAGTTCAAAACTATTTTGGCAGTAAATGATGAAACTCTGTCAATTAAAACTCATGATGTACACAATTTGCTGGGTATGTCTACCTAGTAAAAATGAAGCATAAACAATCAACATTTATATGCTAATTGTAATGAAATAATTTAGATAACCTTTGAACAGTTTCAAAACTTTGACTATACATGTACTATATGTGGAGTTCAGCACCCTTTACAAACTGTAAACACGTCCCATCTTTTATTTTTAAAAGAATCAACCATTAAAAATTAACCATTAACCATTAACCATTAACCATTAACGTGCTATTAACATATCACTTTCCAGCATAGTATTTTTAATACTATTAACTGGAAACAAAAACCAATATACTTTAACAAACAACAGTTACTGTCAACAACAAACAATAGCAACCCTCTCTCTTTTGTATGAAATTTGTATTCCGTGTCAAAAAAATCGACTTGACGCACTCGAGAACAGCAAAGACGCGGATGAGTCAATACATCCACACAGTCTCATCCGAGTCTTCACTTTCCACTTTCAGTTTTGAAGTCAATGGTCAGCATGGTGACACTTGCAGTGCAAAAGGGAGGGGGGAGGGGGTCAAGCTTTAAGCTTTCTATCAAGACAGACGAACAAAAAACACATTTTGGACGACCCATTGCAAAACATGTGCAACACTTTCCATTTTATGGAAATGAAAAAGCTATTTGACTTCTCCGTAACAGACAATATTTTTAAAACAATATTTTGAAAAAATCTATTCCAACTATCAATTTTTTTTTTAAAGTTTGGACAAAATCTTACAAATGAACGTCTCTTTATTGGATACTAAACTAATACACTGGCCGATTTGAATGATGTTGAATGCCGGTTAAAATTTCAACAGTAGATCAGTTATATCACAATGTTTCCTGCGTAAATCATCAGTACTGCTGGTACCTTTATTCTGATATCAGCTCATTAATCGTAATGCTACGCAATCCTTCCAGCAAGGGACGTTTTGAGCAATTTTTTCTTTTGTCATTGTGTTGTTAAAAAGCTGTCTGCTGCAGCGTTTGTATGATGGTTAAGACTTCAGATTATGTTAGGACAATTCAATGACTGGTTTGTGATAATACTACTAATAATAAAGACTTTATTTAACCCTTTCCCTCATATAGACGCTTTCTGACGCCTCTGCAGCAGACGGCTTTTTGAAAACATAGTGACTAAAGAAGAAATTGCTCAAATCAAGCAATTTCTCCTTTTGCCACTATGTTTTCCACTTTTAGTCATAGGTTATCCATTCAATTACAGAGATTTTCAATTTGTCGACAAAATATGTTCAAAGTCGTCTGCTGCAGAAATGTCGTATGACGGAAAGGGTTAAACAGGCAACAAAGTGGGGTAAAAAGCCAGTATTTCCTCTGGGCCTCTGAAATTGTAATTAAAATAAATAAGATGTATTTACAAATGTATTGCTCTAGGCCCTCCAATGTGTTTCTTCAGTCTCTCTAAACTTAAACAGTGAAAGAAAATAAGTACTATTTGATTTATATCTGGACTTTGTCCATCCTATTATTTTTATCAAGAAAGACTTAAGGGGGAAAAATACTTCAACAGAAACGAAGAAAACTTAAATATATTCATATAACGTCAGTATAAAAAACGTTTGTACTATCATTTTAATACATAATAATTAACAATATGCTACATTACTTGTGACTGTCTCGGGATTATTTTTGCCTACGAACAAGTGAATTATGCTGAAACTATTGTAAAGTTGTAAAGTTGATTATCCCATTACCACAAAGAACAAATCCAGGTCCAGATAAGGCTCTTTTACCCACAATTCCTTTCTTATTATTAAAGAGAAACCTATGTTGTGGGTACTTAAAAAGAATCGTCTCACGGCCACGATTCGTTTAAGTACCCACAACTTAGGGTTAGAGGATCAAATAAGGATTTAAGAACATACCAAACCCCCCCCCCCTATCTAGAGCTCTGCTAATCTAAAGCAGATGTCTTTGTATTAACAGATTAAGAGTTAGTCAAAAACATGGAAAACTTCTATAAGTGAATGTCTAATTACTCTGAAAACAGTTGAAAATGAAAATTGCTTGTTTTGAGCAATTTCTCAAATTGTCACAAGGTTTTCAAAAGACGCCTGCTACAGTTGTGTGAAAGGGTTAAAATATTTTTTGCTGTTTGAAAATTGTGACACTAAATTAGCGAGACAATCACTCGACGCGTGTTCCTACAAACGATGACCAAATTAATATCCTTACTGAAACATAAGGAAATATATAATATTTATAATATTGTTTGACATATAGATTAAAACATAACGTTTCTTCAACAACAGTTTTCTCTCTTAAACACAAGAGAAAAGTGTTGAAACAAAGATGACTTAAAACATGTGATTTAATTTGTATTTAGCATTCTATAATCTATAAGCAAGAAAAAGTGGGATTAGTTTAGATACCTAAGATTAAAACTATGATGATATTCATGTGATTTCAGTAACGAAATAAAAGTTTCATTATTTACCAGTTTTTCAATATAACATGCCTGTTGCAGCACCCATGACTATTAACCCTTTCCCTCTTACGACAATTCTGCAGCAGAAGACTTTGAACATATATTTTTTCGTCAGAAAGGGATATTATTATTGATGGAAGAGAAAGCTCATTTTGAGCAATTTCTACTCAACACCAGAATGTTTCAACTCTGAATTTGTTTTTCTATTGCGGTTTTACACCATTTACGACATTATTTCAGTTATATCACTGAGACAGTTCACTTATTTATCATCCCTAGGTCAACAAGCCAGTAGTAGGCTAGAAAATGTGTCTTAACCCTTTTGCAACAATGTTTTCAAAGCTCGTCTGCTGCAATTGCTTTACCAGAATATGTCTATAAGTGGGGAAAAAGGCTAAAACGGTTATAGCTCTCATTCATTACCAAGATCACAATATATTATTTAAGCTTTTTTTGTAAGAAAAAAAGACAAAAGAACAAAAAGTTATCCATTCTTTTTTTCATCCGGAAAGTACATTTTCGAGAATAGATCCACATGACTTTTAGAGAAATGGTACCGTCTATCCACCTCGTATTTGAACTGTTGATTACATACCTGGCATTTGTAGGGCTTTATATTGGCGTGAATACGCATGTGCGCCGTCGTGTTGTTCATGTGACGAATCACACGACAACATATACGACATTGGTACCCAGTAGCAACCTTAATAAAATTACCTTTCCCGTATTTTTTTGTTGACTGATCGTCCCTGATGGCCTGAGAGGCCTGGTTCAGCGGTATTCTTTCATAATCCTGTTCTTCAGCTGATTGCCCTGATATGTTAACACTAGTGCCCTCTTGAGACGGATCTTCAATCGGCAACGGATAGACATCGTCCACCGACATTTTCCGTTTCTTGTTGCTTAAATCCAAGCCTTCGTCCAACCCGATATCCTTACCTCCGTCGTCATCAATCACAAGAGGTGTATCGAGATTATCAACAAAACTTGAACTCGGGAAACGTGAGCGGCCGCTGTGAACCTGCTCTGGTGACGTCATTGTGTGAAAATCACTCAACGACTGGCTCCGTTCACGAGTGGTGTTAATGCGCCCCGGAGGGATGAACTGTCTGTGCAATGGAGACAACAGGCCTAAAGAAGAGTGAAATATATTCTGTTGAACCTTTACTGCCTCCTCAAATGTCTTAGATAAATCCGGCTGAAACACCATCTCTGGCGTTTTCGCCAGTCCTGAGTCTGAGTTACCCATATCTTTGTCTTTCCCCTGAAGATACGACGTCGATGATGAGCTAGGACTCACAAACGTGTCAGACGCCCGCCTCTCGATCATACTTTTTGGCTGCTTTCGGCTGGCGCTCCCTTGTCTGTGGTAGCTCTTCATCTCTGCCTTTTTGTGACCCCTGTAGGGGTCGCCACCTATACTCTCTCCGTATTCACGGGCTTCCACTGAGATTGAACTTTCTGACCTAATAGAGTCTGTGTCCGGTATGACAAACTGAGATTTGTATTTCTCCAATTCTTCACTCTCGTATTTCAGTTTGTATGAATTGTTATTATCGCCATCATGTGGAGGATGTATATTTGATTTAAATGCTGCATCAGCGTAACTTGTGAACGGAACCTTATACATAAAGAATGGATTGAAGCCCGACTCATTTGTTGTGACTACACCTGGGTTTAACACGAGCCCATAATTTACCCCTGGGTTAAGATTACCTGACAATTCGGGTCCAGGACTCGAGGATGGAGGGGCAGTGATTGTGGACATTGACTTTGAGCCGTACCCGCCTTGGACTCCTTCACCTCCTGAGATAACCCCCGGACCACAGCCACTGCTATACTGGAGAGATTTTGGCGCGGGCGAGAGTCGAAATTCAACCGATGAACGCCCGGGTGAAGTGGCAGGTGTGGTACTGGCTGTTAGGGAGGGTTTGTAGTGATGGAAGTCTGTAGGACTAGATAGAGAGATTTGTTTAATGTTCTCGGCACTCTCGCACACCGGACTCTTTGTGAGGGAGGGCTTCCCCTTGTCAAAGATCTCCGCGCTCCCAGCCCCGCCCTGAATTCTTCCTGAGATACCACACTTAACTCCGCCTCCTTTCTCCCGAAACTCGACGGACAGCCGACCAGAATGTTCCTCCCAAGACCCCGCAGTTTCTATATACTGCTTGGCTGTCTCGGAATAATCGTGACATGTTATCATAGCAACATCTTCATCGAGGCTCTTGGAACTGGCGGAACTTTTTCGTCGATTTGGAGAAAATACTGAGTCTGAGGTACTGCTTTCCCTGTCATATCTGGGTCGAAGAGGCCCTTCCTAGAAACAGAAAATAATTCTTCATAATGAAAAGATGTATTGATTTTGTGGTGTTTTACATAAAGCGCGAAGGAGGGAAGCCAACACTACCATTGTTAAAGTCTTCAGTCGAACCAGCCACCTTGAACATGAGGCCGAAAAAAGCAGAAACATTGTGACAAAAGCAGAAATTGACTCTTCCTTCGGAATTGCTGAAAAAACATAGCTACACAAGCAGCATCAAAAAAGGAGTAATATGAAAATTATACTAACCCTTTCCCTCATATAGACGCTTTTTGACGCCTCTGCAGCAGACAGCTTTTTGTAAACATAGTGACAAAAAAAGAAATTGCACAAAACATGCAGTTTCTCCTTTTGCCACAATGTTATCCACTTTTTGTCATAGGTTATCCATTCAATTATCGAGATTTTCTATGTTTTGACAAAATACGTTCAAAGTCGTCTGCTGCAGAATTGTCGTATGAGGGAAAGGGTTAAAGTTCTTGTCTAATTTCAAGATAATTTGGCTGAAAAGTTCTCTCTACAAAGTGTGTTAAAATTTTGGATAGCTAGTTACATAAAATAAATGGACTTATTCCTTCATTTGTATATGGAAATAGTGAACTTTTTTGAAGAGTTTATAAGGGGTTATGGGGAATTTACAAATCTAATTGCTTAACACTTTCCCACATGCAGATGCATCCTGGCACCAATGTAGCAGATGACGTTTGAATTCATTTTTACAAAAGTAGATAATGCTTATAATGAGCACTTTCTCCTTTTGAAACCAAAGCAATGGATTGATTGATTGATGTAATTGGGGTTTAACGCCGTTTTTAACATTTTCTCAGTCATATCACGGCGGCCAGTTCATCTACTCATGTATTTCCTGTTTTTTTCACACCAGTACTCCACACAACAATCTTCACAAGCAACTGGCTGCTTTTTCACATAGACTTAGCCCATTGGTGAAAGACGACTGACGCATGTCGCATTGACTTTTGTTAAACGTCAGAAAGAAAGTTGGCCAAGCCGGGATTCAAACTCACGACCCCCGGATTGACAACCCACGTCGCTACCGACTTGAGTTAAAAATTGTCCAACGAAAACAATATCATCATCATTATAATTGTTTATGAGCCATATAGCGATTATTTTGTAGTACTTAGCTTAACCCTTTCCCTCATATAGACGCTTTCTGACGCCTCTGCAGCAGACGTCTTTTTGAAAACATAGTGACAAAAGAAGAAATTGCACAAAACGTGCAATTTCTCCTTTTGCCACAATGTTTTCCACTTTTTGTTATAGGTTATCCATTCAATTATGGAGATTTTCTATGTTTTGACTAAATACGTTCAAAGTCGTCTGCTGCAGAATTGCCGTATGAGGGAAAGGGTTAATTGACAAAAATGCAAATATCGTTTTAAGTTTTTCCCGATGGACATCTACTATCGTGTTCATAGTCTGATAAAGTTACATATAAACGAGATGTTTCCATTGCGTCCACGTGTATATATCACGTTCCAAAAGCCTTATTTTTTCTCAGATGAAAACTCAGATGCCTGTGATTTGATGATAAGAGAGATATTGAGGCAGAGGGCTAAACCTGTCTTTTTCCCACATTGTCTCTCTTATAACTCAACCAAAACCTATGTTGTGTGTACTCAAAAGAATGATCTCAGTGAGATGATTCATTTGAGTACCCACAACATGGGGTTTGAGTATCAAATAAAGATTTTAAAACATGACAAATGCCCCTTATCTAGAGCTCTGTTGAGGGACAAAAATCTGTTTATTCCATCGTCTCCAGTCCTCATGAGAACTATTCTGGCTTCAAAACATTAGAAGATGCTCAAGTATGAGACGCAAATTCATCCTTCAAATTAACCAATCAGAAACTTGTCCATTTTGGAGCATAGTGTTCATTTCTGAGCACAGAGGTTTTGCCATAACTATTTCAAAAGGGGTCAGAAAACGTCTGTATGTTGGAAAGGGTTAAGTGCTCTGATTTTGAATTTGTTAAGGTGGGTAGTTTACTTAGTTGTTTGTTTAACCCTTTCCCACATACAACAAATCTACAGCAGACGACATTGCAAACATATTAACAAAAACGTGAAAAATCTCCATAAAAGAGAGTTAAATTATTAAAAACAAGAGCGCCAAATGTCACAAAATACGCCCGTCATGTATAGTGATAATTGTTATTGAGCTGACAAGACGAATTTTAGGTAATTTCTATAATTAAAGGGCCATAACTCTTGATTGACTAAAGGGATATGGCTAGTTATCGAACTTGTCCGAGATATTATGCCAATACACATTCTGACCAAATTTGATGATGATTGGACAAAGGTTTCTAAAGTTATTGAGCTGACAAGACTAATTTTGGTTAATTTCTATAATTAAAGGGCGATAACTCTTGATTGACTAAAAGCGATATGGCTAGTTATGGAACTTGTCCGAGATATTATGCCAATACCTATTGTGACAAAATTTGTTGATGATTGGACAAAGGCTTCTAAAGTTATTGAGCTGACAAGACCAATTTTGGGTAATTTCTATAATTAAAGGGCGATAACTCTTGATTGACTTAAGCGATATGGCTAGTTATCGAACTTGTCTGAGATTTTATCCCAATACTCATTCTGACAAAATTTGTTGATGATTGGACAAAGGCTTCTAAAGTAATTGAGCTGACAAGACCAATTTTGGGTAATTTCTATAATTAAAGGGCGATAACTCTTGATTGACTAAAGCGATATGGCTAGTTATCAAACTTGTCCGAGATATTATCCCAATACACATTCTGACAAAATTTGGTGATGATTGGACAAAGGCTTCTCAAGTTATTGAGCTGACAACATACTGGACGCCGCCCGCCCGACCGCCCGTACGCCGCAGGTAAAACTATAATATGACCCGTTTTTTCAAAACGGGCATATAAAAAGTTGAAAACATAATGGCAAAACAAGTCATTTCTTCTTTTGTCATAATGTTTTCAAATCATCAGCTGCAGATGCTTCAAAAAGCATACAGAAAGACACTATTGCCATATTGAAAGTCTTAAGTAGGACCCAAAAAGGGATCTAACCCTGGTCTCTTGTTTTTGATGCAGATGCCCTAACCAATTCACCAGTTAATTGGGGTTAATTGTTGTTTTCAACAATTTATATCATATCATGGCAGTCAATTTACCTACTCATGTGTTTCCTGGGTTGCTCACACCTGTTTTCGACACAACATACTTTCAAACAAAGACTCTTAGCCCATTGTGGAAGACGAATAATGCTTGTCTAAGTAACTTTAGTGAAACGTCGGAAAGCATGTTGGTGGAGCTGGGGTTGTAACTCACAACCCCTGGATTGACAGCCTCATTACTACCGACTGAGCTACCAGGGCTCGCAACTTCACCAGAAAAATAAATGCAAAACCATTATAAAAGTTGATTGCTGGGGATGTGTCAGAAAGCGTCTGTATTCAGGAAAGGGTTTAACTTACTTGTAGGTGAAGTGATACTGGTTACCAAAGCTTATGTTGGGGTCACAAGATAATCATTTCTCCTTTTACCATATTGTTTTAAAAGCTACAGACTTGCCAGATAGCATCTGTATGCGGAAAAGGGTTTAACCCTGTACCGCAAATAGACACATTCTAACACCCCTGCAGCAGACGACTTTTTGAAGATATTGTGGCAAAAGGAGAAATTGATCTATCAAAGAGATCAATTTCTCCATTTTCCACAATGTTTTCAACTTTATTTAATAATTTAACACTCATTTATAGAGATTTTCACATTTTTACCTGGATGTTTTCAAAGTCCCCTGCTGCAGATTTGTTGTATGTGGGAAAGGGTTTTACCCTTTCCCTCATACGTCAATTCTGCAGCAGACGAATTTGAACATATTTAATCAAAACAAATAGAAAATCTCTATAATTGAATGGGTAACGTATGACTAAAAGTGGAAAACATAGTGACAAAAGGAAAAATTGCTTGTTTTGAGCAATTTATTCTTTTGTCATTATGATTTCAAAGAGCTCTCTGCAGCAGAGGCGTCAGAAATTGTCTGTATGTGGGAAAGGGTTTAACTTACTTGGTGGTATACTGTGGGTGAAGAGATACTGGTACAAATGAGTAACGTGGGGGACAGGATATTATTGCTGTTAGTGTCTGTATGTGGGAAAGTGGGTCTAACTTAGTCGGTGGTATACTGTGGGTGAAGTGATACTGATACAAATGAGTAACGTGGGGGACAGTAGATTATTGCTGTTAGTGTCTGTATGTGAGAAAGGGGGTTTAACTTACTTGGTGGTATACTGTGGGTGAAGTGATACTGGTACAAATGGGTAACGTGGGGGACAGTAGATTATTGCTGTTAGTGCTCGGCCTTGGCAGATTTTCAACGTCGTAGTCGACCGAGAAACGACGCGTCTCTGAAATAATAAAACAAGAGGGCCATGATGGCCCTGGATCGCTCACCTTAATTATACAATGTACTGCAATGCAAAACACATCAAGACAATTATTCTGAATGCAACCTCCACAGTGTTAACAAGATTTTCCTTCATTTGGCCTAGTGATCTATATTTTTTTACCTGATATGACCCATATTCCAACATGGACTAGATATCATCAAGACAACATTCTGACAAATTTTCAACTTGCTCAAAGCAAAAATGTGGCCTACGGAGTTTGAACAATATTTTCCTTTATTGACCTTGTTTCTGACCCAATATGATAAATATGATATAATTCGGACAAACATTCTGACTAAATTTCAAGCTACTGAAGCAAAAAATGCGGCATCCAAAGTGTTAACAAGATTTTCCTTCAATTTGGCCTAGTGACCTAGTTTTTGACCCTACATGATCCATATTCAAACTTGGCTTAGATATCATTTAGATAAACATTCTCATTAAATGTCAAGCTGCTGTAGCAAAAAATGCGTCTTCTACAGAGTTAACAAGATGTTTCTTCAATTTGGCCTAGTGACCTAGTTTCTGACCCAATATGACCCATATTTACACTTAACCAAATTTCAAGCTGCTTAAGCAAAAAATGCGGCATCCAAAGTGTTAACAATATTTTCCTTCAATTTGGCCTAGTGACCTAGTTTCTGACCCAATATGACCCATATTTAAACTTGACCTAGATATCTTTAAGACAAACATTCAAAATTTCAACATGCTCCAGTTGAAAATGTGGCCTCTACAGTGTTAACAAGATAACCCTTCAATTTGGCCTAGTGACCTAGTTTCTGACCCAATATGACCCATATTCGAACTTGACCTAGATATTTTTAAGACAAACATTTTGACAAAATTTCAAACTGCTGAAGCAAAAATTGCGGCCTCTGGAGTGTTAACAAGATTTTCCTTCAATTTGACCTAGTGACCTATTTTTGACCCGACATGACTCATGTTCGAACTTGACCTACATATCATTAAGACAAACATTCTGATAAAGTTTCAACATGCTCAAGTTGAAAATGTGGCCTCCAGAGTGTTAACAAGATTTCGCTTCAATTTGACCTCGTTTTTGACCTCATATGGCCCAGTTTCGAACTTGTCCAAGATTTGATGGAGATGAATGTTCTGATACACTTTCATGAAGATTGGATGCAAAATGTAGCCTGTAGAGTGTTAACAAGCTGAAATGTTAACAAGCTGAAATGTTGATGACGCACGATGCACGATGGACGACGGACGGACGCCTGACAAAATGTGATCACAATAGCTCACCTTAGGTGAGCTAAACAAGAGGCCCATGAGGGCCTATGCTCTACTGGTATGGTTCTTTGGTCATTTTCAATCCAGAGCATGTATGTATGGTGAAGATCTGATAGTAAATGGAGGCTCTTTTGTGTTCACAAGCTGTATTATAGCAATTTTTACAATTTCATGGGCCATAATCCAGTTTTGCATGGGCGGATCTAGCTGGTTTTCAAAAGGAACCAAGCTCTCATCAATATTTAACTACTATCTAAGTTTGGTGAAGATCAGATAGTAAATGGAGCCTCTATTGTGTTCACATGCTCAATTATAGAAATTTGGACAATTTCAAGGGCCATAATCCAGTCTTGCATGGGCGGATCTGGCTGGTTTTCAAAAGGAACCGAGCTCTCATAGATATCTAACTACTGTATAAGTTTAGTTGAGATACAATCAAAAGTGAAGACTGTATCGTGTTAACAAGCTCTTTTATAGCAATTTTGACCATTTCAAGGGCCATAATCCAGTCTTGCATGGGCGGATCTGGCTGGTTTTCGAAAGGAACCGAGCTCTCATGAATATCTAACTACTGTATAAGTTTGGTTGAGATACAATTAAAAGTGAAGACTGTATCATGTTAACAAGCTCTTTTATAGCAATTTTGACCATTTCAAGGGCCATAATCCAGTCATGCATGGGCGGATCTGGCTGGTTTTCGAAAGGAACCGAGCTCTCATGGATATCTAACTACTGTATAAGTTTGGTTGAGATACAATCAAACGTGAAGACTGTATCGTGTTAACAAGCTCTTTTATAGCAATTTTGACCATTTCAAGGGCCATAATCCAGTCATGCATGGGCGGATCTGGCTGGTTTTCGAAAGGAACCGAGCTCTCATGGATATCTAACTACTGTATAAGTTTGGTTGAGATACAATCAAAAGTGAAGACTGTATCGTGTTAACAAGAAATTGTTTACGGACGCACGGACGCACGCACGCACGGACGCACGCACGCACGGACGACGGACAAATCGCCACGACATAAGCCCTTCTGGCCTTTGGCCAGTAGAGCTAAAAATAGTGACAAAAGAAGAAATTGCTCAAAACGATAAATTTCTCCTTTTGCCACAATGTTTTCCACTTTTAGACATAGGTTATCCATTCAATTATAGAGATTTTCTATTTTTTGACAAAATATGTTCAAAGTCGTCTTCTACAGAATTGTCGTATGAGGGAAAGGGTTCAGCTATATAATGTAATATAACCCCACCGCCCTGGCGGCCATAGTTTTCAACCAATCAACCAAAGAATATTTCTACAAAATTATTTGAAAATCTGCTTAACAGCTTTGGAGGAGAATTCTTTTTCACAAAAATATTCTTTGGAGTGCCATGCAAAACAGAATGAATGGATTTTGGTGAGGACTTTGAGAGGATGCTTTCTGTGAAGTGTCATTCGCATTGACCCACAATGGACACTGGATGACACATGGTGTACGCTGGACAATGGGCGATCCCAAACACTCACCTTGAGCACTTGTGAGCTCAAAATAGTGGAAAAAAGTAGAAATTGCTCATGTCTAGACCTCTGTTTACTAACCTGTACAGTAATTGAGGAACTGCTTTTGTAGTTGTTCCTGGTCATCCAGGAATCCTGTCCCCCGTTCAGACCCCAGATGGTCGGCCGTTCCTTCTAATACATTAGCCGTGAGAACAACAGACTCCTCGCCCGACTCGGCTAACTGTTGCAACTGAAAAAACAACACATTCTGTAATGAAAATCAATCACACTCTCATTCTCCTATATATACTACTGCCGAGCCTCAGAAGCTCTTTATTGTCTAGTAAGCATAATGTACACAGTCTGCTCTCGTTAGGTTTCATTACATTTGGTTCCGGTCTCTATGGTCCTTTGTACTTAACCCTTTCCCTCATACGACAATTCTGCAGCAGACGACTTTGAACAGTTTTTCTCAAAAAATAGAAAATCTCTATAATTGGATGAATAACCTATGACTTAAAGTGGAAAACATTGTGGCAAAAGGAGAAATTGCTCATCTTGAGCAATTTCTTCTTTTGTCACTTTGTTTTCAAAAAGTCATCTGCTGCAAAGGCGTAAGAAAGCGTCTATATGAGGGAAATCAATCACACTACCATTCTCCTATATATACTGTTGCCGAGCCACAGTAGCTCAGTCAATAGAAACACAGGCTATTAATCCAAGGGAGGTGAGTTTGAACTCCAGTTCAGTCAACATTCTTTCCGACGTTTGACAAAAGTCAATGCAACAAGCGTCATTCTACCAATGTGCCAGTTGCTTGGAAATACTTATGTGGAGTGCTGGTGTGAGAATACCAGAAAACGCACGGGTAGGTGAACTGGCCACCCTGATGTGATAGAAAATTAATAAAAGACGGCGTTAACCCTTTCCCTCATACGACAATTCTGCAGCAGACGACTTTGAACAGATTTTCTCAAATTGAATGGATAACCTATGACTAAAAATGGAAAACATTCTGGCAAAAGGAGAAATTGCTTGTTTTGAGCAATTTCTTCTTTTGTCATTATGTTTTCAAAAAGTCATCTGATGCAGAGGCATCAGAAAGCTACTTTATGCGGTAAAGGGTTAAACCCTATCAATCAAACAATCAACCTACAAGCACTCCACATTTAAAGACATTGCAGCAGATTTAATTATATCACATTGAAAAACAAACTGGAACAAGAGATGTTTGTCAAAAACATTATGCCTCCTTGAGCATAACATTGTCAGGAACATATTCAAGGTCACCTTGACCTTTGAACGGATGACCTCAAAATCAATAGGGGTCATATACTGGTCTTGCCCAATCACCAAAGTTGAGGACCGTAGGCCCAAGTATTCTGCAGTTATCAATTGGACAAGCTTTTTGTATTCCAAGTGACTGTGACCTTGACCTTTGAATGGATGACCTGGGAATCAATAGGGGTCATCTACTTGGTATTCCAAAGCCCTGCCAAGTTGAGTACTGTAGATCCAAGTACTCTCCAGTTATCAAACGGACAAGCTTTGCTCTTTCGACAAATTGAGCGACAGACATGCGCAAACCAATGTACCTAATCCTCTCTTCTTTGATCATCAAAAAAAGAAAGCAATCTCACTCTTTCCTAGAATGTTTTTTTTTCCCTTTTTGTTAGATAAAAATCCGGTAAAAAGTTAACCCTCTCCAAATTATTAACCAATTCCGACATACAACAACCCTGCAGCAGATGCCTTTGAAAACATTGTTGCAATAATGTGGAAAATCTCTCTAAATCTAAAATACAATTTTTTAAATAGAGTTGCACATTGCAGTGTGACAAAAGAGAAAATGCCCATGATGAGCAGTTTTGCCGTTTACCACAATTTTATCAGAATACATCAGCCAGCGGGAAAGGGTTAACAATTTTACAATTACATTTGTATCTAGAGCAGAATGCTACATTTCCATAGCAACCAAACCATAATTATACTGGTTAGATGCTTCTAGGAAGTATGGCAACCACATCCTTCTGGTTGAAACTTTTGACGCATCTGCAGCATACGACTTTTGAAAACATTGTGTCAAAAGGAGAAATTGCTCATGATGAGCAATTTCTCCCTTTGCCACAATGTTTTCAACCCTTTTCCAAACATTATTTTTTCATACATTGTATGTACTTTGGTCTAGATGGTTTTAACCCTTTCCTTGATTCGACAATTCTGCAGCAGACGGCTTTGAAAACATATTGGTAAAAATGTGAAAAATCTCTATAAATGATGGTATAATAATTGAATTAAGTTGAAAACACTGTGACAAGTAAAGAAATTGCTTGTATTGAGCAATTTCTCCTATTGTCAAAGTGTTTTCAAAATTTGTCTGCTGCAGATGCGTCAGAAAGAGTCTATATGTGGGAAAGGGTTATTAATAATAATTGTCTTGTGCAGATTTGATGGATGTGGGAAAGCAGCTTCAAGCTTTTGTATTATGAAAAATCCCCTTAACCTTTTCCCTCATACGACGATTCTGCAGCAGATGACTTTGAACATATTTTCTCAAAAAAAAGAAAATCTCTATAATTGAATGGATAACCTATGACTAAAAGTGGAAAACATTGTGGCAAAACGTGAAATTGCTTTTGTCAATATGTTTTCAAAAAGCCGACCGTCTGCTGCAGAGGCGTCAGAAAGCATCTATATGAGGGAAAGGGTTGACAATAATGTTGAATGTTTTTACATTTGAAAAAAATAGAAACAGTATCCGAGTTATTCCTATTCTCATTTGCAGACGCATTTTAACACATCTGCAGCAGACAACCTTTGAAAAAGCTTTATTTGCAAAAGAAGAAATTGCTTATAAGTCATCTGCTTCAGATCATCGATGTTATTATTAAGACATATATACAACTTTAACCCTTTCCCTCATATAGACGCTTTCTGACACCTCTAGAGCAGACGACTTTTTGAAAACATAGTGACAAAAGAAGAATTTGCTTATACGTATAATTATAATATTTCTCCATTTCTCCATTTCAATTATTTGCCACAAATTTCAACTCTTTCCAATAATTATACTATAATTTATAGACTTCATATAGGGAAAGGGTTAAACCTTATTAACCCTTTATCTCATATAGACGCTTTCTGACGCCTCTGCAGCAGACGGCTTTTTGAAAACATAGTGACAAAAGCAGAAATTGCTCAAAACGAGCAATTACTCCTTTTACCACAATGTTTTCCACTTTAAGTCATAGGTTATCCATTCAATTATAGAGATTGTCTATTTTTTGACAAAATATGTTCAAAGTCGTCTGCTGCAGAATTGTCGTATGATGGAAAGGGTTAACTCATAATCAAAAGCCTTAATAAGGAGGAGTTAAAGTGGTCTTTTCCCACAATATCTCTCTTATGAAACAACCAAACCCTTTGTTGTTGTCACTCGAAAGAATCGTCTCAGTGAGAGGATTCTTTAGAGTAACCACAACATAGGGTTTGACCCTTTCCCACGTACAACAAATCTGCAACTTTGAAAAGTTTTAGGTGAAAATATGACAAATCTCCATAAATAAGTTAAATTGTTAAGTGGCATTTGCCACAATTTTTTCAAATGTTTTCTGCTGCGGAGGTAAAGGAAAGTCTGTATGTCAGAACATGAGCAGCTTATCTAGCACTATCAATAACATTTGCTTAGACTGTCAATGTAGATGAAGATCAGGCTGCCAATTTGTGCATTTTGCACTAGACAGTTATTAATTCTTGGAAAAACTATAAAATGAATACAACCAGAATATGTCAGTCTACAGTCATTGCTTGATGATAGCAGTTGCAAGTTTGATTGATTGTTTGTTTGTTTGGTGTTTTATGCCACTTTCAAATTTTTTTCAGATATATCACTGCGTTTTCTGGGTAAGTTACCAGTACTACTGTTCCATGTATACTGAAACCAGTCTGTTAGTCCTAATGCCACCCTCCTAACCCTGAGCGACGAGGAAGGCAGCCATTGCTACCATTTTAAACTAAAGTCTTCGGTATGACTCATCCGGGGATTAAACTCGCAACCTCCCGCATCCGAGGTGGACGCTCTTCCGCTACACCACCTATGCGGTGGCGCACAAGAAAGATCCTTATCAGACAGTCCGGATCTCCATGTATGTCGTCGGGTCTTCGGTAATGTATGTTAGATTTACGCCGAAAAGCCGAGTGGATAGTGTACGAGACTTGAACCCGGTCGTCAAATTGCAATTACCTATGCCATTAATTGTTGTAATCAATGCTAGCCACTAGGCCATGGCGGATTCCACTTTTGCTAAGGTATACTTACCAGGGTAGAGATCTGTAGTTTGATCACAAACTTGAGGGCGTGACAGAAATCCGGGCCTCTGTGAAGGAGTCCATCTTGTTTTAAGAGCATCTTTTTACGGGCGACTCATTGTTTCCCTGCACCTACATGAATAAAAAAACAAAACATAATTTAAACCCTTTTCCATATCAGAGGTCCAGATAAGGAGGGGGTATTCAGCTGTTTTTCCCACAATTTCTCTCTTATTATTAAAGCAACCCTATGTTGTGTGTTACTCAAAAGAATCGTCTCACTGAGACGATTCTTTTGAGTACTCACAACATAGGGTTAGAGGGTCAAATACGGATTTTAGAGCATGAAAATCTCCCCTTATTTAGAGCTCTGCAACATACAACAAATCTGCAGCCGACGACTTGCAAGATATATTGACAAAAACGTGAAAAATCTCCATAAATGAGAGTTTTTAAAATTATCAAGTAGAGTTGAAACAATTGTGGCAAACGGAGAAATTGCTCGTTTTGATACCTTCATTTATAGATTTTTGTTCAGTTATATCACGGTATTTCCTTGGTAAGTTACCAGTACTACTGGTCCATTTATCCAGACACCAGCCAGTCAGTCATAATGCTAACCCCGCAACCCTGAGCGCCAAGGAGGGCAGCCATCACTACCATTTTTTAAAGTCTTTGGTTTGACCCGGCCGGAGATCGAACCCCCACTACGGAACCTCTACCACTACGGTACCTAATAACGAATAAATCTTTCAGTACTTGTAAGTTCTCCTCTACCAGCAATGTTTTATAAGCCACTCGGAGTCTCCAATGTAGACATTTAACTGACTTTTGCATTCTTCTTTTCTGTGAAACTGAATCATGGAAAACCACCAAAGTGAAGTGGATAGATAAAATTCCTAAAATACTAATAAAAATAGCATGTGTGTGCAGTGTTTTTTTTTTAACCCAAATTGGGGACGAAATTGGACCCCATTCATAAAAGTAGGCCTTACTTTTCACAAAATCTGCCTTTCATCACATTTTACGTGTCACAATTGAAAGGGCCCTATCCCTGGTAACAAAACAGCGAAAAAAATAACTGGTGTGAAGCGTGAACTAAATCAGGGTTATTTTTGGGCAGTTTTTAATGGCTGGTTTTCGGTTATGTTCCCAATGGCAAAAAGTATGCTTTTTCCCCAAATTTCCAATAAAAATTCCCAATCTGAAGTTTTGAAAATTTCGAGAAAAGAAACAAAGAAGAAGATATAAACAAAACAGTTATTTTCCTTACATGTAAGCATCTTTTTATAGAGACTTACAATCCAGTTTTAACCCTTTCCCTCATATAGACGCTTTCTGACGCCTCTGCAGCAGACGGCTTTTTGAAAACATAGTGACAAAAGAAGAAATTGCACAAAACGTGCTATTTCTCCTTTTGCCACAATGTTTTCCACTTTTTCTCATAGGTTATCCATTCAATTATGGAGATTTTCTATGTTTTGACAAAATACGTTCCAAGTCGTCTGCTGCAGAATTTGTCGTATGAGGGAAAAGGTTAATATCCGGGTTCTGGTACATTAGTACTATCCCTTAATTATTATCAATGAAAAAATTCCCAATTTTGCCAAAAAACACACAAAAGATCCCAAATTCCATGTGACGGGTATAGGTCATATTCCCATAAACAACCTGTAAATTAATAAACCCTACCCCTTACTCAATTATAGACACATTTCGATACATCTACAGCAGACGACATTTAAAACCATTGTGGCAAAATGAGAAATTGCTCATTATGAGATTTTTATTTTTTGCCACATTGTTTACATCCCTAATCAATAATTATTATATAGAGCTACTAACATTCATAGATATTTTTCACATTTTTGCCTGGATGTTTTCAATTTGTCTGTTGCGTAGTTTGTTGACTAAATGTTGAAAAGGATTAAAACAATTTCATCATAATGCACATTTCATCTCAATGCACTTTTAAGTGCACTTAGGTAGTATAAGAAATAGTTTTGATCAAACCGCCTCCGTTACGTCGTACACCTTTCATAACAAAACAAATAGGACAAACACGAATTCAAGACAATAAACGAACCCATCCGAAATCACGCCGCTGCTTTTTATGCACTGAAAAACTACCCCAGACACCATTCCCGACATTAAATCAACTGCAATAAATTAACCGTCCATGTAACTAGGTCACGAGAATTTCGGGTTCACTTTGCGAGACAGGTAAGCTATTTAAATCCCTTTTAAACGTCACACGAAAGGATTAAATCCCGTATCGAATGCACTCAAGGACAGACGAGATTTGCACGTGCTAATGTGGCGAATTTAGGCACGAACATTCCGTAATGAGCTAATTAAAACAAATTTTAAATTAAATAGTTAATTGTCACCTCGGTTCGGCCTTGACCCAGTTTCGAACTAAATCTGGTTTCATTGCATTGAAGAGCATGAGTTTTTTTCTTATAAACTGCGGACTGGTGCCCGATTGCACATTTCTCTAGCAGATTGTAAATCATGGATCGGTTGGATATTTGTTCAATTTTTTTATTCAATTGTGTTTGTTTGTTTTTCCTAAAGCACAAAACATTTGTTTTATTTGTGTTTTTACGACGTTTTCAACCGTATTTTAGTTATATCACATCGACAGTACACATATCCATGAATCACGTTGATCAATTACTTAGCTTTTATCTACACCCCTGGTAGTAGGCTGGAAACAGGACACTTCACTATGATTGATTGATCCTTTGTATTGTGTTTTATGCCACTTTCAACAATTTTTCATTTACATCACGGTGGTTTTATGTGGGTAAGTTTCCATTGCTACTGGTCCTCATAGCTCTAGATATGGGGCGTTTTTCATGTTCTAATATCATAATTTGACCATTTAACCCTATGTTGTGGGTACTCAAAAGAATCGTCTCAATGAGACGATTCTTTTGAATACCCACATCAGAGGGGTTTGCTTGGATGATAAGATATATATTGTGGGGAAAAGAGCTGTATTCGCCTCCTTATCTGGACATCTGGGACTCCTTTATCATTACACCAGAAAGTCAGTCGTATTGCCAACACAACACTTCTGAGCAGGAAAAGTCACTAATACCATTTTAAAGATTTTGGTATTGTCTTGCCGGGAATCCGCGACTTCCCGCATCCTGGGGCGGACGCTCCACTACTAACTACATCATCGAGGTGATTCCATTGATTGATTGAAGGATTGTGTATTAACCCTTTCCCACATGTAGATGCTTTTGACGCCTCTACAGCAGACGACGTTTGAAAACATTGTTGCAAAAGAAGAAATTGCTCATGATGAGCAAATACTCCATTTGACACAATTTGTCAACTCTATTTAATAAGTTAACTATCAGTTATCGAGGAGTTATTTCATAATTTTGTCAATTATATCTCCAGTCATATGGCGTATTCTCGGCCTTGATATTCTATTTATAGAAACTGAAGCCGATTAGCCTTTGGTAAACACATAGATTATTGCGCAAATTTTATAATTCATAGAAAATTACTGATTGTTTTGATTATTATCGCCGTTTATCTTTTTTAAAGATATTTCTTGTTTAAGCTCTACTGGCCAATTGCCAGAAGAGCTTATGCCGTGGCATGGTGTCCGTCGTCCGTGCGTGCGTCCATAAACAATTGCTTGTGAACCGATACAGTCTTCAGTTTTGATTGTATCTCAATCAAACTTATACAGTAGTTAGATATCCATGAGAGCACGTTTCCTTTCGCAAACCAGCCAGATTTGCCCATGCAAGACTGGGTTATGGCCCTTGAAATTGTCAAAATTGCTATAATAGAGCTTGTGAACGCGATAAAGTCTTCAGTTTTAATTGTATATCAATCAAACTTATACAGTAGTTAGATATCCATGAGAGCTCGGTTCCTTTTGCAAATCAGCCAGATCCGCCCATGCAAGACTGGATTATGGTCCTTGGAATTGTCGAAATTCTTATAATAGAGCTTGTGAACACAATAGAGGCTCCATCTAGTATCTGATCTTCACCAAAGTTACACAGTAGTTATGTATTCATGAGAGTTTGGTTCCTTTCGCAAACCAGCTAGATCCGACCATGCAAGACTGGATTATGGCCCTTGAAATAGTCAAAATTGCTATAATAGAGCTTGTGAACGCGATAAAGTCTTCAGTTTTGATTGTATCTCAATCAATCAATATACAGTAGTTAGATATCCATGAGCGCTCGGTTCCTTTCGCAAACCAGCTAGATCCGACCATGCAAGACTGGATTATGGCCCTTGAAATTGTCAAAATTGCTATAATAGAGCTTGTGAACGCGACAAAGTCTACAGTTTTGATTGCTTTAATAGAGCTTGTAATATTCTCAAGCCTTCTATTTTCTTCAATGTATCACATTTTTGATCCAGGTATAGACAATTTATTTGTGTGCCAAATGCTATTTCAAGTGCTTTCATTTACATCTTTTCAAGCGTTGCAAACTTATGCTTCCATTTCGCTTCAATGTATCACATTTCTGATATACGTATACACAGCTTATTTTAGTGCCAATTGCAATTTCACATGCTTTCTTATTTATATTCGTATTATGTATGTCTACCAAAACCTACAAAGTGACTTGCCCGTCTTACTTGCGAACATTGCAACCTTCTGTCTCCATAATGCCGCAGACATACACAACTAATTTCTCGTGTCAGATAATATTTAGCATTGCTTTGATCCATCAATTTTTGTTAATATATCTATTCAAAACATGAATTAAACTTGAATACTTCCTTACATGTGTCATATATTTGATAAAGGCATACAGAAAAATATATTTAGTCAACAACTGCATTCCATCTACCTTTGTTTTATCAATACGATATCTGTAGTTCACTTTTCAAACACATCACCAGTTACAATCCGCAACTTGCCAAATTACTTATTCATTTTAATAAATACACAGTTCATTATAAACTAGACTTGCTTATTCCTCTTTCCTTTGTTGTCCCCATTCCAGTAGAGCATAGGCACTCATGGGCCTCTTGTTTAATAACTACCGGATTTTCATTTTGAAGAGGACAATACAAATTATATAAGCTTGGTAAAGCATTAAACCACGTATTTAGATACCAATGTCTTATAAACTTGAAATATTCTATGACTAAGTGCAGCACCGACTCATACTACGCGGAGGCGCCGACTGATCTAAATATACACTGGGTCAAATTCCACCAACATTGCTTAGCGCTAAGTAATACTGAAATACTTTAAAAGTATACTTTCATCTTTTTTGTTTCCCTAATATTTTGTAAAACGTGATTGCAGGATTGTAATGAAGTAAATGATTAAGTTGCCATAAATAGTGTATTTGCTGACTAACAAATACTTTGCTAAGAATGAATTGTTTTGTAATTTTAGTAGGGGAAACAAAAATGATGAAATATGCTTTTAGGTATTTAAAGGCGTTAGCTACAGTTTTTTTCATAAACATTTCCCAATAATATAATTTCTCTATACTTTGTATTTTGTTAGTATATACATATACAATAACTGCCTGAAATAAGGAAAACAAATATAGGTCATTGATCTAAAAATAAATATTGGCCTGTCAATGACATGAACAATTTCATCATAGGCACAAATATAGGCATTTTGGACGAAAGCCTAAAATAAAAATCAAAAAATCAAATGAAAACTACAAATCATATTAAAGTTACCTTTTTGTTTTGTATTTTTTATTGAAGTGAATGATGTTTAGCATTTATGGATAATAACAGAAAATTATTTTATGTAGAATGGGAAATTTCTTGAAAAATTGTATGATTTTAACTTTTTCGGGTATTAAATGTAACACCATATTTCTACCTTGAAAAAGAGCTTAATATATGAATTATATTTTCTCACAACTTCTCTTTTCATATTGATTTACAATTTATATACAAATTATATATGAACTTTAATATGAATTAATTGTAGTTTTCATTTAAAAAAATAATTGAATTTTAGGTTTTCGGCCAACATGTCAATATGTTCGCCTATGATGAAATTGGTCATGTCATTGACAGGCCAATAACTTTTGTTTAGATCGATGACCTATATGTTTCTTTTCTTATTTCAATCATGTATTGTATGTACTAACAAAATACAAAGAATAAATAAATTATATGATTGAAAAATCTGAAGCTAACGCCTTGGCGCTAAGTAATGTTGGTAGACTTTGATCCTGGATGTAAATGCCCTAGGGTCTTTTTCTCGCATGGCACCATTACAATGAGAGCGATTTTCGACAGTCTTTCTGTTATGCCACGGTGACCATTTCGTGGCTCTCGCGACCCAGTAATACACACACAAAATTCTTCCAAGGCAACTCGCTGTCTTTCCATATATCGAGGGCTTGGCGTGAAACGGTTGTAACTAAAAACCTACTTTGAAAATCCTGGTTTAGGGGGCAATTTTGACCCCTTTGTAAACAATGCAAATTAAGGTCTAAGTTTCCATTGTTAACCAAGAAAAATTATTTAACGCTTATAAAGACTTTATGGTATGGTGAGTAACTTTGGGAAAAAAATACAAATTTTAGTTACAACCGTTTCACGCCAAGCCCTCGATATAGACTTGTTCAGCCCATTTACTGGAAGACGAATGGCGCTGGGGACCACGAATTTTTGTTTCTTTGGAGAGAATTCTTGGGACTCCACCAGGACCATCGTGAGCCGGAGCCGCACCCGGGACGTAAATGTCTTCAATCCTCACTCTAGAGGTGCTGTAAATCCAGAGAATAGTCATTATAGTCAAAGTTTTAAAACTCTTCAAAAGTTGTCTTGAAATATTAGAATCATAATTCTGTGATAATATTTTCTCTTTCCAGTACCATAAACATCTAAATATTAATCGTGTATGGTCCATTTTTACCGGGTAGATATACCCAGTAAGCTAACTGTTGTACATGTTCATGCATTTCAATTGACCGTTTTTCAACATTTACTGCCAAAATAGTTTTAAAGTACATATTGTTTATTTTGTTGTCACTATAAGCAATATTTGCAGAAGTTTTAACCTTTTAAAAGACCATTCGGCAACGGTGAAACTCTAATGGTATTATGAAGTGGCAGAGCGTCCGCCTCGGATGCGGGAAGTCGTAGGTTCGTTCTCCGGCCGGGTCGTACCAAATATTAAATTATTGTAGTAATGAGTTGTCCTCATTTGCACTCAATGATTGTGGGGATAATAGCATTGCGACTGTCTCGCTATTGTCAAGATAAATGGACCAGTAGTTACTTACCACAGAAACGACGTGATATAACTAAGACCTATCGAAAGTGGCGTATTACATCAAACAAACACACGATGAAAATTCAATTGATATAATGTAAACAATGACAAGTGTGTACCTACAAATATAATTCAATTATCATCGTTCATTTAATTTTCTTATGTTTAGAGTCCAGACAATTAAAATGAACCCATTGCCCCCGCTACATACAACATGTCTACAGACGACTTTGAAAACGTCTGCATAAGAGAATATCTCCACAAAACAAGATGACTCAGCCGTCCCGCGAGAAAACCAACATTATGGCCTCTGCGTAATGTATCGATCCAGATCAGCCTGCGCAGACTGATCCGGGCAGACATATTCCGTCTCAGGGGAAAAGAGGTTTAGAGTAACGTTTCCTGAAACAGAAAATCCACAAGATGCGAAAAGTGCATGTCCACTTAGGCTGATCCGGGTCGATACTTTACGCAGATTCCATACTGTTGGTTTTCTCGCGAGGACGGCTCGTGTAATTATTAAAGACATTTGGAAACACTTTTGTCAATGTTTGTTAAAATCGTCTGCTGCATATTCGTCATAATGCGTCAATAACCCTTTCCCACATATAGACGCTTTCTGACGCTTCTGCAGCAGACGCCATTTGAAAACATTGTGACAAAAGTAGAAATTGATCAAAACGAGCAATTTCTCTTCTTTTGCTACAATGATTTCATTCTTTCCCAGTCATTGTTAATATAAATTTTCCATATTCTTGCGTAGATGTTTTCAAAGTCGGATGCACTTTGGCTTCCCAGTCCATTGTGTTCTGATAAGGTTACCAGTTCGTCCTGACTTACACTTTCGTTTGGCCGAGCCCCCGGTAGCTCAATCGGTAGCGACGTGGGCTGTCAATCAATGTGTTTTGAGTTCGAACCCAAACTCGGCCAACATTTTCCCCTAAACGTTTGGCAAAAGTCAATGCATATTTCACCAATGGGCTTACAGTTTATGTGGGAAAGAAGCCGGTTGTTTGTAAAGACCGGTGTGCGGGGTACTGGTGCGATACTAACAGGAACAACATGGGTAGATGCTCTGGCGGCCGAGAAATAATTTTAAATTGAAAAATAGGAAATGATTTATTGGATGTCAAGATGTTCATGAAACTGGACCGTACCCGCCTTCGGTGTTGTTTGCACTAAGCATACGTCAAAGATATTAGTTCAAACTTCAAAGATAGTAGTTCAAACTGCAAAGATAGTAGTTCAAACTGCAAAGAAAGTACTTCAAACTTCAAAGATAGTAGTTCAAACTTCAAAGATAGTAGTTCAAACTTCAAAGATAGTAGTTCAAACTTCAAAGAAAGTACTTCAAACTTCAAAGATAGTAGTTCAAACTGCAAAGATAGTAGTTCAAACTTCAAAGATAGTAGTTCAAACTGCAAATATAGTAGTTTAAACTGCAAAGATAGTAGTTCAAACTGCAAAGATAGTAGTTCAAACTTCAAAGATAGTAGTTCAAAC
The DNA here is from genome assembly GCA_031761405.1 of Serripes groenlandicus. Classification (NCBI taxonomy): domain Eukaryota; kingdom Metazoa; phylum Mollusca; class Bivalvia; order Cardiida; family Cardiidae; genus Serripes; species Serripes groenlandicus. Next base: position 48,155,248 of record JASEVX010000014.1, on the reverse strand, counting down.
TTCAAAGATAGTAGTTCAAATTGCAAAGATATTAGTTCAAAACTTCAAAGATAGTAGTTCAAACTTCAAGGATAGTAGTTTAAACTTCAAAGATAGCAGTTCAAACTTTAAAGATATCAGTTTAAACTTCAATGTTATTAGTTTAAACTCCATGATATTAGTTAAAACTTCAAAGATATTTGTTTAATCTTCAAAGATATAAGTTCAAACTTTAAAGATATAAGTACAAACTTTAAATATATAAATACAAACTTCAAAGATATAAGTACAAACTTCAAAGATATAAGTTCAAACTTTAAAGATATTAGTTCAAACTTCAAAGATATACGTTCAAACTTCAAAGATATAAGTTTAAACTTCAAATATATTAGTCTTCAAATTTCAAAGATATAAGTTTAAACTTCAAATGTATTAGTCAAACTTCAAATATATTAAGTTCGAACTTCAAAGATATAAGTTCAAACTTCAAAGATGAGAGGTTTATGTATGGCTTTCCTTATGGTTTGTATTAATGATACAACATTTATTTTCCTAACTTGTAGATGACATTGTTGATTACCAACTAAGACAAAATAAAATAAATAAAAATCAGAAAGATGTCAGAGTGTCTGTCTAGCTGCTTATCAGGGAGATGACGGTGTTTCTGTCTAGCTGTTTATCAGAAAGATGTCAGTGTTTCTGTCTAGCTGTTTATCAGAAATATATCAGTGTTTCTGTCTAGTTGTTTATCAGAAATACATCATTGTTTCTGTCTAGCTGTTTATCAGAAAGATGTCAGTGTTTCTGTCTAGCTGTTTATCAGACAGATGACGGTGTTTCTGTCTAGCTGTTTATCAATAAGATGTCAGTGTTTCTGTCTAGCTGTTTATCAGAAAGATGACAGTGTTTCTGTCTAGCTGTTTATCAGAGAGATGACGGTGTTTCTGTCTAGCTGTTTATCAGAAATATGTCAGTGTTTCTGTTTAGCTGTTTATCAGAAAGATGTCAGTGTTTCTGTCTAGCTTATTATCAGAAATATATCAGTGTTTCTGTCTAGTTGTTTATCATAAACATATCATTGTTTCTGTCTAGCTGTTTATCAGAAAGATGTCAGTGGTTCTGTCTAGCTGTTTATCAGAAAGATGTCAGTGTTTCTGTCTAGCTGTTTATCAGAAAGATGTCAGTGTTTCTCAGAAATATATCAGTGTTTCTGTCTAGCTGTTTATCAGAAAGATGTCAGTCTAGCTGTCTAGCTGTTTATCAGAGAGATGACGGTGTTTCTGTCAAGCTTATTATCAGACAGATGTCAGTGTTTCTGTCTAGCTTATTATCAGAAATATATCATTGTTTCTGTCTAGCTGTTGATCAGAAAGATGTCAGTGTTTCTGTCTAGCTGTTTATCATAAATATATCATTGTTTCTGTCTAGCTGTTTATCAGAAAGATGTCAGTGTTTCTGTCTAGCTTATTATCATAAACATATCAGTGTTTCTGTCTAGCTGTTTATCAGAAAGATGTCAGTGTTTCTGTCTAGCTGTTTAGCTGTTTATCAGAAATATGTCAGTGTTTCTGTCTAGCTGTTTATCAGAGAGATGACGGTGTTTCTGTCTAGCTGTTTATCAGAAAGATGTCAGTGTTTCTGTCTAGCTGTTCATCAGACAGATGTCAGTGTTTCTGTCTAGCTTATTATCAGAAATATATCATTGTTTCTGTCTAGCTGTTTATCAGAAAGATGTCAGTGTTTCTGTCTAGCTGTTTATCATAAATATATCATTGTTTCTGTCTAGCTGTTTATCAGAAAGATGTCAGTGTTTCTGTCTAGCTTATTATCATAAACATATCAGTGTTTCTGTCTAGCTGTTTATCAGAAGGTGTCAGTGTTTCTGTCTAGCTGTTTATCAGAGAGATGACGGTGTTTCTGTCTAGCTGTTTATCAGAAAGATGTCAGTGTTTCTGTCTAGCTTATTATCAGAAATATATCAGTGTTTCTGTCTAGTTGTTAATCAGAAATATATCATTGTTTCTGTCTAGCTGTTTATCAGAAAGATGTCAGTGTTTCTGTCTAGCTGTTTATCAGAAAGATGTCAGTGTTTCTGTCTAGCTGTTTATCAGAAAGATGTCATTGTTTCTGTCTAGCTGTTTATCAGAGAGATGACGGTGTTTCTGTCTAGCTGTTTATCAGAAAGATGTCAGTGTTTCTGTCTAGCTGTTTATCAGAAAGATGTCAGGGTGTCTGTCTAGTTGTTTATCAGAAATATATCATTATTTCTGTCTAGCTGTTTATCAGAAAGATGTCAGTGTTTCTATCTAGCGGATTATCAGAAAGATGTCATTGTTTCTGTCTAGCTGTTTATCAGAAAGATGTCAGTGTTTCTGTCTAGCTTATTATCAGAAATATATCATTGTTTCTGTCTAGCTGTTTATCAGAAAGATGTGATTGTTTCTGTCTAGCTGGGCCGCCCTGGTGGTGTAGTGCCAGAGCGTCGTGTATGTATCTTGTATTTTGGCGAGCCCCGGTGGCTCAGTCAATCACTGACTTCGAAATGTTATCTAAAGTTTGTCAAAACTCAATGGGTTCGTTTTCCACAAAAAAAAATATCACAGTCAATGTGGAAAAGCAGCCAGTTGCTTAGAACGACTGATGTATAAAGTACTAGTGTTAGAAAGCAAGGACACATTTGTTTAGGTGAAGATGACAATACTGGAATATTGTTGAACACTTCATTAAACCCAAATCAATCAATCGATCATTGTATTATATATATAGGTTATGTACTCAAAATACACGGAGGCAATACAGAATACATATTGGATTTTTAACACTTTCTCATCTGCAGACGACTTTTGAAAGCATTATGTCAAAAGGAGAAATTGCACATCAAGAGCTATATTTTTCCCCAAGATACTTTCAACTCTGTCCAATAGATACATTTCCATGTATACATTTTGGTTTCTATATTTTTGTCACGATGTTTTAAAATCGTAGGTCCGCATGTTTGCTGTATAAGAGAAAGGGTTGGATTACTCTGTATTGATAACCCTTAATCCTTTATCATACAGCAAATCTGAAATCATCTACTAAAGATATGGAACATCTCTAGAAATTACGGTATAATTACTGTGAAAAGAATGAAAAGCTATTGTTGGCAAAAGGAGAAATTGCGTCGGTTTTGAGCAATTTCTTCTTTGTCACAATGTTTTCTCTAAAGGTCGTCTGCTGCAGATGCGTCAAAGATACTTATGTGGGAAAGCGGTTAATTTATAATTGACAACACACGATACGCATAACTGAACAAATACGCGTCATAATATGTCAAATTGTTTACATGTTAAATCAAAGAACGAAAACAAAAACTATACGTACGATTTTCTATAACACACATCTATTTTGGGAGCTACCCTTGATATACATGGAGGTGTTTTTGTACAGGTATGTTTATATAATATCATTGTTACATGTTTAATATTTTGTCTCGTGTCTGTAAAGTTAAGTTTATCGATTGTGGTAAATGCATTTAACATTCTCTCCAGTTGCAAAGAGTGTTTGACGCATTGCAGTTGGAAACAGTGTGGCAAAAGGAAAGTGCTCATTATGAACTATTTC
>JASEVX010000014.1:48080543-48151466 GCA_031761405.1 Serripes groenlandicus | reverse complement strand
AAAACCGTATAGAGAAAGTAAGTTTTTGACAAGTTTCTGACAAGTACTCCAGGTTCTGCGACCAGCATCATTCAAGGAGTTTTGCATTAAATAACAATTTTCGATGAGTATTGAATTGAATTGGGTTGTACACATTTTTGATGAATAGGGAAATGGGTCGTAATGAGTGATTTCTTCTTCTGTCAAACAGTTGTCAAAAAGCGTTTGCTGAAGATGCCACGACATGATTATGTATGCAAGAAGAATTAAAAACACGTGAAATCAATTTTGCAATGACAAGCAAATTGCATGGAGGAAATATTGACTGTCATAACCTCTCACTACCATTTCAAAGGATAATCGGGGGACTTTCCAATACGTTCCTGGTGCAGAGGACTAGATAAGAGGAAGTAAACAGATCTTTTCCCCACAATATTTCTCGAATTACTCAACCAAATCATATGTCGTGGGTACTCAAAAGAATCGTCTCAGTGAGACGATTGTTTTGAGTACCCACAACATAGGGTTTGATTGTCATATACGGATTTTAGAACATAAAAAATGCCCCTTATCTGGAGCTCTGGATAATTGTAATGCAGGCGACGCCATCACCTAGTGAATTGGCACCCATTTGATATCAGTCACGACCAATTAAAATGTAACGATCGCTTTTTTATGATATCTGTTTCGGGCCGAGCCTCGGTTACACGGTCGGTATATGTAGCGACGCGGGTTTTCAATCCATGGGTTGTGGGTTTGAACCCGAGCTCCGAACAAATACTTTTCGACGTCTGACAAAAGTCAATGTGACATATCGTAATTCGTCTTCCATCAATGGTTCCTAATCTATGTGGAAAAGCAGCCAGTTGCTTGGAAAGACTGCTGTGTTTAGTACTGGTGTGAGCATATTAGATCAACTGGCCGCCTTGATATGACTAACATTGTGGATAACGTCATTACACCCCAATCAATCAATTAACGTTTACTTGCTTGTGGTAAACGTTTCATCCTTTAAACACAATGAATTCGCGATAACTCGATGTCGAAAGGCACCCATACTCAACGTGTGTGAGAACTTGTTTGGAGAACTTGAGTGAGAAAGCTTGAACACTAATCACATACATGTTCATATTTGAACTGGCCGCCGTATGATTGAAAGTTGTTGAACACGGCGTTAAACCACAGTCAATCAAACTGTTTTACAATTAATCAATAAATGCTATTTTACGCCGCTTTCAACAGTTACATCGCGGGATTTCCTTGATATTTGACCACAGAGCTCAAAATAAAAGGAGCCTTTTGTCCGTGTTCTAAAATCCTTATCCTGACGCACAAGCCCTGTTGTTGGAACTATCAAGAATCGTCTGAGTATCCACAACATTGGGTTTGGTTGTTTAATAAAAGAGATATTTAGGGGGGAAAATAGCAGTTTACTCAAGCTTATCTAGTCGCCTGTTACTGTCGGTACGTTTATCCTACTAACAGCTCATCATTCGTAATGTTAGTTTAAACTTTTTGTTATTTTACATTGATTGCGAAACAAGCTTTGAGCTTATAATGTTGGTTTTCTCGTGGAACGGCTCATTTAGTGAATATACACATAATGATATGAAACAGTGCATGAGAACAGGTACACGTTGACACCTCTGAACAGTGTAGTGAATATACACATAATGATATGAAACAGTGCATGAGAACAGGTACACGTTGACACCTCTGAACAGTGTAGTGAATATACACATAATGATATGAAACAGTGCATGAGAACAGGTACACGTTGACACCTCTGAACAGTGTAGTGAATATACACATAATGATATGAAACAGTGCATGAGAACAGGTACACGTTGACACCTCTGAACAGTGTAGTGAATATACACATAATGATATGAAACAGTGCATGAGAACAGGTACACGTTGACACCTCTGAACAGTGTAGTGAATATACACATAATGATATGAAACAGTGCATGAGAACAGGTACACGTTGACACCTCTGAACAGTGTAGTGAATATACACATAATGATATGAAACAGTGCATGAGAACAGGTACACGTTGACACCTCTGAACAGTGTAGTGAATATACACATAATGATATGAAACAGTGCATGAGAACAGGTACACGTTGACACCTCTGAACAGTGTAGTGAATATACACATAATGATATGAAACAGTGCATGAGAACAGGTACACGTTGACACCTCTGAACAGTGTAGTGAATATACGCATAATGATATGAAACAGTGCATGAGAACAGGTACACGTTGACACCTCTGAACAGTGTAGTGAATATACACATAATGATATGAAACAGTGCATGAGAACAGGTACACGTTGACACCTCTGAACAGTGTAGTGAATATACACATAATGATATGAAACAGTGCATGAGAACAGGTACACGTTGACACCTCTGAACAGTGTAGTGAATATACACATAATGATATGAAACAGTGCATGAGAACAGGTACACGTTGACACCTCTGAACAGTGTAGTGAATATACACATAATGATATGAAACAGTGCATGATAACAGGTACACGTTGACACCTCTGAACAGTGTAGTGAATATACACATAATGATATGAAACAGTGCATGAGAACAGGTACACGTTGACACCTCTGAACAGTGTAGTGAATATACACATAATGATATGAAACAGTGCATGAGAACAGGTACACGTTGACACCTCTGAACAGTGTAGTGAATATACACATAATGATATGAAACAGTGCATGAGAACAGGTACACGTTGACACCTCTGAACAGTGTAGTGAATATACACATAATGATATGAAACAGTGCATGATAACAGGTACACGTTGACACCTCTGAACAGTGTAGTGAATATACACATAATGATATGAAACAGTGCATGATAACAGGTACACGTTGACACCTCTGAACAGTGTAGTGAATATACACATAATGATATGAAACAGTGCATGAGAACAGGTACACGTTGACACCTCTGAACAGTGTAGTGAATATACACATAATGATATGAAACAGTGCATGAGAACAGGTACACGTTGACACCTCTGAACAGTGTAGTGAATATACACATAATGATATGAAACAGTGCATGATAACAGGTACAAGTTGACATTTCTGAACAGTGTAGTGAATATACACATAATGATATGAAACAGTGCATGATAACAGGTACAAGTTGACATTTCTGAACAGTGTAGTGAATATACACATAATGATATGAAACAGTGCATGATAACAGGTACAAGTTGACATTTCTGAACAGTGTAGTGAATATACACATAATGATATGAAACAGTGCATGATAACAGGTACAAGTTGACATTTCTGAACAGTGTAGGTTCAGATCATGTTGTCCAATTATTCAGTCATATCAGAATATACACACATTGACAGAATCTTCTTACACGCTTTTGCAAGTAATATGTGAACAATGTATATCTTAATTAGTCGAACCCCATTCAATCTTCAACCAATGGGCTTACACTCTATGTGAAAAAGCAGCCAGTCGCCTGGAAAGACTGTTGTTTGGGGTACTGGTGTGAGCTAGTCAGGAAACACATGAGTAGGTGAACCCGCCGCCGTGATATGTCTGAAGAATTGTTGAAAACGTTGTTAAACACCAATAAAAAATATATAAATATACATGTATATAGAAATCTTGATATGACTGTGCAAAAACCACCAACTGCTACATTTTCCCATGCACGGGCTGTTTTATTAGTGTGAACGTCTGAATCGATAGAGTCCTTTGAAAAAGAAATCAAATCAAGATAAAACATCTGTCATTTGTTGTATATCGTGACGTTTGCAAACTCACCGTGAAGAAAGGACAAATCTATAACGACTTCCGGAAAACATGGCGTAGACAGAGCTCCTAATTAGAAGAGTATTTAACACCTCCAAATCCTTAATTGACTCTTAAACTATATGTTGTGGGTACTCAAAAGAATCGTCTCATTGAGACGATTCTTTTAAGTACCCACGACATAGGGTTTAATGGAGTCATGATAAAGATATGAGTCTAGTCATCTATGTAGATATATTTTCAGTGAACTCTCGATACCTCGAATATATCGTGTAACTCGAACCATTTACTGGACCTTATCCGACCGTAAGTTAAGGCCAGGTCACAATGTATCGATTTGGAGTTACAAGTTACCACGAGTTCTGGTGAGTTACAACTTGTCGAAATTTCCACGAGTTTGTGATAGTTTTTGATGATGGTGACATCTGTTCGACCCCTGCTCGAGTTCTCTTCAACATTGATACGAGAGTACTACGATACACGAGTTGAGGTAACATCTTCACGATAATCTTCTTTTTAACACGAGTTGAGGCAACATCTTCACGATCTGTGTACGACATTTTCTCAACAATCAAAGACTTTTCTACGAGAACATACGAGTTTACGCGATACTAGTCGAGTTCTGGTTACATGTGCACGAGTTTATGCTGAGAAGTGACGAGTAAACTACGAGAACTGTACGAGCCAAGGCGACATATGGCAACGTGGGTATAAATTACAGTAGCCCTGCACTAAATTGTCAATTTGATATCATAGATGCAACATTACAGCCATGGCCCGACTACCTGTTCAGAGGCTCAGAAACATTGCATTTCTTGCAGAAATGGAGGAAGATGCTGCTGAAGATGATCGTATGATCGCACAGGTGCTTAGGTATGAAAGAAAGAGAAAGAGAATATCCCTGTGAGGCCGTGGATTCAGATACGGATATACTTTGGACACTATAGCCGTCTTATGTTTGAACTTGAAACTGAAGACAGGCTGTTTCACCTCAGATGTTCCGAGAAATGGAACAGAAACTTTCTGAGAGGTTGACGAAAAACGATACGTGGTACCGCAAGGCCCTGCAACCTGGTCTGCAGATCGCCATTATCCTCCGGAACCTGGCTTCCGGAGATAACTACAGAAGCCTTATGTACGGATTCTGATTCAATCAACACCATCAGTCTCCTTATACCAGAAGTGTGTCAGGCCATCATATATGAGTACAGTGATGAAGTGATAGCACTACTCAAGCTGATTGGCGAAACGTTGCACAACAGTTTGGAGCTCGGTGAAAATTCCATCATGCCCTTGGAGCAATAGACGGAAAACATATCGCCATCAAAGCTCCGAAAAACAGTTGGTCTCTTTACTACAACTACAAGGGTTTCTTTTCAATATTGTTGCTTGGTCTTGTTGATGTAGACTACAAGTTTCTCTGGGTACATGTTGGAGCTAATGGGTCAGCATCAGATTCTTGTCAGCTGAAGGAAGTAATCGACAGTGGGGATATTTAATGTTCCCGACCCTGTGCCTATGCCTGCTGATGACGAAGAGATGCCATACTTCATTGTAGGTGATAATGTATTTACTTTAAAGACATGGATGATGAAGCCATTTTCTTAACAGAACCTATCACCTGAAGAACGAAATTTTAACTACAGGCTGTCGAGGTCAAGGAGATTGGTGGAGAATGCTTTTGGAATTTTAGCCAACCGCTTCCAGTGCCTACTCACTACAATGGGCAAACAGCCAGAGACAGTTAAACACATCGTACTAGCATGTTGTTGTCTACACACCCTGATGATAATGCGATATCCAGCTGTACAGAATGCTGACCAGGCTGACAACAACGACAACATCGTCCCTGGTGAATGGAGAAATGATCTCGTCATGCACGATCTGGGAACCAACCAGAGAGGTAATTTCGGAACCAGGGTGGCCCAGTAGCAGAGAGACTACCTTAAGATGTACTACAACGACCAAATCGGTGCGGTTCCTTGGCAGGCGAACATTTTGTAAACTTCCATGAACTTCGTTTGATGTTCGTGATCTGCTATGCACTGAATCTGAGTTAACACATATTTTACAATAAACAGTTAGTTTGTACATTAAAATGTTGTATATATATCATCTAATTAATTGTTGTTGTATATTGCATAACATTTTACTTTGAATTGTACAATTGATTGAGTTGTATCAACAATTGTGCAGTCATATAACGGAAGCCAGTTAATCTACCCATCTGTTTCCTGGTTTTCTCACACCAGTATTTCTCACAAAAGTATTTCCGAGCAACTGTCTGCTTTTCCACTTATACTTTTAGTCCTTTGATGAAAGACGAATGACGCTTGTCGTATTGCCATTTGTCAAACATCGGAAATAATGTTGGTCGATCTGGGGTCCGAACTCACAACCCATGTATTGTCAGACCGCGCCGTTACCGACTGAGCTACCGGGGCTTGGCTATAATTTGTACAAAGAAAAAAGAACATATAAATAGGCAAATAAACTAGAAAAACACCCTGAAGGTTTAAAGTTGAAACTTTCAACTTTCTAATTGCCTTTTCTAGTCTTCTGATCGATTTTTTCTTGTCTTTAGTCTCTGTTTTTATTTGCGAAAACAAATATATTAGTATGATACACACTCTTTTAATAACAAATTCCACAAGACATTATTCATGTCACGAACAATGTAACAAAAGCTATTAACATTGAAATGTTAATGTTATATCACACGCGTATAAAAGAAAATTCCTCTCAGACAAATGCCACAACAAGACATTATTTATGTCACATATGATATACAGAATGTACAAACAATGTTAAACAGTTCAACAGTCAATAGAGGATGTGTTCTGTGATAGGTCGTCTATATCCTCTAGCTGTCTCACCGAAGACCAAAGGGAGCCCCTAGACAAGTTAACTGGTGTTGGAGTAGACGCCATTGTCTTGCCATACGTGGGTGCAGCTGTGTGCCAAATCTGATCAGATTGAGTGCGACTACCATGACCAAGACTATACTGCTGTGAAACCATGGGTTGTAGCTGGCTATTAATTGGCTATTAATTGGCTATAAATTGGCTATAAATTGGCGCATACTGCTGAACCAATCTGACTAAAGTACACGATCTGACCAAATGCGTAGCGTTAATAGGAGATGATTTCAATGAGATTGACTGCTGAACCTGTGTCACCTAGTGCGGTTATGCGGTTCCTCGATTCTCCACAGGCGCTTAGACTCTGTTACAAAGACAATGAGATTATCATGGCTCTTCTTCAGGTAGTCCCCCCCACAAGCTGTTTTCTTTTAACGCCGTTTTCAACAATTTCTCAGTCATATCACGATGGCCGATTCACCTACTCATGTGTTTCATAGCTTTCTAACACCAGCACACCACACAACATACTTTCCAAACAACTGGCTGATTTTCCAAATAGACTTTTAGCCCATTGTTGAAAGACGAATGACGCTTGTCACAGTGACTTTTGTCAAACGTCTGAAAGAATATTGGCCGAGCTGGGGTTCGAATTCACAACCCCTGGATTGACAGCCCTAGTCGCTACCGACTGAGCCACTTGCATATGAAAAACAAGCCATCACATCAAGACAATCGTAACGGCACTTATGATTGCTCGTCTGAGTCCTGGGTAAAACGAACTGCTGCTAAGCTGTTTTCAAAAGACAGATGTGTTCTAGGAACTTGTTCGGGTTGCACGACATATTCGAGTTATCACATGCTCGATCTATCGCATATTCGAGTTACCACATGTTCGAGTTATCACATATTCTAGTTATCACATGTTCGAGTTATCACATATTCGAGCTATCACATTTTCGAGTTATGTCGAATTTACCGTACCAGACGTTTCGGGAGTCTAAGATAGAAAAATGTTATCGCTCATGAATGCTAAATGGATTTAATTACGTCACATACAAAAAAATATCTCTTGTATCTTGTATTAGGAATCATACACAAGAATGAAAATAATAATTACTGTTGTAAATTGTAAAGAACAAGCTATGAAACAACGGGGAAAGCGCTCAGTTTTCCTCGGTGTTTTCTTCCCTCTAAAGCATTCACTTCATGCAGCTGTCGTAGCTTATTGACCGAAATGTATAAGTCATTTTTTATTTCACAAAAAATTGATCTATACTTTTTAAAAATCGTTAACAAACAATAAAAATTAATCCAAATTTGAAAAGAAATTCCTGTTTAGCAAACATTTATTCATAGAGAATTTGTTGACATTGATTTTTGTAACGTACTCGCTTTATTTTTACTTCATTAACCCTGAAAACCCCTATAGACGCTGACTTCTGCAGCAGATGACATTTTAAAACATTGTGGAAAAAGAAGAAATTGCCTAAAACGAGCAATTTCTGCTTTTGCCAAAATTGTTCGAACTCTATTTAATAGTAAAACTCTCATTTATTAAGATTTTTCATTTTTTTTGTCAAACGTTTTTGCAAGTCGTCTGCTGCAAATGTGTTGTATGTGGGAAAGTGTTAAGCTATGTATTGAATTTTTACTAGTTCGCAAAGTTTGTTAAAACCTCGTTCGTATATATTTGAAGATGGATGTTTTTTTTATTATGCCCCGGCATACGAAGTATGAGGGGCATATAGTTTTCCGGTCTGTTAGTCCGTCCGTTCGTCCGTCCGTCCGTCCGTTCGTCCGTCCCGCTCAGGTTAAAGTTTTTGGTCAAGTTAGATTTTAGTGAACCTGATGTCCTATCATTATGAAACTTCACACAAATGACAATCAACATATCATTGTTTAAAAAATTGTATCAATTTGAGGTTGGACCAACTGTTCATCCGTCTGTTCGTCCATTCCATTCTCAGGTTAAAGTTTTTGGTCAAGTTAGATTTTAGTGAAGCTGATGTCCGATCATGATGAAACTTCACACAAATGACTATTAACATATCATTCTTTAAAAAATTGTATCAATTTGAGGTTGGACCAACTGTTCGTCCGTCTGTTCGTCTGTCTGTTCGTCCATTCCATTCTCAGGTTAAAGTTTTTGGTCAAGTTAGATTTTAGTGAACCTGATGTCCTATCATTATGAAACTTCACACAAATGACAATCAACATATCATTGTTTAAAAAATTGTATCAATTTGAGGTTGGACCAACTGTTCGTCCGTCCGTTCGTCTGTCTGTTCGTCCATTCCATTCTCAGGTTAAAGTTTTTGGTCAAGTTAGATTTTAGTGAACCTGATGTCCTATCATTATGAAACTTCACACAAATGACAATCAACATATCATTGTTTAAAAAATTGTATCAATTTGAGGTTGGACCAACTGTTCGTCCGTCCGTTTTAAAATATAGTTAACAACCGGGGCATCCGTGTTCCATGGACACATTTTCTTGTTATACTCCCTTTGAAGAAGAGGGGGGTATATAGGAATCACTGTGTCGGGCTGTCTGTCTGTCTGTCTGTCTGTTGGTCGGAAGCCATATTTTGTCCGGCCTATTTCTTACAAACCACTTGGTGGAATTCAATAAAATGTACATGAAGCTTCTATACCAAGAGGAGATGTGCATATCCTCAATTGCATGTTATTTTACAGAGTTATGGCCCTTTTACTTATTAAGTTATGGTGTAGGTCAAGGTGCTGTTTAGGGGGTATTTATCATCTTCAGTGATAGTTCTAGTTTTAAACGCGTTGTAACCGCCTCAATGGTGTAGTGAAAGAGCGTCTGCTTCGTGTTCTGGAGGTCTCGGTTCGGGTTCTGGAGGTCTCGGTTCGATCCCCCCGACCGGGTCATACAAAAGACTTAACAAAAAAGAGGAAATAATAGATTTCCTTCATTGGCGCTCCAGGACTGTGAGGTTAGCATAACGATTGACTCGTTGGTGTCAGGTGACATGGACCAACAGTAATGGTAACTTTACCAGGACCAACAGTAATGGTAACTTTACCAGGACCAACAGTAATGTTAACTTTACCAGGACCAACAGTAATGGTAACTTTACCAGGACTAACAGTAATGGTAACTTTACCAAGACTAACAGTAATGGTAACTTTACCAGGACTAACGGTAATGGTAGCTTTACCAGGACCAACATTAATGGTAACTTTACCAGGACCAATAGTAATGGTAACTTTACCAGGACCAACAGTAATATTAACTTTACCAGGACAAACAGTAATGGTAACTTTACCAAGACCAACAGTAATAGTAACTTTACCCGGACTAACAGTAATGGTAACGTTACAAGGACTAACATTAGTAACTTTACCAAGACCAACAGTAATAGTAACTTTACCCGGACTAACAGTAATGGTAACTTTACAAGGACCAACAGTAATTTTAACTTTACCAGGACAAACAGTAATGGTAACTTTACCAAGACCAACAGTAATAGTAACTTTACCCGGACTAACAGTAATGGTAACGTTACAAGGACTAACATTAGTAACTTTACCAAGACCAACAGTAATAGTAACTTTACCCGGACTAACAGTAATGGTAACTTTACAAGGACTTACAAGGACTAACATTAGTAACTTTACCAAGACCAACAGTAATAGTAACTTTACCCGGACTAACAGTAATGGTAACTTTACAAGGACTAACATTAATGGTAACTTTACAAGGACTAACATTAATGGTAACTTTACAAGGACTAACAGTGATGGTAACTTTACAAGGACTAACATTAATGGTAACTTTACAAGGACTTACATTAATCGTAACTTTACAAGGACTAACAGTAATGGTAACTTTACCAGGACCAACAGTAATGGTAACTGTATCAGGACCAACAGTAATAGTAACTTTACCAGGACCAACAGTAATGGTAACTTTACAAGGACTAACATTAATGGTAACTTTACAAGGACTAATATTAATGGTAACTTTACAAGGACTAACATTAATGGTAACTTTACAAGGACTAACATTAATGGTAACTTTACAAGGACTAACAGTAATGGTAACTTTACAAGGACCAACAGTAATGGTAACTGTACCAGGACCAACAGTAATGGTAACTGTACCAGGACCAACAGTAATGGTAACTGTACCAGGACCAACAGTAATAGTAACTGTACCAGGACCAACAGTAATAGTAACTTTACCAGGACCAACAGTAATGGTAACTTTACCAGGACCAACAGTAATAGTAACTTTACCAGGACCAACAGTAATGGTAACTTTACCAGGACCAACAGTAATAGTAACTTTACCAGGACAAACAGTAATAGTAACTTTACCAGGACCAACAGTAATAGTAACTTTACCAGGACCAACAGTAATAGTAACTTTACCAGGACCAACAGTAATAGTAACTTTACCAGGACCAACAGTAATAGTAACTTTACCAAGACCAACAGTAATAGTAACTTTACCAGGACCAACAGTAATAGTAACTTTACCAAGACCAACAGTAATAGTAACTTTACCAGGACCAACAGTAATAGTAACTTTACCAGGACCAACAGTAATAGTAACTTTACCAGGACCAACAGTAATAGTAACTTTACCAGGACCAACAGTAATAGTAACTTTACCAAGACCAACAGTAATAGTAACTTTACCAGGACCAACAGTAATAGTAACTTTACCAGGACCAACAGTAATAGTAACTTTACCAAACCTAACCGTGATAAAACAGGCAAATGGTTGAAAGCGGCATAAAACACCATACGAACAAATGTCAAATGAATAGCGTTTATCCCCGATGAATAGCGTTTATCCCCGATGAATAGCGTTTATCCCCGATGAATAGCGTTTATCCCCGATGAATAGCGTTTATCCCCGATGAATAGCGTTTATCCCCGATGAATAGCGTTTATCCCCGATGAATAGCGTTTATCCCCGATGAATAGCGTTTATCCCCGATGAAGCTCAATATTCGATAACTCGATCAAAGAGTTCCGAGTTCCCAGCTCGGCCATTGATTTATTTCCTCTTTGTGTCCAGCGTAATTCCCCTCCCACAGGAACACATTAACAGGAGATATATTAAGCAAAAGAAAACACCCTTTCCGCGATAGTTCATTGACTATAAACCCAGGGGTCGCGGGTTCGAACCCCGACTTGGCCATTCATTTTGTCCAATGTTAATAAAACTCATTGTGGCAAACGTCATTCGTATCGTTATTCCCTAAGTCTGGTGATTAGACAATTTGATGTCGAGTCTCGGTAGCTCAGTCGGTAACGATGCGGGCTGTCAATCCGGGGTTGTGAGTTCGAATCGCGGCTCGCCCAACTTTCTTTCCGACGTTTGACAAAAGTCATTGCGACATGCGTCATTCGTCTTGCACCAATGGGCTAAGTCTATGTGGAAAAGTAGCCAGTTGCTTGGAAATATTGTTGTGTGGAGTACTGGTGTGAGAAAACTAGGAACCACATGAGTAGGTGAACTAGCCGCCGTGATATGACTGAGAAATTGTTAAAAGCGTCGTTAAACCCCAATAAATCAATCAATAGACAATTTGATCGACTCGCGATATATCTCTATGTACAAAGGGACCCTTTCTTGGAGGTGTTTTTTTACGTATTTTAAGGGATAACTCGAGCAGTTTTAACACATGAGTAGGTGAACTGGCCGCCGTGATATGACTGAGAAATTGTTAAAAACGGCGTTAAACCCCAATCAATCAATCAATCAATAAACAGTTTGATCGACTCGCGATATATCTCGATGTACAAAGGGACCAATAACTTACTTCGAGGTGGGTTTGTTTACGTATTTTTAGGGATAACTCGAGTTATGCTTGATTAATTAACCTAAATGTTGGTTATGAAAAGCAAGCCAGTGATGACGGCATGCCAATTAATCAGCACAGAAGAATTTATGATTGCTTGTCTGGGCAATCAGACTGTTAACGCTATTTTGAAAAGACAGCTCCATTCGAGGAATTAGTTTGAGTTAACCCTTTCCCCACCTATAAGACGCATTTTTGACGCAATAGTAGCAGACGACTTTTGAAAACATTGTGGCAAAAGGTGAAATTGCTCATAATGAGCAATTTCTCCTTTGGCTACAATGTTTTCAACTTTATTTAACAATTAACCTATCTTCTTTATGGAGATTTTTCTAGGTTTTTGTCACATAATGTTTTTAAAGTCGTCTGCTGAAGATGTGTTGTATGTGGGAAAGGGTTAGACGATATGTTCGGGAAATCGGGTGTCGTCTGTATCTGTGATGTACGAGTTTATACTGCGGAGATTTATAGACATAATCAGGGAACGAGAAAACCCCATAATTTCCTATTGAGCAATAAGTTTCATTGATAGTACCTATCGATTGCATATTAGACGTCAGGTTTATTACTTCGCCACTTACGTCAAACTGCACATTCGCGTCAAAGGCGGCATTCTGTTATCAAAATATAATGTCGGTGACGAGAAACGACATATATGAGCCTCGGTTGTAAATATGTAATGTAATGATATATTTGATTTATTTACCGTTGAACGTTAGATACAAGAATTTTCATCCCTCGTGATATTACCCGCTTATAACAAATTCGTGCAGACGCACTCTTTTGCTACCACTTGCGTGAATATAACTCTGGGTAGAATTCCCGTATCGAAAGTTCATTGGTCCATAAACTCCACATCGTATTTTGATAAAATATAAATTAAACATTAACTATGTATTTATTTCCACAGTTGCCGACGCATTCAAAAGAAAAGGCCGATCAATGGGGATCGTACTGGGACTGTTCAACCCGGAGTTATCGGACTTTCAAAAGAAGAAACTTATATACGAGTACAGAACATTCTTTGGTAAGATCTCGTAGTTACGTTGTTCCTTTTACATTACGTTCTTCGTATTTTACGTTCATCGTACTTTACGTTCATCGTACTTTACGTTCCTCTTTCATTACATTCCTCGTAATTAGTTCTTCGTACATTACATTCCTCGTACTTTGCATTACTCGTACTTTACATTCATCGTAGTTTACATTCATCGAACTTTACATTCATCGTATTTTACATTCATCGTACTTAGATTCAACGTTCTTAGATTCATCGATATTTACAATCATCGTACATAACATTCATCCTACTTAACAGTAATCGTACTTTACATTCATCGTACTTATATTCATCGTACTTAACATTAATCGTACTTTACATTCATCGTTCTTATATTAATCGTACTTTACATTCATCGTACTTATATTAATCGTACTTTACATTAATCGTACTTAGCATTAATCGTACTTTACATTTATCGTACTTTACATTCATCGTACTTAACATTCATCGTACTTTACATTCATCGTACTTAACATTAATCGTACTTTACATTCATCGTACTTATATTAATCCTACTTAGCATTAATAGTACTTTACATTTATCGTACTTTACTTTCACCGTACTTTACATTCATCGTACTTTACATTCATCGTACTTAGCTTTAATCGTACTTTACATTCATCGTACTTTACATTTATCCTACTTTACATTCATCCTACTTTACACAAATTATACTTTACATTCATCGTACTTTACACAAATTATACTTTACATTCATCATGTTTACTTTCACCGTACTTTACATTCATCGTACTTTACATTATCGTACTTTACACAAATTATACTTTACATTCATCATGTTTAGTTTCGCCGTACTTTACATTCATCGTACTTTACATTCTTCGTACTTAACAGTTATCGTACGCGAACTTTACGCAATGTTAAGTCATAGTCACAAAGGATGTAATCACAAACAATAAATTATAGATCTTCATAATATACGTTTTATTTCAGCACTCGAAACCTAGACAAAATAGTCGCTTTCAGAAAATAATCATGATATTTAGTTTTGACAATCAGTTGTGTAGATAAGTGAATTTCAAGATAAGACCACCTCGATGGTGAAGGGATAGAGTCTCCGCTTCGGATACGAGAGGTCCCAGTCCGAGTTATACCAAAGATGTTTTAAATGGTAGGAATATGGCTTTCCCTCCTTGGCGCACAGGATTGAATTGTTATCATTCCTCTGTAACGGCTTGGACACGCCTCCCTCAATTATTCAATGTGATTTACATTTATAGATCTCAACGGAGATGGCAGCCTGGAGTGGAAAGATTTCGACCTAGCTCAAAAGGTATGTACCAATACATTTGCCCAACCAAAGGGAGATAATCTTGTTCTGATATATATTTTGTTTCTTGATTATGTAATTACATGTACTATCATTTCGTTCAAATATGTGACCGGAAATGAATGCGAGTAAAATAACAACAATAACAAAACAAGCGAGGTTTCAAAACATTGAAATAAGTGAAATGCGGTTTTACTGGTTGACCGGTTACCCGACTAATAAAGCCAGCATACATTTGACATCCCTAATCTATACATTTTCCCCAGGAAACGCCGTGATATTACTTAATACTGTTGAAATGGATATAAAACACCATGTAATCAAAACAAACACGTACTGAATTTGTATTTGCAAAATATCCTTACTAAAACACACAGCGTTATATTAAAAAAATATGGCACATTTGTCCTCGCTCAAATGTACACCACATTTCGTTGAAACCAGACTAAACTTCGCTTCAGTCGCAATGGTTCGTTTAAATATGGTGTCTACCTTGCCAGGTCGTCTCAGATTGACCTTTACGTCAGCCAATCAAATTATCGCCTGTAAAAACATCCGTTTGGTATCAACAGGGGAGATAACGAGATAAAGAATCACTGAATGTCAATTGTTTAGATGTGTAGGGTCAATTCTAGACGACCTTTTTTTTATGCGGTGTCGTCAGATTCAATATACAGAAAGGTTTAGCCGTCCCGTGACAAAACTAACATTATGGCCTCTGCGTAATGTATCGACCCAGATCAGTCCGCGCAGACTGATCCGGACAGACACATTCCGTCTCAGGGGGATAGAGGTATAGAGTAATGATTCCTTAAACAGAAAATCCACAGTAGGCGAAAATTTGCTATCCGGTTAATCCTGTACGGCATGCTTAGGCTGTTCCGGGTCGATACTTTACGCAGATTCCGCAATGTTGGTTTTCTCGCGGGACGGCTCATATCAATATATCTGCGTAATGTATCGACCAGATCAGCCTGCGCTATCCGCGCAGACTGATCCGGCCGACACATTCCGTCTAAGGGGGGATAGATAGAGTAGTGATTCCTGAAACAGAAAATCCACAGGAGACGAAAAGTGTATATCCTGGTAAGCCTGCACGGCATGCTTAGGCTGATCCGGATCGATACTTTACGCAGATTCCACAATGTTGGTTTTCTCGTGGGACGGCTCAAATGTCGGTCTGATTTCAATTCGATGGATGATGATGATGATGATGATGATGGTTTGGGGTTATTTTCCCTCGCCTTTCGGCATAAAGCCATTTGGCGAGCAGTTAATTCGATTGATAGATTAACGTTGCTATTTTTATACCATTACCTTGTGCTATTTATGTATTTTTCTTCCGGCCAATAGAAAATCTGCGACATGAGTGGATGGAAGCCCGGGTCTGACAGGTTTATGAAGGTTCACGAGTTGTTCAAAGAAATATGGAGACGACTCCAGGACGACGCAGACGAAAATTTCGACGGGAAAATTACGGAAGAAGAATGGGTAGGTCTCCTTTTGTTTGTCAGGTGACTTGGCTCATATTAATCCTTACCCACATATAACACATCTGAGCCGTCCCGTGAGAAAACCAACATTATGGCATTTGCGTAATGTATCAACCCAGATCAGCATGCGCAGTCGGCGCAGACTGATCCGGACCGACACATTCCGTCTGAGGGGGATAGAGGTATAGCGGGTTAGCGGGTTAGCCTGCGCGGCATGCTTAGGCTGATCCGGGTCGATACTTTACGCAGAGTCCACAATGTTGGTTTTCTCGCGAGACGGCTTATTTGCAGCAGACAACCTTTATTACATTTACGCAAAAATATGACAACAGTCTATATATAAAAGTACGATTATTTATTAGGGTTGAAAACAATGTGGTAAACAGAGAAATTGATCATTATTGATCACAAAGTTTCCAAAATTCGTCTGATTCATAGGCGTCAGAAAGCGTCTATGTGTGGGAGAGGGATACACTAGAGGTTATTATGACGATGAAAGGCGACTGACTGAATGAGCAGAGTATTGCGATTTTCTTTAGGGAATGTCTGACTTTGTACCATATAAAGTAACATTGTACATCACATTTTGCCCGAGACTGAATGTTTTGGTGGTGAGACTGTGCCTGACCTTTCGCTGTTTTCACAAGCAACACGATCCCAAAACGATGAACACTGCTCATTAATAAAAGATACATCTATGATGATATTACATGTAGCCGACGAGGACGGAATTTCCAAGCCACTGGCTGCTTTTCATAATAGTCTGTTAGCCCGTAGCAATCATGAAATCGTAGCGATTTAGGGAAGCTCTGATTTGGTAACATATAAAGTAACGTTGGGGCGGGTGAACTTTGTATATGACATGTTGCCCGAGACTGAATGTTTTGGTGGTGAGGCTGTGCCTGACCATTTATTGTTCACACAAGCAACACGAATCCCAAAACGATGGACACTGCTCATAAATAAAACACCATCTATGACGATATTACATGTAGCCGACGAAGACGGAATTTCCAAGCCACTGGCTGCTTTCCATAATAAACTGTTAGCCCGTTGGTGGAAGACGAATGACGCTTGTCTCATTGACGTATAGCCGTCCCGCGAGAAAACCAACATTGTAGACTGCGTAAAGTATCGACCCGGATCAGCCTAAGCATGACGAGTAGGCTAACCCGGATAGACACTTGTCGCCTCCTGTGGATTTTCAGTTTTAGGAATCATTACTGTATAACTATATACCCCTGAGACGTAATGTGCCGGCTCGGATTAGCCTGCGTAGGCTGATCTGGGTTGATACATTACGCAGAGGCCATACTGTTAGTTTGTTCTCGCGGGACGGCTCATATATCAAACTTCAGTGAAAGAGTTGACCGAGCTGGGGTTCGCACTGACAACCCCTGGATTTCTAGCTCGCGTCGTATCCGACTGAGCTAACAGGGTCCGCAAACGGAAAACAATACCTCAAATCAATGGACGCGAATAATAATCGAAAAGCTCAAGTATGGACGATTGTTTATAGTGAAATTTGCCGTCAGCGATTCATAGGGGAACATGCCGTTATTGGTTTTGTAACTTTGCCTTATTGCATCTGCTATACTGAAATTGGCGTGTTCAAAGAGCTTCTTCAAAGGTATTTTTTGTTTAAATCTCTTTATGAATATAGTTGTTCCTATACGAATCTAGACATTTGTAAACGGGGTCCTGTTATAGACATCGCATTTCCTTCGCCGCATTTTGTAAATTCCATCAAAGAAAAAATATATATATTTGTTGGTATATAACATTTTGTCCCATGTCTTTTTAGACCACCCCAAAACAAAGCAAGATTTGTACGTGCATTTTTTTTTGGTTGCATGATTTTGGTTCAAATTTATAGACTGATTGATATTGTACCATCACAGAGCTTCCTTTTGACATTAGATGAAATGAATGTTAGACTCGACTTTGACTGACCGCTTCGGTGGTTAAGTGGTAGAGCGTCCCCTTCGGGTGCGGTAGGTCCCGGGTACGATCCAAATTACAAACTGTAGTCTAGGCACTCAGGCATGACGGTTTAGCATTCCTACTGCACCGATCGTGTCAGGATAAATGGACCGAAAGTACTGATGACCTGGAAACGCCGTGATATAACTGAACAGCTGTTGAAGCGGCGTAAATCACAAATATGATGTCGTACTACACAGTTTATATGAGTCGTTATGGTCTCTGCGTAATGTATCGAACCAGATCAGCCTGCGCAGTCCGCGCAGGCTAATCCGGGTCGACACATTCCGTCTCGGGGGGGATAGAGGTATAGAGTAATTATTTCCGAAACAGAAAAAACCACAGGAGGCGAAACGTGTCTGTCCGGGTCAGCCTGCGCGGCATGCTTAGGCTGATCCGGGTCGTTACTTTACGCAGAGTCCACAATGTTGGTTTTCTCGGGGAAAATGCCCCCAAAATACAGCTGCAGCGATAGACATCTGCGTAATGTATCGACCAGATCAGCCTGCGCAGTCCGCGCAGGCTAATCTGGGTCGACACATTCCGTCTCAGGGGGATAGAGCTATAGAGTAATTATTTCCGAAACAGAAAAAAACACAAGAGGCGAAACGTGTCTGTCCGGGTCAGCCTGCGCGGCATGCTTAGGCTAATCCGGGTCGTTACTTTACGCAGAGTCCACAATGTTGGTTTTCTCGGGGAAAAAGCCCCCAAAATACAGCTGCAGCGATAGACATCTGCGTAATGTATCGACCAGATCAGCCTGCGCTGTCCGCGCAGACTGATCCGGCCGACACATTGCGTCTAAGGGGGGATAGATAGAGTAGTGATTCCTGAAACAGAAAATCCACAGGAGACGAAAAGTGTATATCCTGGTAAGCCTGCACGGCATGCTTAGGCTGATCCGGGTCGTTACTTTACGCAGTGTCCACAATGTTGGTTTTCTCGCGGGACGGCTCATATCAATATATCTGCGTAATGTATCGACCAGATCAGCCTGCGCTGTCCGCGCAGACTGATCCGGCCGACACATTCCGTCTTAGGGGGGATAGATGTATACAGTAGTTATTCCTGAAACAGAAAATCCACAGGATACGAACAGTGTCGGTCCAGGTAAGCCTGCGCGGCATGCTTAGGCTGATCCGGGTCGTTACTTTACGCAGAGTCCACAATGTTGGTTTTCTCGCGGGACGGCTCAACTATATACTTTGAAAGTGTGGTTTGTTAGATTATTTACATCTATAGTTGAGGATTAGCATCCGGGCGTCCCGAGTTCGATCCCCAGTCGCGGCACTACGGTCATGGTGGAGTGCCCTTGGGCAAGGCACATTTTCTAGCCTAGTACTGGTTTGTTTACCCAGGGATCATGAATAATTAAATTTAATTGCGCGCTAAATGACCTTAGCTGTCGATGCGCCGTAAAACAATATACATTCATTCATTCCCGAGTTCGACCCCTACTCGTGCTGATCATGATTGCGTGCCCTTCTGCAAGACACATGTCCTAGCCTATAGCACTGGTTCGTTTACCAAGGGATCATGCATGTGTGAACTGTCGCTGTGATATAGCTGATATAATGTTAACAATGGTGTAAAACAACACATAAATAGGCCTACATCTATATTTGACTTATTCGAAATGGTTCGAGTTAAACGATATAATAATTTGAAATAAGAAGAAACTTATATACGAGTACAGAACATTCTTTGGTAAGATCTCGTAGTTACGTTGTTCCTTTTACATTACGTTCCTCGTATTTTACGTTCATCGTACTTTACGTTCATCGTACTTTACGTTCCTCTTTCATTACATTCCTCGTAATTAGTTCTTCGTACATTACATTCCTCGTACTTTGCATTACTCGTACTTTACATTCATCGTAGTTTACATTCATCGAACTTTACATTCATCGTATTTTACGTCCATCCATTACATCCATCAAGTATTCAAGTTATCGTTAGTCCACTGTATTTCAGATAAAGATGTGGGATGTGTTTAACAAACAATACCACCAGGAAATGGCCAAATCAAAAGAAGCAGACTCAAACGATCACAAACTTCCGGGATGGTTAGAAAAGTATGTCGAATACAAGTTTAACTTGTTAGATAGAACAGGTAAGAATATGAATTACTTTTCTTTTACCATAGAATACTCGCAATCGGAACACCTCGGTGATGAATGCTTCACCAATCTCGGATGTATCAAGTAGGCTAAGCCGCCATTGGGATTATTTTCGATAACATGATCAAAAACATGGCGGCGCCCGTAAAAACACTGCACGCAATACTTCTAGCTTGTGTGGGTTTAGCTTGAACTCGGGTTGTTACTTCATTTATTTAACAGCAGCTTTGATGCAAATTTCAAAGTCGGACATCTTGTTTTGTTTCTTCACGATCGTGCTTTCTCGACTACAGTTGTAGCTTTCCGGAAGAACTATTTCTTTGCGTATTCTTATTCCGGCGAACAAAATGTTTTAAATTTGTGCTTATCCTTCGACCAGATACACCCGAGGGATGATGAAGGATAATGAAATTACCCGAGGTATTCCGATTGAGAATACTCGTAGAACCTATAATGGACTCGGCGGTTTCCGTTTATCGTCGGTATTTCGACCAAGGTATCATTCACGAAAACAACCGACGTGCCCTCGAAACAATTTACCGATATCTGACGACATTTAAAATACGAAAATCGAAAAGTCCATAAATTGCAGACAATATTACTAGTCAGTGTCTGCATTAGCAGTGAGATTCACAGGGATCCCTTCGCTGTGCACTCGGTTAGAGACACACAATCACTTTAAGTAACAAGAGTTGCTGCAAGATGCAGCAGTTCGATGTTAGCGTGGAAATCAGCATTTTATGGCTAAAGAAAAACTGTTTGATTCGAAAAACACGGAAACTCGCTTTCAAATATATGATATAAATATATGATAACAATAGTTTTTTAGTTAAATACGTAAAACAAAAACAAAAATGCCTTTTCCCAACGTGTTGAGCTCGATCTCCAAAAATTATTGTAAACATTTGTCTGCGCATGCGCGTCCTTTTTTTCCCCTTAATATATTATTAAAATCGCAAAATTTAGCACAATAACTTCGCATTTATGAAAAAATCCCCATTTTCCTGCTATTAAAACCCCGGTGGTTCCCCGTTATGTTACATTGACTCCGCTCTGGTATACTTCTTGTGTTCAGTTGTGCGACTTCGGGTCAAAGTCAAGAGAAAAGAGGGAGAAATGTAACGGAAACGAGTATAAATATCACTTCTGCAGGTCAGCCTTGCTTTAGAAGACGGCTTTTATAGCGACTTTGGTAGAGTGGTTGACCTTCTTCGTAAAGTTAAGCAACTTTCATCGCGGTTAGTGCCTGGATGGGTGATCCGCGATGGCTTAACTCCGGTACATGTTTAACTATGGTTTTAATTTACATTTTAATTATAAAAGAACTACTCGCATACAAACAGTCTAGTGACGAACTGCTACGGACATATCCGTGAGCTGACGGTAAAATAGGGCGCATGCGCGATCAAGACGATTAACATGGCGCATGCGCAAGCCCATCGCACCAGTGACAGTTTTTTCACAACCAATATATGCACTGGTGCTGAGGTACCCGCGCAATAATAAACATGTTTTTCTTAGGGACTATTAGGTTGTAGATAATGGTGGATCATCTCATCCGTGAATGTAACTGGGCATTTGTTACCTACAATTATCGTTTATTTGAAATATGTGCCATTTTGTTTAATAACATATATATCTATTTATTATCTATTTCATATTATTATACTGCACAGATTTATAGAAATATACAGGGAATAGAAAAATCATAATCTCTAAGAAAGAAATAATTCCCATGAGATGTTAATATCAGTCGCCAGGATAATATGAAATGACGTCATGTATATTACGTCACGACCTACATCACAGTTGACTGCACAACACATTCGCGTCAAACGATCGCCATACCTAGAACGACCCGTACGAGAAATGACATAAATATCCATCGATCGTATTATGTAATACATAATGTGTATACCAGTCTGCTAATTATAAACTCATGCAGCAACACTCATCTGTAAACACGCGGATAGCAATCGCTTGCTATAACATTCTCGTATAAAAACGTTCAACAGTTTAATAAAACTATTATATCGAATTCGTTTTCTTGTATATTCAGGTAACGGTTTCGTAGACGAGGAGGAGTACGAATATGTGATGGGGGAATTTGGTGTTCCGCCTAAAGACGCTAAAAACGCATTTTTAATGTTCTCACAGGTATGGTTATAATTTATATCCAACGTTTACCCTTTCTTACATATACATACATTTTCTGACGACTCTGCAGCAGACGGTTATTGTAAAACATTGATATAATGTGATACGGATAGTGGTTTAATACAAGGAACATAACTCTAGCCTGTTTTTATACGCCCGTTTTAAAAAAAAACGGAACGTATTATAGTTTTACCTGCGGCGTACAGTATGTTGTCAGCTCAATAACTTTAGAAGCATTTGTCTAATCATCACCAAATTTGATCAGAATGTGTATTGGCATAATATCTCGAACAAGTTCGATAACCAGCCATATCACTTTGGTCAATCGAGAGTAATCGCCCTTTAATTATATAAATTACCTAAAATTGGTCTTGTCAGCTCAATAACCTTAGAAGCCTTTATTCAATCATCACCAAATTTAGTCAGAATGTGTATTGGCATAATATCTTGGACGAGTTCGATAACTAGCCAAATCGTGTTAGTCAATTGAGAGTTATCGCGCTTTAATTATAGAAAATACCTAAAGTTGGTCCTGTCAGCTCAATAATTTAGAAGCCTTTGTCTAATCATCACCAAATTTGGTCAGAATGTTTATTGGCATAATATCTCGGACAAGTTCGATAACTAGTCATATCGCTCTAGTCAATCAAGAGTTATCGCCCTTTAATTATAGAAATTACCTAAAATTGGTATTGTCAGCTCAATAACTTTAGAAGCCTTTGTCCAATCATCACCATATGCGGTCAGAATGCGTATTGGCATAATATCTTGGACAAGTTCGATAACTAGCCATATCGCTTAAGTCAATCAAGAGTTATAGCCCTTTAATTATAGAAATTACCTAAAATTGGTCTTGTCAGCCAAATAACTTGTGAAGCCTTCATCCGATCATCATGGCCCTTTAATTATAGAAATTACCTAAAATTGGTCTTGTCAGCCAAATAACTTGTGAAGCCTTCATCCGATCATCATGGGCAAAATATCTTGGTCAGGTTCGATAACTTACCACGTTATCTTAGTCACTACACACTGATGATGAGTATAACCTTTACCCACAGACTACAAATCCGGAGCAGACGACTTTGTAAACATCAAGGCAAAATATGAATATTCTTTACAAATGAAAAAAAAAATACTGAATAGAGTTGAAAACATTGTGGTAAAAGGATAAATTGCTCATAACGATGGTTTTATATTTTTGCGGCGCTGATTTCAAAAGTCGTCTGCTGCAGAAGCGTCTGTATGTGGACAAGCATTAAAAGGAGGGTTTTGGTGAAAAGTAGATGTTTTTTTTTTGTTTTGTTTCAGAACAACGAGAAGAGAGTGGACTTGGACTATTTCAAAGAACTTTGTACAGAATATTATAGATCGGACGATCCTAGTGTACTGGGGAACTTTGTAAACGGGAAACTCGACTTTAATGACTGACAAATCGACCAGAGAATTGTTGTGAGACCTGTTATCTTCAAAAATACGCGAGAGTCGTCTTTCTTGGTAAACCCGAAGGTTTTGAAAGGAAAACTCAGCTTTATTGACGGATAAAGCGACTAGAGATTTGTTTTAGACTTTACTTCAATATTACACGAGGATGTCTACACAACTTTATTGACGGATAAAGCGACTAGAGATTTGTTTTAGACTTTACTTCAATATTACACGAGGATGTCTACACAACTTTATTGACGGATAAAGCGACTAGAGATTTGTTTTAGACTTTACTTCAATATTACACGAGGATGTCTACACAACTTTATTGACGGATAAAGCGACTAGAGATTTGTTTAAACTTTACTTTAATATTACGCAAGGTTGTCTTTCTTTAGAAAACCCAAATTGTAATTAATAGTTTCAATGGAAAATTCGGCTTTATTGATGGATTAATGTATTTGAGATTTTCTGTGGGATATACTCTAAATCTACACGAGGGTTGTTTTTCTTGGTACACCCATTATTCTATTTACAGTTTAAACGGCTAGATTGCCTTTAGTAATGGATAAATCGACTAGAGATTTAATTGCGGGATACACATGATATAGGGTTACGATGGGGTTGAATATAATTATTTGTGACTTCGTTGGAGGACCAGGGACCGAGTGCACCAACATTAATTAGCGCTGAGTAATACTTAAAATCACAGTTAATCCTTTTTGTTTCCCTAATACAATGCTATGATATTTCATTTCCTAACAAGTAGTGTTAGTCTGCAAGGAAACTAATGCCATTTTTGTCATTCTTAAATATGTTCCAACGTTCATACTTTACAAAATAATTTTGAAACAAAACGGATGAAATATGCTTTTAAATTACTTAGCGCTTAGTAAAGTTGATTATTTGACCCTGATATTATTTACATTATAGGACAGAGTCTATATATTTCTCTGTGACTTATTGTAGGACCTTATATTACTTACATGGGTTTGTTTTCCTTGTGATATCAAGGTGTATTTCATAAATAACTCGTATGTGTTTAATATGGTGTAAGGGTCAGATAAGCATTTTAGAACATCACATTTACGGCACTTATCCATTCCATAATGATGGCTTTATTTTGAGATAGTTTTATGTTTTGGATAATTACAACTGAACTCTTTTAAACAGAAACACGGTTTTGGTGATGAATATACTCTAACAATTTAAAACGATCCGCAATAAATTAACAATTCAATTCAATTCAATATATTTTATTTGCATAAAACAACAAACAGTATGTTTATAGCAAATAAAGAAATAATTAGTGTGCCCAAAATATTATGAAATATGCAAGAGATATTTAAAAAAATATTATTGTCATTGACCAAGCATACTTAAATTAAATGCATTAATGTCTTCAATTTCCTACGAAAATTATAAATAGTTTATCTAAATATGTATTCGTTGCAATGAAACATAGAGAACGGTAGCAATGCTGGATTATTACACCTAATGATGTGATGGTCCAGCTTTGATAACCGTTCTAATATCAAAATTTTAACGAAATGTATACATCATATTTCTATAATAGAGGAATTTTATCAAGAACACTCATAATGTTAAATTATTACAAATTCTTCTGGAAAATCCATTTCTCCGTTTGTACTTTTTATTATTTCTTTATTTGCTATAAACATACTGTTTGTTGTTTTATGCAATAAAATATATTTAATTGATTTGAATAAATTAACAGTTCATTGCTCAGCGCCTAAACGGAAAGCTCGACGTGACCGGTTATATTCTCAAACTTCCTGAAGATAAAATCGGTTAAATTCGAACTAAAATTTAGAAACAGAATTGAATACAGTGTGAGGAAATGATACATTACTCATTCAGAGTATTAAATTGTATTTTTATGTTGTTTTTTTGGATGCCTAACTGCATTTTGTAAATCATATATATACTTGTATTGAAACACTTGAATACAATAAATGATTTATTTACATATGGTTTGTTGTTTTATTAAACAAATATTTACCAGCTGTTCCAGGAGATAACCAACATTGCGTAAAGTATTGACCCAGATAAGCCTAAGCATGCAGCGCAGGCTAATCCGGACAGACACTTTCCGCCTCGTGTGACTTTTCTGTTTCAGGAATCCTTACTCTATACCTCTATCCCCCTGAGACGGAGTTTTCGTCCCGGATAAGCCTGCGCAGGCTGATCTGGTTTGATACATTACGCAGAGTCCAGAGTGTTGGTTTTCTCTGGAACAGCTCACATACTGGTATACTGAGTAAATAAAGTACATATCGAGGCCTTGGTGTGAAACGGTTTTAACTAAAAACCTATTTTGAAAACCTTGGTTTAGGGGTAATTTTGACCCTTTTGTAAACAATGCAAATTTAGGTGCCATTGCTCAGAACGAGCAAGGGCACCTAAATTTCCATTGTTTACCAAGAAAAATGATTTAACGCTTATAAAGACTTTATGGTGAGGTAATTCACCTTGGTAAAAATATACCAATTTTAGTTGCAACCGTTTTACGCCAAGCCCTCGATATGCTTGATACTATTAACATGAAATGATGGATTGTGTGTTTTTGATTTTCTAATACAGTGTCGTCACAGTTTTCAAAAATTGTGACGCAGTTCGATTGATTGATTTGTGATTAACGCCGATTTAACCCTTTCAGCGCCGAATTGTTTAAAGTAGACTCTTCCAACCACCAAATAGGGCGTCTCCATTTCTCATGTAATAAAAGTGTTGGACTATATCGATAACTAAAAAGCAAATAATGCTGATTTCAGGTGAGATAGCTCGTTACGCTCATCTGAATCAATATTATTTGCAAAAACCTCAATATTGCCTTTGGCGCTGAAAGAGTTAAAAGAACAAGAGGCCCAAGGGGGCCAGTATTGCTCCACGACCGTTAGGCACAACTAAATCTCCAAACAGCCCCGCCCCCTGGCGGCAATGTTTTTTGAATCAACATGGCTTGAAGGAATCTGATAGAGGGTCACCCTAGGAACATTTCTACAAAATTATTTGAAAAACGGCCCGACACTTTCGGAGAAGAAGATTTTTTAAGTTTTCACTGTAGCCATATAAGGCAAAATAGCCACGCCTCTGGCGACCATGTTTTTCGACCAATCAACATAGCTTGAAGGAATCTGATAGAGGGTCTCCAAAGGAACATTTCTACAAAAAAAAAATGAAAATTGGCCAAACACTTTCGGAGAAGAAGATTTTTTAAGTTTTCACCATAGCCATATAAGGCAAAATAGCCCCGCTCCCTGGCGACCATGTTTTTCGACCAATCAACTTGGCTTGAAGGAATCTGATAGAGGGTCACCCAAGGAACATTTCTACAAAATTATTTGAAAATCGGCCGGACACTTTCGAAGAAGATTTTTTAAGTTTTCACTATAGCTATATAAGGCAAACAGCCCCGCCCCCCTGGAGGCCATGTTTTTCGAACATTCACCTTGGCTTGAAGGAATCTGATAGAGGGTCACCGAAGGAATATTTCTACAAAATCATTTGAAAATCGGCCTGAATTGTGCATGGATCCAACACATTTGAAGGAATTTAGGAGAGGACATTGAGAGGATGCTTCATATGAAGTTTCATCCGAATTGGCCAAGTGGTTAGGGAGGAGAAGTCGTTTGAAGCAAAAATTTAACGGACGCATGCACGCACGAACGCACGACGGACAATTCGCCATGACATAAGCTCGACTGCCAGTGGAGCTAAAAATCAATTATATAATAGCGTTTACTGGGTAAGTTACTAGTACTACTGGTCCATTTATCCCCATATAATAGCGTTTCCTGGGTAAGTTACTAGTACTACTGGTCCATTTATCTCCATATAATAGCGTTTCCTGGGTTAGTTACTAGTACTACTGGTCCATTTATCTCCATATAATAGCGTTTCCTGGGTAAGTTACTAGTACTACTGGTCCATTTATCTCCATATAATAGCGTTTCCTGGGTTAGTTACTAGTACTACTGGTCCATTTATCTCCATATAATAGCGTTTCCTGGGTTAGTTACTAGTACTACTGGTCCATTTATCTCCATATAATAGCGTTTCCTGGGTTAGTTACTAGTACTACTGGTCCATTTATCTCCATATAATAGCGTTTCCTGGGTTAGTTACTAGTACTACTGGTCCATTTATCCCCATATAATAGCGTTTCCTGGGTAAGTTACTAGTACTACTGGTCCATTTATCCCCATATAATAGCGTTTCCTGGGTAAGTTACTAGTACTACTGGTCCATTTATCTCCATATAATAGTGTTTACTGGGTAAGTTACTGGTACTACTGGTCCATTTATCCCCATATAATAGTGTTTCCTGGGTAAGTTACTAGTACTACTGGTCCATTTATCCCCATATAATAGCTTTTAATGGGTAAGTTACTAGTACTACTGGTCCATTTATCTCCATATAATAGCGTTTCCTGGGTAAGTTACTAGTACTACTGGTCCATTTATCTCCATATAATAGCGTTTCCTGGGTAAGTTACTAGTACTACTGGTCCATTTATCACCATATAATAGCGTTTACCGGGTAAGTTACTAGTACTACTGGTCCATTTATCCCCATATAATAGCGTTTCCTTGGTTAGTTACTAGTACTACTGGTCCATTTATCCCCATATAATAGCGTTTCCTGGGTAAGTTACTAGTACTACTGGTCCATTTATCCCCATATAATAGTGTTTACTGGGTAAGTTACTAGTACTACTGGTCCATTTATCCCCATATAATAGCGTTTACTGGGTAAGTTACTAGTACTATTGGTCCATTTATCCCCATATAATAGCGTTTCCTGGGTAAGTTACTAGTACTACTGGTCCATTTATCCCCATATAATAGTGTTTCCTGGGTAAGTTACTAGTACTACTGGTCCATTTATCTCCATATAATAGCGTTTCCTGGGTAAGTTACTAGTACTACTGGTCCATGTATCCCCATATAATAGCGTTTCCTGGGTAAGTTACTAGTACTACTGGTCCATTTATCTCCATATAATAGCGTTTCCTGGGTAAGTTACTAGTACTACTGATCCATTTATCCCCATATAATAGCGTTTCCTGGGTAAGTTACTAGTACCACTGGTCCATTTATCCCCATATAATAGCGTTTCCTGGGTAAGTTACTAGTACTACTGGTCCATTTATCCCCATATAATAGTGTTTCCTGGGTTAGTTACTAGTACTACTGGTCCATTTATCCCCATATAATAGCGTTTCCTGGGTAAGTTACTAGTACTACTGGTCCATTTATCCCCATATAATAGCGTTTCCTGGGTAAGTTACTAGTACTACTGGTCCATTTATCCCCATATAATAGCGTTTACTGGGTAAGTTACTAGTACTACTGGTCCATTTATCCCCCATATAATAGCGTTTCCTGGGTTAGTTACTAGTACTACTGGTCCATTTATCCCCATATAATAGCGTTTCCTGGGTAAGTTACTAGTACTACTGGTCCATTTATCCCCATATAATAGCGTTTCCTGGGTAAGTTACTAGTACTACTGGTCCATTTATCCCCATATAATAGCGTTTCCTGGATAAGTTACTAGTACTACTGGTCCATTTATCCCCATATAATAGCGTTTCCTGGGTAAGTTACTAGTACTACTGATCCATTTATCCCCATATAATAGCGTTTCCTGGGTCAGTTACTAGTATTACTGGTCCATTTATCCCCATATAATAGCGTTTCCTGGGTAAGTTACTAGTACTACTCGTCAATTTATCCCCATATAATAGCGTTTCCTGGGTAAGTTACTAGTACTACTGGTCCATTTATCCCCATATAATAGCGTTTCCTAGGTAAGTTACTAGTACTACTGGTCCATTTATCCCCATATAATAGCGTGTCCTGTGTAAGTTACTAGTACTACTGGTCCATTTATCTCCATATAATAGCGTTTCCTGGGTAAGTTACTAGTACTACTGGTCCATTTATCCCCATATAATAGCGTTTCCTGGGTAAGTTACTAGTACTACTGGTCCATTTATCCCCATATAATAGTTTTTCCTGGGTAAGTTACAAGTACTACTGGTCCATTTATCCCCATATAATAGTGTTTACTGGGTAAGTTACTAGTACTACTGGTCCATTTATCCCCATTTAATAGCGTTTACTGGGTAAGTTACTAGTACTACTGGTCCATTTATCCCCATATAATAGCGTTTCCTGGGTAAGTTACTAGTACTACTGGTCCATTTATCCCCATATAATAGTGTTTCCTGGGTAAGTTACTAGTACTACTGGTCCATTTATCCCCATACCAGCGAGTCAGTCGTAATCCTGAGTGACAAGGTGGGCAGCCTTTAATCAGATCCCGATAGCCTAGTAGTTGAAGCATCCGCTTCGGGAGCGGAAAGTGCAAGCCAGTGGGGTCCGTTCTGATTTGGCCGGTTGGTTTAAAACATCTAGGATTCGGGAAGTATTAAAAGCCTGTTCAGGACAAAGGTGTCTCAATCAGAAATGGCTGGCCCTTTTAATACGGGTGACTGTTCAGGACAAAGGTGCCTCAATTAGAAATGGCTGGCCCTTTCAATAAGGGTGACACTATAATATAGTTTTGCAGACAAGCACAACATCCTCTATCTACAGCGATTCAGGGTATACAGATAGCTATGCGTGTATCATACGTAAACGTATTCAGTACATTCAGAGCAGAAGGTGTATTGAAAACTTAGTAACTATATGTAAAGCATCATTCATTTTTATCTCTTTATTAATTTATTGCTTTTTATGTTAATCATTAAAAGAATAATACATCTGCAAACGCCATATAACAAAAACAAACATAATGTTAAATGCATGAACAATATCATTATATTCAGTCGACATTCCCCTATATTGCTGTATTGGTTAAAACTTATTCATTTCATATCGATTGCGAAATAATCTTTAAGTTCGATGTATTGCAAAGTGCGAGCGTAAACAAACCCAGAAACCCAAACAGACTGTCTGCATGTAACACTTTTGTAGCAGACCACATTTGAAGGGAAAAAATAGATTGACAGGTGAAATTTCTCATTATTGAGCAATGTTTAAATCATGTTCTACACAGTTTTAAACAGTATTCCAGTTTAAATATATAGTGTTCCTGAATTTCCCTGAAAATAATATAGTGTACCTGAGTTATATCATGGCGTTTCCTGGGTAAATTACCAGTACTACTGGTATTAACCCCTTTGCAACATATAACAATTCTGCAGCAGACGACTTTGAAAACATATTGGCAAAATTATGGGAAATCTCTATAAATGAAGGTTCAATTACTGAAAAAAAGTTGAAAACATTGTGGCAAAATGAGGAATTGCTCGTTTCGAGCAATTTCTCGTTTTGTCACTATGTTTTTAAAAGTCGTCTGCTGCAGAGACGTCAAACTGCGTGTTATAGGTGGGAAAGGGTTAATTATCCTGACATCAATGCATCATTCATAATGCGACAGTATCTCAGCAACCCTGGAGCGAAGGTGTGACTACCATTTACAGTTACAGTCAAATTTATATATCTAATCGAATAACAAAACATGAATGATGGCATTTCAGGGTCAGAAATTTTACGCTAAATTGAATCCCATCTTTCAACTCTTCCCATATACAGCAAATCTGCAGCAGACGACTTTGAAAATATATTTGCAGAAATGTGAAAAGTCTCTGTAAATAATTAGTATTGTGATTGAATAAAGTTGAAAACACTGTGGCAAAAGGAGAAATTGCTCGTTTTGAGAAATTTCTCCTTTTGTCACATTGTTTTCAAAAGCTGTCTATTGTAGAGGCCTCAGAAAGCGTCTATATGTGGGAAAGCTTAAACTTTCTCCAGTAGAATATAGTTTTTTACGTTATTGATATCTCATAAAGGAAGGGAAGGTATTCAGTCATATACTCGAATATGTATAATTGAGTTGTCTCCCTCTACACAAAATACTAAGGATGCGTTAATAGGGAAACAAAAATAAGACTTAATGATTTCTAACAAAAAAGTATAGGGTCAGTCTCCCACAAACTAGCATGTACATATAACATTAGATTACCTATACAGCAGTTGACTTTTGGAAACACTGTGGAAAAAGGTGACAATCCATCGATCACTCAAACACTCAAACACATTGATAACTGGAAACAGTTTATGGATCCCTTTTGAATTTGAATTATCTTGAATGCATTGTATTTCTCATATTAACTGGGAGTAGACAAAATGAAACAACTTGAAATTTATAACAGTTTATAAGTAAACTATAGGGAATAGTATGTTGTAGTAGCGATACATAGGTTTGTCTTGTTCTACCACGAAAATTTACATCTCCCGAGTAGCACAATACATACAAAAGTATCTCAATAACGAAATAACACAATTTACATTTTGAATAAATTGTATGAACTGCATGTGAATTTCGCCACACTACTGTAATTTGGCTGACATCATCATTATTTCAATGAGACCATAATTATCATGTTTCAGTGACCTCACAATACTGTATTTGACGAATTTCAAACCGTCGCGATTTATTTGCTCATGACATTTTGTAATTGTATGCGCCAAAAATGTGCAGATAAATAATAAACAGTAATTATTACAATAAGTAAGAAACAGTTATGATAACAATAGAATAGAAACAGTAATTATTACAGTAAGTAAGTCTTTGGTATGTGAGACAGAGAACAATGATAAACAATAAACAATTATTTTAAACAAATTCAAACAAATACTCATTCATTAAAAAATGATAATTGCACAGAAAAAACCCTTTCCCACCTACAAGAAATCTGTAGCAGCCGACTCGACAAACTTTGGAATATTTCAGTTGAAAATCTAGAGACAAAAGGGAAAATTATATTTCATTATGAGCAATTTCTCCGATTGCCACAATATTTTCAAAAGGAGTTTGCAAGTGGGAAAGGGAACAACAAATAAGTATTCTCCTGATTATTTCATGCAACATGGTAGGGCTAAATATAGATCTCTCCTTTATCACGAGTGTTCTGAGTGAACTAAACACATGTTTCTCAGCAGACGACTTTGAAAAAACATAGTGACACAAACTAAAGAATTTCCATAACAGATAGCTTAATTGTTAAATCAAGTTGAAAACATTGTGGCCAAAGGAGAAATTGCTCATCATGAGCAATTTCACATTTGGCCGCAATGTTTTCAAACGTCGTCTGCTGCTATTGTGTCAAAATGTGTCTGCAGGTAGGCAAGGGACGTTAACAACAAATCTGCAGCAGATGACTTGGAAAACTTTAAGTAAAAATAAAGGAAACTCTATAAATGAATGAACAATTATTAATTAAAGATGAAATTATTGCAACATGTTAACCCTTTCCCATTTGCAGAAGCATTTTCAATGTTCTCTACTGCAGATTTGATGTAATAGGGAAGGTAGCAATAGTAGAGATAGGTTATTATGATTGTCTCTATAGAAAGCTTGTCTACCCAAATATGGATATGCAGAAGTCTGTATTAAGTCCCACCCTACAGTGTGAAATAATCCTAAATAATACATTTGTGTAAACAAAATGACATTTAAACAAAATGAAGAACCCTTTCACACATACAAATGCTTTCTGAGGCCTCTGCAGCAGAATTTGTGGGCTTGGCGTGAAACGGTTGTAACTTAAATTGGTATTTTTTTTACTAAGGTTAATCACCTCGCCATAAAGTCTTTATAAGCGTTAAATAATTTTACTTGGTAAACAATGGAAATTTAGGTGCCATTGCTCGTTCTGAGCAATGGCACCTAAATTTGCATTGTTTACAAAGGGGTCAAAATTGCCCCTAAACCAGGGTTTTCAAAATAGGTTTTTAGTTACAACCGTTTCACGCCAAGCCCTCGAGATGACTTTTGAAAGTAGTATAGCAAAAGGGGAAACTGCTCAAAATATGCAATTTCCCTGTAAGTTACAATGTTTCAATGATTCAATGAAATGGTGTAATTTATACAGAGATTCCATATTTTGACAAAGTGTTATCAAAGTATCCTGCTGCAGATATTTTGTATGTGAGAAAGGAAACAAACATTTTTAACCCTTTCCCTCATATGACAATTCTGCAGCAGACGACTTTGAACATATTTTTTCAAATAATGGAAAATCTCTATAATTGAATGGATAACCTATGACTAAAAGTGGAAAACATTGTGACAAAAGTTTTGTTACTATGTTTTCAAAAAGCTGTCTGCTGCAGAGGCGTCAGAAAGCGTCTATATGAGGGAAAGGGTTAAAAAACATCATACATAAAATTAAAAATAATCAATATTATAAAAAAAATCAATAATATAACAAATAATCACGAGGAATTTCTGCTTTTTTCAGCATGTTTTCAACGCTATTCAATTATTGTACTTTTATTTAAAGGGAGTTTCCAATTTTTTTCGGGTATGTTTTCAAAGTCATCTGCTGCAGATTTGTTTGTATGTGGGAAAGGGTTAAATCATTTGAACGAATGAATGGCCAAGCCAATGATTGAACTGACGACTCCCAGATTGAAAGCCCTTGTGGTTACAGACAGAGTTATCACAGCTCAACATTATAAAACAATTCAAAACTGAAATATGTATCGATGAGTTGTCTCCAATTACCAACAAATATTGAGATATCATCAATCGCATAGACGCTTTTAATCCTTTCACACATACAGAAGTTAGCAATTTCTCCTTTGCCATTACTGTTTCCAATTCTTCATTGAGTTTATACCTTGAAATATTGGAATGTTTATTTTTTTTACCTCATATACTTTTGAATCAGACATTAAGATATGTCTAACAAAGGTCATCTGATGCAGATTGTTTTATGTGGAAAACAGTTAAAGCTTCTATTGAGGAACTCAAAAAAAATGTCTTGTTGAGATGATTATTTTATGTTCCGACAACATTGGGTAGAAAAACATTGCGTAACAAATTTAGAATATGAAAGAAAAGGCCTGTTAATAATATACTTCTCACATACATCTTTGAAAATTTTAATAATCGAATACACGAATGCAAAAATATGATAAGTTTCTTTAAATGAAAGCATTAATATTGAATAGAGTTGAGGACATTATTGCAAAAGGAGATATTGCTCATTATGAGCAATTTCTCCTTTTGTCACAATATTTCAAAAATTGTCAGAAAGTATCTGTACGTCTGTAGAGGGTTATATAGAGCTCTGAATTGCATGTTGTTTTCTTGATAACTCCTCATTACAAACTCCAATAAGGAAGGGAACCAGCATGTTGTTTTCATGAGAAGGCATCGCTGTTATAAACACTCCTTATGACATACTCTAACAAGGAGGGAAACCAATCCCGGAATACCACCATCGGTCGGACTTCCATATACGGAAAATACATTTCCTTGGCACGGGAGGCCCCGCCCTTTATTATTGCGTACGCCGCGTCACTGGGCAACGAGGGTTTCAGATTGTTTAACATGTAGTCCTGCCCATTTTTCTGCAACTGGTTTATACAGTTCTCAGTACCTAGAATGGAGAACAGTAGATATTCATTTATATTCATTGAGAGGAAATATTATTCCTTTCCCACATAAAGTCTCTTACGTAGGCCTATGCAGCAGACGACTTTCGAAAACACTCTGACAAATGGAGAAATTGCTCAAAACAAGCAGTTTCTCCTTTTGCCACAATGTTTTTAACTTCATTCAATTATTATACCATTACTTAGAGAGATTTTTCACATTTTTGCCAAGATGTGTTCAGAGTCGTCTGCTGCAGATTCCCTGTATGTGGGAAAGGGTTAACCCTTTACCACTTTCAGACACATTTTGGGTTTAAGAGATATTCCATATTTTTTCCTCAAAGTTTTCAAAGCTATCTGCTGCAGATTTCTTTAAAGTTTTAATTTAGGATAAGGTTAAATTGCTTTCCATTTCATAAATAAATAGTGTTAAACCCTTTCCCAAATACAACAATACTGCAGCAGAGGACTTTTGCAAACAATTAGACAAAATGATGAAAGAAATTTATCAATTGAAAAAAGTTTTAAACATTGTGGCAAATGAAGAAATTTGACTTGTGGTTGCGCTTACATTTGGGAAAGGGTTAATTTGATGAACATGTACGAAGTTCCTCTTTATTATTATATATATGTGCACAGTCAGAACCATTTTTATATTGTTTATATTGTTGAATAACATAATAATGTTAATCTTAACCCTTTCCCTCATACGACAAATCCGCAGCAGATGACTTTGAACATATTTTGTCATAAAATAGAAAATCTCTATAATTGAATGGATTAACCTATGACTAAAAGTGGAAAACATTGTGGCAAAAGGAGAAATTGCTCGTTTTGAGCAATTTCTTCTTTTGTCGCTATGTTTTCAAAAAGCTGTCTGCTTCAGAGGCGTCAGAAAGCGTCTATATGAGGGAAAGGGTTAAACTATTCTTTTATATACCAGCTGGTAAAGTAAGACACCATCTTTACAGGTGCAACAAAAACTACCTATTAAGCCTTTTAATGTAAAATTCCTCCTTTTGCCACAATGTTTACAAAACACGTCTGCTGCATAGGGATCAGAAAGCATATGAATTTGGGATTGGTGTTTTTAAAACAATTGGGAAGGGTTGTATTAAGTTTCAATGCAATGCATCAAGTAAATACTGAGATATCGATTCTAATTGTAGTTGCACACACAACTTTAACCAGAATTTCCAAGTATAAAAGGGCCATAGCAGTTGCATAAAATGCAAGATAGAGTTATCAAACTTGACTATTATTATTGGGAAGCATTGTAGGAAGTTTCAATGCAATACATCTTGTAGTTACTGAGCTATGGTGTATTTGCATGCAAAATCTTAACCAAGGTGTGACGCGAATGCCGACACCAGGGTGAGTAGAATATCTCTGAATAGTCGAGCTAAAAACTAAAGACACACACTTACCTATAAAACCAATTACACATACAGTAATAGCTATATCACAGTTAGTTAGTAACATCTCCTGTCTCAGACCACTAAAGAAACCATCCAATGCAAACTTTGAGGCTGAATACATCGACAAAAAGGGCTGTCCCATTTTTCCTGCAATAAGATATGGAAAGTAGCGTGAGTGCCAAACCATCAGAAAACTATAGCATATATATCTCTATGTAAAACATTAGTGACCTCCAGGACGGGGCAAATTTTGACCCCAGGACTATAATTTGAAGAATCTAGACCATTGTACTCACCATATATCTATGCTTAAGACCTTTTGGTTTCAGACAAGAAGCTTTTCCCTATATATCTCTTTATAAAACAGGTGCAATTGATTGGGAACTAATTTTTACTCCAGAGACATAATTTAAACAATTTGGTAGATAACCACTAGACAATGCTACAGACCAAATATCTAACCTCTAGGCCTTTCGGTTTCAGACAAGAAGATGTTTAAAGTCTTTGCCTATATATCTTTATGTAAAGCAGGGGACCCCCTGAGTGGGGAGAATTTTGACCCAAGGGGCCTTATTCGAACAACATTTGTAGGGGACCACTAGACAATGCTAAACACCAAATATCGAAGCTCTAGGCCTTTCGGTTTCAGACAAGAAGCTTTTCAAAGTTTTTTAAAAAAATCCTTTCAAATGCCATGGCAACCAGAGCTCTGCATGTAATTTATTTCTTTGAACACATTTGAAAGCGGATCACCTAAGGATCATTCCTGCCAAGGTTGGTCAAAATTCATGCAGTGGTTTAGGAGATGATGTTGTTTAAAGAAATTGTTGACAATGCACAATAGATGACTGACAACGGACAAAGGCTATCCCAACAGCTCACCTTGAGCACTTTGTGCACAGGTGAGCTAAAAACATCTAACATCTAGCCAAAAATATGGCAAATCTTTTGAAAATAAAAGTATAACAAGAGATGTTTGTCAAACATTATGCCCCTGGTCACTGAGACCTTGATCATTGACCCGATGACCTCAAAATCAAAAGGGCTCATCTACTGGTCAGGCCCAACCTCCAAGTCAAGTTTGAGGACTAAAGCTCAAGATATTGTTTAGTTATCACTCGGACAAATTTGGTCACTGTGACCTTGACCTTTCACATGATGACCTCACAAAACGGGTCATCTACTGGTCATCCCAAGCATCCATGTTAAATTTTAGGGTCATGGCCGCATGCAATGTCGAGTTATCACTCGGACAAGATTTCGCGTTCAAGGTTAGTGTGACATTGATGTTTGACCTGATGACCTAACAATCAATAGGAGTCATCTACTGGTGACCCCCATCCTCCATGTCAAGTTTGAGGGCCATGGGTGCAGGCAGGCAATGTCGATTTATAACTCGGACAAGCTTTTCAGGTTCAAGGTCACTGTGACCTTGACATTTGACTCAATGACCTCAAACTCATAGGGGTCATTTACTGGTCAGGCCCAGCCTCCATGTCAAGTTTGAGGGCCATGGGTGCGGGTAATGTCGATTTATCACTTGGACAAGCTTTTCAGGTTCAAGGTCATTGTGACCTTTGACCCAATCACCTTAAAATCAATAGGGGTCATCTACTGATCACTCCCAGCCTCCAAGTCAAGTTTGAAGGCCATGGGTGCAAGCATAGTTGAATTATCACTCGGAAAAGCTTTTCGCGTTTAAGGTCACTGTGACCTTAACCTTTGACCTAATGAACTCAAAATCAATTCGTCTACTGGTCATCCCTAACCTCCAAATCAAGTTTGAGGACAATAGGTTTAGGCATTGTTGAGTTATCACTTGAACAAGCTTTGGACCAACCGACATGTGCATACCAATATACCCCTCTTCTTCAAAGGGGGCATAATTATTGAATAAAGTACAAAACATTGTGGCAAAAGGATTTATGTGCAATTTCTCCTTTGTCACACTCTTTTCAAAAGTCCGATGCATATGCCTAAAATTGCATCTCAAGGTGAGATATGGTTACATTTTCTGCCAGGAAAAGTGAGGGTAATAACTAATGCCTAGAATCTTCGATTGATTGGGATTATATGCTGGTTCAAACAAATTTTCAGTCAGA
Organism: Serripes groenlandicus; assembly: GCA_031761405.1. NCBI lineage: Eukaryota > Metazoa > Mollusca > Bivalvia > Cardiida > Cardiidae > Serripes > Serripes groenlandicus. The sequence goes on along the minus strand of JASEVX010000014.1, from coordinate 48,112,439 downwards.
CCATACTGCCTCTTGTACAAGTTTGAGTTTCACCGACCTACACATGTTTACTAGCATTGCCTCTTGTACAAGTTCCCGTATCACCAATTTAGGTCAAAGATCAAAAAGACAGGGGCTCATCTCAGAAACGATGAATTTAGAGGCATAAAAACGAAAATGAACAATTAGATAATTGGTGACTACCTGCTAATGAGTTAACAACCACAATACTCCCGCTGCTCTTCCTTAAATGAGGTAGTGAATGTGACGCTAGATGTATGTATGATCGAAAATTTATTGTAAGAATACTGTCAGCCAAGGAGATGTTGTCGGAGCTTCCGTCCCATCGTCCGATATCGTGTAGCATTATGTGGTTTAGGACAAGGAAATCCAACGATCCGAGTACTTTTATTGTTTCCTGCAAAACGTAAAAATATATTGGATTTATATTTTATTGTTGTCTGCAAAAGATCAATAAACCTTTAGTTAGATTTATGTACTTTTATTGTTTCCTGCAAAACGTAAAAATATATTGGATTTATATTTTATTGTTGTCTGCAAAAGATCAATAAACCTTTAGTTAGATTGTATTGTTTCCTGCAAAACATAAAAATATATTGGATTTATATTTTATTTTGTCTGCAAAAGATCAATAAACTTTTAGTTAGATTGTATTGTTTCCTGCAAAATGTAAAAATATATTGGATTTATATTTTATTGTTGTCTGCAAAAGATCAATAAACCTTTAGTTAGATTTATGTACTTTTATTGTTTCCTGCAAAACGTAAAAATATATTGGATTTATATTTTATTGTTGTCTGCAAAAGATCAATAAACCTTTAGTTAGATTGTATTGTTTCCTGCAAAACATAAAAATATATTGGATTTATATTTTATTTTGTCTGCAAAAGATCAATAAACTTTTAGTTAGATTGTATTGTTTCCTGCAAAATGTAAAAATATATTGGATTTATATTTTATTGTTGTCTGCAAAAGATCAATAAACCTTTAGTTAGATTTATGTACTTTTATTGTTTCCTGCAAAACGTAAAAACATATTGGATTTATATTTTATTGTTGTCTGCAAAAGATTAATAAACCTTTAATTAGATTTATGTACTTTTATTGTTTCCTGCAAAACGTAAAAATATATTGGATTTATATTTTATTGTTGTCTGCAAAAGATCAATAAACCTTTAGTTAGATTGTATTGTTTCCTGCAAAACATAAAAATATATTGGATTTATATTTTATTTTGTCTGCAAAAGATCAATAAACTTTTAGTTAGATTGTATTGTTTCCTGCAAAATGTAAAAATATATTGGATTTATATTTTATTGTTGTCTGCAAAAGATCAATAAACCTTTAGTTAGATTTATGTACTTTTATTGTTTCCTGCAAAACGTAAAAACATATTGGATTTATATTTTATTGTTGTCTGCAAAAGATCAATAAACCTTTAGTTAGATTGTATTGTTTCCTGCAAAACATAAAAATATATTGGATTTATATTTTATTGTTGTCTGCAAAAGATCAATAAACCTTTAGTTAGATTTATGTACTTTTATTGTTTCCTGCAAAACGTAAAAACATATTGGATTTATATTTTATTGTTGTCTGCAAAAGATCAATAAACCTTTAGTTAGATTTATGTACTTTTATTGTTTCCTGCAAAACGTAAAAAAATATTGGATTTATATTTTATTGTTGTCTGCAAAAGATCAATAAACCTTTAGTTAGATTTATGTCCTTTTGCAAAACGTCAATGAATCATTTGCGAGATTTATGTACTTTGATTGTTTCCTGCAAAAGGTCAAAGGAAGTGAGATTTATACATCTCCTATTATGCAGTACAGAAACATGAACAATATTTAAATCAGGGAAAGCCCCAGTAGCAACGCGGAATGTCCATAAAGGGATTGAATCCCAGCTTTGCCAATATTCTTCAGGGCTCTAGATAAGGGGCATTTTGCATGTTCTAAAATCCTTATTCGACTCTTAAAATTGTGGGAAAAAGAGCTGAATACCCCTCCTTATCTGGACCTCTGATTCTTCTAGACGTTTGACAAATGTCACTGTGACAAGTGTAATTCATCTTCCACAAATGGGCTAACAGTCTAATGACATAGTATGTGGAAAAGCAGCCAGCCAGTTTCTCGAAAAGTCTGTTGAGTTCTGGTGTAGGAAAGCCAGGAAACACATGCATAGGGAACTGACATCTGTGATATGACTGATTCTTTTTTGAAAATGGCTTTAAACCCTAATCAATCAATCAATCAATCAATCAATCAATCAACAATTTAAAAGACTTTGCTGTATGTATATTGGATCTGATGACATTGCAAAAAAGTCTGTATCAAATTGACCCAATACATTTAAATATATTTACATCCTTTCTGGTTTTTATACAATCAGAAACACTCTGTAATCACTGCTTCTCTATCTCATTTATTTATATTGGTTATCTCCCTTGTTGATAACTAATGATTTTGTGAGCAACAATTTCATTGGCTGACACAAAGGTTGATCTGAGAGAGCCTGTATCAGGCAGTCATCGAAATGAGAGATTTGCTACTGCAGAAAAGTTTTAAATAGTTTGGTTTTTGGGTAAACTATCTGCAGTGATGTGAATGAAATTGAAACCACCATTAAAACTGAATCAATTACATTGAATAGATCCAAATAAATCAATTACATTAATTTCAAAGCAATTGCTTTACTTAAGCCCATTCAACCTGATAGTCTTAAACCCAGTAAATTCAATTTTCATAAAACCCAAATCAATCAATTACATTAGACCCAAATCATTGTCTGAAACCATTGATTTATTTATCAATTAGGGTTTAAAACCTTTTCAAAAAATGTTCAGTCATATCATTTAAGCCAGTTCACCTACCCATATGTTTCCTAGCTTTCTCACTTCAGTACTTGACAAAACAGTCTTTCCAAGCAACCGGCTGCTTTCCCGAATGGATTCAGCACATTGGTCGAAAATGGTGCTTGTCACATTGACTTTTGTGAAACTTTTAGAAGAATATTGGCCAAGCTGTGGTTCAAACTCACAAAACCTGGATTGACAGTCTGTGTTGCTACCTACAGAGCTACAGGGGCTCGGAATTAAGGTAGCATTAAAATCAGACCAAAATACTTTGCTGTATATATATTGGAATTGACATCACAGTTTAAAAGGTTCGTCTGAAATTGACCTGAAACACTTAAATACCACTTGATTGTGACAATCATCGCTTCTCTATCTCATTTATTGATGAGAGATATCTTACCTATTTTTATAGAAAACGATTATGTAAGCAACAATTTGACACAAAGATCAATCTGAGCCTACCTGTATGGGGCAGTCATCAGATCTATATAGAATTAATCCAAGTTTAGGTCTGGCTTTTAGTGGGATTGGGGTTCTGCAGTCTTAACTCTTTCCCTCATACAGACGCTTTCTGACACCGACCTTTGAAAACACTGCATGTGACAAAAAGAGTAATTGCTCAAAACAAGCAATTTCTCCTTTTGCCACAGTATTTTCAACTTCATTCTATTGAAGTCGTCTGTCTGTTGTCTGAAAGCCAACCAATCAATTACCTGAATGACTTTACCAGTGGAGTTGAGGACCATCATGTCTGCTACAATATAGTGGAACGTCTGATTCGAACCAGCCAGTTTTTGACATTTTGAAACAACCTGAAATACAGAGCTAAAACCATTAATCCCTTACCCACATACAACAAAATGAACAGCGAACAGCTTTGAAAATATCCAGTCAAAGACAAAATTATATACTTTTCGTCAAGAAGGTTTTAAAAGAGTTCACTATACATAGATATGTATTAGAATAAAAGCCCAAACCCCTGATGGCCATGTGTTTCCACAGATTGAAATAATTTGAACACATTTGGTACATCACCCAAGGAACAATTTCTTCCAAATTATTTTCAAATCTGACTAAGTACTTTTGGGAAATAAGATATCTTTTTTATGTTATACCACAAGAGAAAGTTGATGCAACGCATCAATGTCGCCGGAAATCCATACTGCAGTTATGCATAACACTAACATTATAGTAGTTGAATAAACAGTTATCAACTGAGGGGCATATTGGAACATCAGGGGTGGGGTCAAGTGAAAATGTTTCATAACTTGCATTGTTTTGTCAACGAAGTGAATGATAATTGAAGCCTTTCATTGTTTATGACCAATCTCCATTCCAAAGTAGGTTGACCATACACACAACCAACTAATTATTGATCATAAACAGTAATAGAAATGAGTAATCTTGCCAATTAATCATTAGTCTTAGTATGTATACAGTGCTTTCATTAAGTAATAATTATAAGATTTGTGAATTACACATACACTTTTCAAGATGTTTGTCAGAATATTTGAATTTTATTATTTTTCAATAAAACCACAAAACAGACAATTTAGGATTTGCATGCAATAGCACGTCATTTTACCTTTCCTCTATTAAAGTCAACAGTGGACACCTTTGCAGCAATCTACTTTTAAAACAATGAGATAAGGGTTAAATTGCTGAAGACATGAGTTTTCTCAAAATTATATTAGCTTGGCATCCTAATTATATCATACTTTAACAAATGTTGAAATGTAGTCCAATATTTATAAATTAGACCACCTTCGAAATATAATATCAACTAAACAGTTAAATCTCATTGAAATTGTTGTATAATTTAAACTTAATTTCGAACATAAACTGAGCCCTACAACATGTTAATTTATTTTAATTCTTTCCTTTCTTTTTTATAATGAAAATAACAAACTACTCATGTTTTAAAATTATAGTATGATGAGCGCCCTTGTGTCAATGATGCATAACAATATGCAGATCGGAAGCATTATGCCTTTAGGGAATTAAATGACACATTTAAAATTGTCAAGGACGAAATAATTTTGTACGAAAGACCCGATTCTTTCTTATTCGCAGAGATGTCGTTCTTGAAACTCTCTTTATAGGCAGAGAGTGTTCGTTCAAAGTAATTTTTCTATTAAAACCAGTTTAATCTCGGTTTGTTCTTTTCTTCATTTGTTTCAAACCAAATAAACATTTTAAATCACCTATGAATTACTATTTGTAAGTGAGTGTAAAGAGCGGCTCTCTGCAAAGGAGATTGATCTACGCAGTTGGTATGTAAACAAATAATTAGACTGTGCGACGTAAAGGTTTGTAGTTATCGCCTTTTGATAACATGTAGTATATAGTGTAAAATAAAGTATTTCAGTCTAGCTAATAGGGACTGTTTTGTCTTCGTAAATAAAACAAAAAAACATAAATGCGAGTCAAAATAAAGAAACTGAAAATACCTAAAACATCCGAATATTGATTTCATTTTTAGATGTGTCATTACTTAGTGTTTTTAAACAAACACAATTGTAATATGTTCAAGACATCTAAATGTGTTTCTTTCTATTGATAATCCCCCCTCCCATGTCATTTCCGAAAACCTATTAAAAATAGAAGTCGCGGGCTTCTGCCCAGCGACTAATAATAAGAAAAGGAGCCCATAGTCCTTGTGGCCATGATTTTCATGATCTGAAAAAACTAGGTAGAGATCACCCAAGGAATATTTGTTCCTAATTATATTCAGATCCTGCACTTACTCAGGTGAGGTAATAATTAGAGATTTGTTTCCAAAGTTGCACCTGACCTGTATTTTTGGGGTCTAAAACAATCAAAGTACTGAAAGTACTGGTAACGAATTCTTTTGAAAATGTAATTAATAATTGCATTTGATCATGTTTTTTGTTTGTTTTAAACTTGCTTTAAAACTTAGTAGCTTTTTTAGCTCGACTATTCGAAGAATATGAGAGCTATAACAGTCACTTGTGCGTCGGCGTTGGCGTTGCAACTATGGTTAAATTTTGAAACTTCACTCACTTATTGGACATCATCAAATGACTTTGCAGGACAAGTCCCATAACTCTATATCAGATTTTGACACAATTATGCGCCTTTTCTAACTTAAAATTTTAGTTAGAGTTGTGCATGCATGTTGACCTTCCTTATTGTGGGATGATGGGCTTCCTGCAGTGATTCACTCTTTAATAATTATTTTAGGGATTGAAACATATTTGACCCAAGTAATTTTCTGGAGCTCTGTATCACAGAGATGCCAACAGATTTGTGGAAGTCTATTTGTTTCCTTAAGATGATAGAAGAAAAAATAAAATGACAAATAACACTTAAACGCACACAGGGAAATCTCACCATTTTGTCTCCGTTTCCAACTTGAAAACGATGTTCTAATTATGGACCATTAATTTATATTTATCAGCCATTCGGGCAAAGGTGCGCGTCAAAATGCTTGTTTTATCAAGAAAAGCGTCTATTTGTGGGAAAGAGTTAAGTATGCTTGTCATTATCTATTTTTGTTACCATCTGCAACATGTTTGTCATGATGCATTTGATTTATCAGGGTATTCATACCATTACAGTATTGTCTATTCTTACTTGAACACATTTAACCCTTCCGATGGATTAAAGTCAGGTCTCCAGAATGATTCATTGGTATGCGAATTAAATATTAAATAATATTGGTAAATCACTTAATCTTGATGAACTTTATTATTTGAGGGACACATTGTGTATAACTAGGGGAGAAAAAAAACAAAATACATCACTGCATCAGTCAAAATCATCCACGGGAACTCCCGTATGGAAAGATGTTTTTGGGGGAACCTTTTCATGATGTTTTCTTTAAATTGGCCGTTATTTATTTACCATGTCATTGATTAAATTATTAAAAACACATTCTGCTATTGCAGAACTCAGCAGTTCTTCCATTTTGATATATTTTAATAATAACGAACCAGGTTTAATTGGTTGTGCAGACGGATCTTTTTCGCTTGGAGCAGACATTATTTGTGTATAAATTTCGAAGCGCGAGAACTCGTTGTTCCGTAAAAACTGCACATACCGGTGAAGTAGGCGAATTACATACAGTGTTAGGGTAATTTATTCAACCGCGATTATATTTAAAGATCGGGATTTCTCTGGAAAATACGTCTCTTTCATTTTGTCTTATGATTAAAACGACGCACAGAAAATGTTCTATATTCGTTATTCCGGATTTAAATGCGTGATACGACGAACAGGAAATATTTTCATTCGTTTTTCCTGCATTTCAATGCGGTGATAATGTATTCACGCACCTTATCTGGAGCTCTGCAGATACATTGCTCTACAACGTTGGGTCGAAGGTCAGGTTTGCTAGCGTTACATAATGGGCACCTGTTAACTACGTCACTCACTAGTCAATGGGCGTACAACTCAAAATTCATACATGCCTGCAGACACATGAAATATATGCCTTTATTATTAAATTGATATTCTCTGTGTTGATTCGGCATATCTGTGAGATTTACATGGTTCTTCAGCATGGGTTCGTTTCCGTTAACTACATCACTCATATAACTAAAAATTCATACGCTTGCGACAAATGGAATATATATGCATTTACTGTTAATTTGATATTTTCTAGAGAATTGATTATCTATGTTGATTCGATAGTATAAATATGACTTCACTGTATTGAAAAAACACGTAGAAGTCATTTTAATATCGAAAGAATACTAGGACTATTTAGGTGCAGCTAATGTGTATTCTAAGCGGAAGTGTAGTTTAACCGTGACTTCCGCAAAGCAACACGATCGCGTTAACCGCATTATTTTTTGAGAAAAAATAATTCGTTAAAAATCATGTATGTCCATGAACCCTGTCAGCAGTTATCATCCAGATACTGTAAAACCCAACAGATCTAAGTGACGGATCCAACAAGCTCCAACCTATATATCCCCACCCCCTAAACTTCTGTTATATAATTAATGGCTTTGTTGTCTTACCTCCTTCAGTCTGTTTTCTCTTCTGGCTGTAATGACAACATTGGCACCCAGCTTGGCATAATGGTAGGCTATCTGCTCTCCAATTCCTGTTGATGCTCCGGTAACCAGTACATTCTTTCCTTTGATGCTCTCTGTATATAAATATATACAATTTAACCCTCCCTGTCCAATTTTCAGAGACATTGAGATGCATTTAAAGCAGCACCTGTACAACCAAGATTAGGGCAAAAGAAGAAATTCCTTAAAATGAGCATCATTCACCACAATGTTATCAATAGTCGTCTCTTTCAGAATAACATAGTGATGATGGGCACACAAGTGATAAGCCAAATATGCTGGAGATACTGGTAATGTACCAAGAAAATGCTTTAACCCTTTCCTACCTATAGATGCATTTTGACGCACCTGCAGCAGACGACTATTGAAAACATCGTGACAAAAGGAGAAATTGCTCAAAACAAGCAATTTCTCCTTTTGTCACAATGTTTTCAACTTTTTTCAGTGATTATACCTATAATTTTAGAGTCGTCTTCTACAATTTTGCTGAAAAAGATATAAAACATACATTGTTTAAACCTTTATCACAGACAACAAACCTGAAGCAGATGACCGTAACCCTTTCCCTCATATGACTCATCTGCAGCAGACGACTTTGAACATATTTTGTCAAAAAATAGAAAATCTCTGTAATTAAATGGATAACCTATGACTAAAAATGGAAAACACTGTGGCAAAAGGAAAAATTGCTTGTTTTGAAAGCGTCTATATGAGGGAAAGGGTTAAAACATCAAGGTTACAATATGATAACAAGTACTTAACAAAAAGACCAAGAGGGCCAGTATCGCTCCAATGCCAATAAGCAATACAAATCGGCCATCATCATCACTCTATGTTCAGAGGAGTAGATTTTTAAAATTTTCATTAATGCCATATATAAAGCCAAACAGCCCCGATAACTGGCGGCCATGTTTTTAAATTTTATTTAAGCCTTATATATAAAGCCAAACAGCCCCGATAACTGGCAGCCATGTTTTCAGACCAAACAACATGAATTGAAGGAATTTGGAACACCAAGGAAACATTTTTACAAAATTATTTGAAAAGTTTTCACTTAAGCCAAATAAGGGTTAAACAGCCCCACCTCACAGCCATGTTATTTTACCAATCAACATGGTTTGACGAAGTAATCGAATAAAAATAATAACAAAATTATTTAAAAATCGGCAAAATAGTGTCCGAGACGAAGTTTAAAGTTTTAAATTTCGGTGTTTGAGTTATGAGGTAAGGTTAAAAGTTTTGTTACGCCACAGACCCAGAAGACGACGGCGCCAGGGGTATCTCAATAGATGGTCTGTTTTTCGAAGTATAATTGTTTAAAAGAGTTGTAAACCTTGTAGGAAAAGGAGAAATTGCTCATTTCTAGCAATTTCTCCTTTTGCCACAATGTCTTCGAAAGTTGTCCACTGCTGATGCATCAAATGATGTCTTCAAGTAGGAAAGAGCTTCAGAAAGCGTCTATATGGATATGTGGTGTAGACCGATATCGGACTGTTTACATTTATATAGTTTGATATTGGTATGCACTATTGTATTTGTTTGGTATGGACTATTGTTTAATATTTATAATTTATTTTATCTTTGCTTCTTGTAAAGGGATTATGTTTTGAAAATTGTAAATACTTGTTTGTAACTTACTATAGGCAGGCAAATGTGCCTGAATGTAATAAAATGTATTGTATTGTATTGAATTGTATATGAGGGAAAGAGTTAAATAAACTCCCTAACCTGGGTTGAAGTCATCCACAAGAAAGTATCCCACACTTAGACCAATTATAAGAGCTGTCAGCTTCTTCCACATTCCTCTATCAACCAGTCTGAAAATATAAAATACAGAAAATACAAAATCAGTCACAAACAAGTCTGAAAAATATACAATATTGGACAATACAAAATGAATCACAAACCAGTCTGAAAATAAACAATACAGGAAAATACAAAATGAGTCTAGCCAACCAGACTGAACTTAGTAAGTTAGAGCTATCTCTGAATGTGATAAATAGCCCCACACAGTGCTTTGTAATGGGACAGGATTGGGAAAGACGATTTTTGGCTAGGGGAAACAGCCTTTATTTAGAAGTAAAATAAACCAAAAAAAAAATCACCGAAGGTGTCCATACTTTTACTTCTCACACCATTGAAGTTACCTTAGGTACACTCGCTATAAAAGTTTTCTATAAAAGTTCATTGAATTCCAACCAATGACTGCTGAGAAATAGAGGAACACAACATTTTCGAGGGCTTGGCGTTAAACGGTTGTAACTAAAAACATATTTTGAAAACCCTGGTTTAGGGGCAATTTTGACCCTTTTGTAAACAATGCAAATTTAGGTGCTATTGCTCAGAACGAGTAATGGCACCTAAATTTCCATTGTTTACCAAGAAAAATGATTTAACCCTTATAAAGACTTTATAGCGAAGTGATTAACCTTGGTAAAATATTACCAATTTTAGTTACAACCGTTTCACGCCAAGCCCTCGAAATGTTTCTGTATAACACTATGTTAATCAAGGGGGCAATAACTCTGTCAAATAACATCCAACAGGAAAACCATCAGGCATTGCACATTTCCTCTTGGTATAGAAGCTTCCTATAAATTTGTTATTGAATTCCACCGAGTGATTTGGGAAATAGCAGACACAAATGTTGGTATATTATGTTGGTATATAACCCTATTTATAAAAATAAAGGGGCCATAACTCTGTTCAAAACCTGCAATTGAACTGCATTCAGGCACTGCACATTTCCTTTTGGTTAAAAGCTTCCTATAAAATCTCATTTAATTCCACCCGGTGATTGCTGAGAAACAGTGCAGATAAATAATCGGACCGACACAGTGACTCCTATATTCCCCAAAAAATGTTGTTTGTTGGGGTATAAAAAGTACAATACAACACAAACTGTGCCATAGTGAAGTTTTTCATCGTTTTTTCTTTACATAAATTATCTTTTTTTAGAGATTTCATATTTGAAAATTTCAGCAAGAAATGATTTTTTATTTACCATTGAACATTTGATTATGGAATTCATCCTGGATGAATATTTATCTGCAATTCACAAACCATTGCCTATAAGCACAAGCTTATTTCAAGGACCTGAATGAACCCTTTCCCACATATAAAGTTCTCACGCCTCTGCAGCAGACATTATGTTTGAAAACATTGAGGCAAATGGATAAATTGCTCATAATGATCTATTTCTCGATTTAATTGCCACGGTATTTTCAACTCTAATTGATAATTATATTTCCCTTTCGTACCTATAGACACATTTTGACGCATCTACAGCAGAAGACTTTTGAAAATATTGTGACAAAAAAGGAGAAATTGCTCCAAACTAGCAAATTTTCTCTTTTTGCCACAATGTTTTCAATTCTTTTTAAATAATTAAACTCTCATTTATCGAGCTTTTTCACATTTTTGTATATAGGTTTTCAAAGTTGTCTGCTGCAGATTTGTTGTATGTGGGAAAGGGTTAAAGAGATTTTAAACATTTATGCGGGTATGTTTGGGTATGTTTTTCTGGGTATGTCGTCTGCCGAAGATTTGCTGTATGTGGGAAAGGGTTAATGTATCAGAAGTTCAATTGCAGACAAATTACGTATTTCCATAAAGAGTAGATTATAGCGCTCTCTCGACACAAAATGTGATACATCACAGTCTATTTTCTGCCGTCCTTGTAATTGATGGTATGTATCCCTGTGGGAAATATAATTGTTCTCATCCTGGTAAATATCTCGATAAATCTTCGGCAATATATATAAATAGGATCCGACATTTCATATAAAGTTTTATTAAACGAGTTCAAGAAATTTGTTATGTGAGCCTTTGGCACGCTTAATTATAAACAAATTTCTTTAACGAGTTTATGAAATGACAACTACAGATTCTTTTTATGACATGACAAAACACAAAAAGAAAATCGTGTTTTTGCGGTCAGAAAATAGTCCAAACATGTAATACTTAATAAACTGTTAACTAAATGCAAAGAAATGAATATTTTTATGACCGATAATGGTCCCTTTACCTCATGCATCTATAGTGACGTTTTTGTTTACTGGATACACGTTCTCAGCCATTTTGTAAACATTCATGGATGAATACAAAAATAGTGATTTGGTCATGTTATATTACACATGTGACATATAAAGAAATTGTTAATGGGTATATAAGATCGGATACAAGCATTGTCATGTGATAAATTGTAGAACTTGAAAATGGTTTGGTTATACATGTTTTAAGCTTTTTCCCACATACACAAAATCTGCAGCAATTACTTTTGAAAACATCTAAGGCAAGAATTATGGAACATCTCTATTATACGAAGGTACATTATTGAGTAAGAGTTGAACAAACTATGCAAAACTTAGAAGTCATACACCTCTATAAAACCCTTTCCCACATACAACAAATCTGCAGCAGACAATCTGAAAACATCCAGTAGACAGGAGGACTCAATAGAAATTAAATTGTTCTTAATGTTCTTACTTATTGAAAACTATTTAACTCTTTCCCTCATATGACAATTCTGCAGCAGACAACTTTGAACATATTTTGTCAAAAAATAAAAAATCTCAATAATTGAATGGATAACCTTTGACTAAAAGTGGAAAACATTGTGGCAAAAGGATCAATTGCTCGTTTAGAGCAATTTCTCCTTTTGTCACTATGTTTTTCAAAAAGCCGTTAATTTCTATTGAATCAATCTTGGAAGAAGGTCACCCAAAAACCTCTATGCTGAATTATTTTCAGATTGGGCCAGTACTTTTGTACCATAAGATTTTTAAAGTTTTATATATAAACATTTAAGGAAAACAAACTTGGCCCCATCCCCTGGAGGCTATGTTATCAATTGATAGGAATAATTTGAACAATCATGGTAGAAGGTCACCCTAAAACCTCTATGCCGAATCATTTTCAGATTGGGCCAGTACTTTTGTACAAGAATATTTTTAAAGTTTTCACTATATAAACATTTAAGGAAAACAAACTCGGCCCCATCCTCTGGAGGCCATGTTATCAATTGATAGGAATAATTTGAACAATCGTGGTAGAGGGTCTGCAAAAAAACCCGTTTTGACAACTATTTTCAAATCAGGCCAGCACTTTTTTGCGTGAGAAGATTTTTATTTTTTACTAAACACATATTATAAGGAAAACACTCAGGCCCCCATGTTTTTCAATGGATTGTAAAAAAATTGAACAATCTTGGTAGAAAGTCACTCAAGAAACATTTATACCCAATTATTTTCAAATTAGGCCAGTACTTTTGCACCAAGATTTTTAAAGTTTTTGTAATTTTATCCCTTTCTGATGCTGCAGCTACCAAAATGGAATTTAATTATTTGCACAAATTTTAGAGAGGACCGTGCACATAAGGAACATTTCAATGATATTATTTTGAAATTGGTCCATTGATTTAGGAGGAGAAGTTGTTTGTGGGAAAATGTGAACAGACAGACAGAGAGTTGACAATGAACGCTGAGTGATCACAATAGCTCACCCTACACTTTGTGCTCAGGTGAGATAAAAATGTCAAAATCACTTTTGATGAAAGTGTTACATGTATTATTGAATAGAGTTAAAAACATCATGGCAAAATAAGAAATTGCTCATCAAGAGCAATTTCTACTTTTGCCATAATATTCAAAATGCATCTGCAGGTGGGAAAGGGGTAACAAACAAATAAACATTGATACCAAAAAATATATTACTCCAACAATTTTCTTAGAAAACTTATATTAACTGCTTATTTATTTCCACTCTTTGTGATAAATAATTCTCCAAATTTCTAACGTCCTCCTGTTACGCAAAATGAGAAATGAAATCTATGCATGAACAATTTTCTAAGAGAAATTATATCCACTATGTATTTACTTCCACTTTTCTGTGATAAATTTCTCCAAATTTCTAACGTCCTCCTGTCGCGCAAAATGAGAAATGAAATCTATGCATGAACAATTTTCTAAGAGAAATTATATCCACTATGTTACATACTTTACTTCCACTTTTCTGTGATAAATTTCTCCAAATTTCTAACGACTACTGTCGCAGTAGTCACGCAAAATGAGAAATGAAATCTATGCATGAACAATTTTCTAAGAAAATGTATATCCACTATGTATTTACTTCCACTTTTCTGTGATAAATTTCTCCAAATTTCTAACGTCCTCCTGTCGCGCAAAATTAGAAATGAAATCTATGCATAAACAATTTTCTAAGAGAAATTATATCCACTATGTATTTACTTCCACTTTTCTCTGATCAATTTCTCCAAATTTCAAACGACTCCTGTCACGCAAAATTAACAATGAAATCTATGCATAAACAATTTTCTAAGAGAAATTATATCCACTATGTATTTACTTCAACTTTTCTCTGATCAATTTCTCCAAATTTCAAACGACTCCTGTCACGCAAAATTAACAATGAAATCTATGCATAAACAATTTTCTAAGAGAAATTATATCCACTATGTATTTACTTCCACTTTTCTCTGATCAATTTCTCCAAATTTCAAACGACTCCTGTCACGCAAAATTAACAATGAAATCTATGCATAAACAATTTTCTAAGAGAAATTTATATCCACTATGTATTTACTTCAACTTTTCTGCGATAAATTTCTCAAAATTTCCCCCAAAAACTCTTGCCACTTCTGTCCTACCAAATGAGAAATGACATCCAAGCATATAACTCAATTAACTTCCAATCTTTCCGAGAACTTCGGTATGTGTTTTATTGGGAAGGAATTTGTTCTCTTACAACCCTCCTTCATTCCATCTACCGAGGAATCTACCATAACCAAGTGGTTAGTAGCCTGAAGGCTGCGAGATGAGCAGTCTACAGTATAGAACCTGTCAGACAGTCCAATGCCCCAGTAGCTTAGTCGTTAGCGACGTGGGCTGTCATTTCAGGGGTTGTGAGTTCCAAACCAAGCTCGGCCAACATTCTTTCCTATGTTTAATAAAAGTCATTCAGACAAGTGTCATTTGTCTTCCACCATGCAATGGGCTTACTGATTAAGTGGAAAAGCAGCCAGTTGCTTGGAAAGAATGTTGTGTCGAGTGATTACTTGTGTGAGAAAGCATGGCAGAATGAACTTGGCATTGTGATATTACTGGAACATTGTTGAAAACTGTATTAAACCCAATAAATAATAAATCAAACTAAGGCTTGATTTGCTCCCTGTTATGGTGTAGTTCCCTTGAGCAAGGCCTAGTACAGGTTTGTCACCCATGGATCATGAATAAATGAAACAAAATAAAATGTCTCTTTTCAGGTTCTACAGCAAATAAAAAAACATTTGTAACATATAGTAATTTAAATCTCCTCAATATAAAATTACTTTTGAAATCATTGTGGCCTTTCCCTCATATAGATGCTTTCTGACGCCTCTGTAGCAGCCAACTTTTTGAATACATGGTGACAAAAGAAGAAAAGAGTAATTTCTCCTTTCATTACCATGTTTTCAACACTTTTCAATTATTGTACTTTCATTTAAAGGGAGTTTCCAATTTTTCTTCGGGTATGTTTTCAACATTGTCTACTGCATATTTTTTGTATATGTGGGAAAGGGTTAAACACATGTCACATGACGAGCCGAGGATTTGTTGCATGTTGGAAAAGGTTCATCCTCAGACTGATTGAAAGGATTTCGTGAAGCTTGTGCCATCATGCAGTATAGATCTAGAACAGCCGGGGCTTTTAGCCCTTTCCCTCATACGACAATTCTGCAGCAGACGACTTTGAACGTATTTTGTCAAGAAATAGAAAATCTCCGTAATAGAATGGATAACCTATGACAAAAAGTAGAAACATTGTGGCAAAAGGAGAAATTGCACGTTTTGTGCAATTTCTTCTTTTGTCACTCTATGTTTTCAAAAAGCTGTCTGCTGCAGAGGCGTCAGAAAGTCGTTTTCAACATTTATTTATTTAGTTATATCAAAGCGGCCAGTTCACCTACCCGTGTGTTTTCCGGCTTTCTCATGCAAGCACTCCAAGCAACTGGCTGCTTTTCCACATAGACAGTTAGCCCTTTGGTGGAAGACAAGTGATGCTTGTCGCATAGAATTTTGTCAAACGTCGGAAAGAAACTTTGCAGAGCTGGGGTTCAAACTTGCAACCCCTTGGTCGACAATCCGCGTCGCTATTGACTGAGCTCCCAGCGCATTTGGACTGTCTGAACAGCTTCTATACAATGTGTTGACTGCTCAAAGGCACATTCTAATTATTCTAGAAATGGCTATGGACTCTTCCAAAGGCAAAGCTGGACCACTCCATTTTAAATATTCAGCATTGAAAGGGTTTACCCTTTTCCTCATATAGATGCTTTCTGACGCCTCTGCAGCAGAAAATGTTTTGAAAAAATTGTGACATAAGGAGAAATTGTTTGCAAATGATGAGCAATTTCTCCGCTTACCACATTATGTTTTGAACTGTATTCAATAATAAATATTTTTTTGATAGGGATATACTTCATTATTGCCTTCATGTTTTTTTTTAAATCGGTCTGCAGTAGATTTGTTGTAAGAGGGAAATGGGGAATCATAAGGTTCAGGCATAAAAGAAAACCCTCGAAATAGCATGATTTGATGACCAATAAACCACTAAATGACTCCTCATAAAATGGTCAAATAACCCTTTCCCACATTTACACTTGTGTGGACGCATCTGCAGCAGACGGCATCTGAAAACATTGTGACAAAAGGATAAAATTGCTCACAATGACCAATTTTTCCTTTGTCACAATGCTTTCAACTCTGTTCGATGATTTCACTTTAATTTGTGGAGGTTTTCTATGACTATAATTATGCTCAGATGTTTTCAACGTCATCTGCTGCAGATTTAGTTGTATGTGGGTAAGTGTTAGAGAGTCGTAAATTTATTTTAGGCTCTGACCTACTCTCACTGGACTTTGATTTTTTTTTGGCCAGCAATGATCATCATGGCATTATTTATTGTCCATACTTTCTACATTAACCTTTTCTGTGAAAACAGGCGATATTTTGATGCCCTTGCAGCAAAAATCTTTTAAAAACCCACTCAACGAAGCAGAATTTGTTCAATATATTTTTTTCTTCAGATTTACACGTTTTCATTCGATGTTTCAGAACAGATCTGCAGCTCTAGAAACATTAATTCAATAAGCAGAATAGCAAATATTTTTAAAAGCACTTTCACATGCTGAGCAGTTTCTCCTTTTTTCACAATGCGCTTTCTGTCACACTGATCCATAAGAGATTGTTTATTTACACGGATATGAAAATGATGGAGTAAAGATTTCTTATGATGAGCAATAACGCATTTTAACACATATTTTCAAAAGAAGTCTGCAGCAGAATACACTTAAAGCTTCATAGTACAATGGAGATAACAAAAATAGAATGTCTTGGTCAATTACCCTTTTCCACATACAACAAATTAGCAGAAGGCAACTTTGAAAAAATGTAGACAATATACAGAAACTATCTGTAAACGAAGGTTTATTAATTATTGAAAAGAGATGAAAACATTGTGGCAATAGGACAAATTGCTCAATTTCTCTTTTTACCACAATGTTTTCAACAGTCATTTCTAGTAGCAGAAAACGCAGAATTATGTGTTAAAGGGTTGTATAGAATGACTTTGTCATTAAATACCTTGACTTTCCAAAGATAGCCCAATCTTAATGGTCCATGCTATAAAATATGTATGATTCTATTTTTGCCTTATACATCCACTGGAAAAAGCCTTATGATGATTCTTAACCCACATGTGGACGCTTTTGCAGTAGACGACCTTTGAAAACATTGTGGCAATGGTGAAATTGCTCATGCTGAGCAATTTCACCATTTGTCAAAATGTTTTCAACTTTATTTAATAAATGAAGATTCTTCAATATTATTTTTGCATAGATGTTTTCAAAGTCGTCTGCTGCAGATTTGTTGTATGTGGGAAAGGGTTAAATAGGTGTCTTACAGGTTTGGTTTACAAGTTTGTGTTGAAAGCCTCTTTCAACATTAATTCACTTTTATCACAGCAACAGTATTTTTATCCATGATCCCTGTGTGACAGACCGCTTGCCTAAGGGAACTAACTCAGTCTTTACTGTAATACGGCCTCCTTTACCATGCCGCAGTGCTGGATTAATTCTTAAAACACTGCATCGCATCACGGGAAGATATATTGTACAAGGGCGAGGGTGCATGTGTCAGTGACTTTTTACTAACTGCCATGTATCTTTTTCCCGTGCTCAGTTGTCTCCCCACCGCTTCCAAAATTCTTCTTCTTCACAGAAGGACGTATACCTTCACATGGCTTTTCATAGGTCGTCTGCTTTACAATCATCAGACAAACAATTTTATCAATCTAAAAAACTGAAAGATTTATAGTGATAAAGAGTTGAAAATATTGCAATAAAAGGTGAAATTGCTTGATTTGCGCAATTTCACCTTTTATTGCAATGTTTTCAAAAGTTGTCTGCAACAGCAGGCGTCAAATGTCGTAAGTGAGAAGTAATGAGTTAAACTTGTCATCCCGTCATTAAATTATTCCTTAGCATCTTCTATCTTCACAAACATTCATGCTACATCAACTTGAAAGTGACGCTAGTTGCTTGTTGTTATCTATTTAACCCCGGTTACATTACTACTTAGTCTTGCAGGTTTGGTTTATTAGTTTGTTTAAGCCTTTTTCAAGAGTAATTCACTTATATCACAGCAACAATACATTGAACCATGATTCCTTTGATGACCTACCAGAACTAGACTAGAAAATATGCTTTCACAAGGGAACTAACTCTGTCTTTACTGTAGGGGAAAAAAAGGACACACAGCACAAAAATCTCCAAAGATTAGACAACGTAGAAGCAACAGTTCCATATCATTTGAGGTAAAAAATAATGTTTTTTTTTGCAGTAAGTTATTTCCAGTTCTTCCAAGATTGCCAGCCAAATGCTTATCAGCAATGTGAACGTCAAGTAATCAGAAGTTATCTCAATTTTCCCAATTAGAGTTGGCACAGAAGACGAGGTGCACCTTGAAGTTACTAGACCTGATCTAATAGCCATTACATGCAGAGTTCTAGAAACTTGTTCTGTGTATGGTGTGTTACAATGCCTTCAACAATTCTCCAGTTATTTGACAGCACTACTTGGGTTAGTTCCCAGTAGTACTGATCCATTTATCTCAACACCAGTGAGTCAGTCGTATTTTTTAATCTTTATTTATATATTTGCTTATACGTTTTCAATTACTTAAATAGCATAAGCTCTAATTTACAGTATACATAAATCGAGGGCTTGGCGTGAAACGGTTGTAACTTAAAACCTATTTTGAAAACCCTGGTTTAGGGGCAATTTTGACCCTTTTGTAAACAATGCAAATTTAGGTGCCATTGCTCAGAACGAGCAATGGCACCTAAATTTACATTGTTTACCAAGAAAAGTGATTTAACTCTTATAAAGACTTTATGGCGAGGTGATTGACCTTGGTAAAAAAATACCAATTTTAGATACAACTGTTTCACGCCAAGCCCTCGAAATATAATAAAAAGAAGTCACAATGATGCATGATGTAGTATTTGTTTCATTATTGTTTTTGTTTAACCCTTTCCCTCATACGACAATTCTGCAGCAGACGACTTTGAACGTATTTTGTCAAAACAAAGAAAATCTCCATAATTGAATGGATAACCTATGACAAAAAGTGGAAAACATTGTGGCAAAAGGAGAAATTGCATGTTTTGTCACTATGTTTTCAAAAAGCCGTCTGCTGCCGAGGTGTCAGAAAGCGTCTCAGGTTGGTAACCCCACAATCTTGAGGGCCATCATACTTGCCTGGGATCAAACCTGAGACCTGAGCCGGTACCGATCTGATATAATAGCCATCATTTGCAGAGGTCTAAATACTTTTTTTTTGTTTCATGCATTTTTCAACAATTTTGAAGATATATATCACAATGTTACCTAGGTGAGTTGCTAGTCCATTTATCATGAAACCACTGAGTCAGTCGTATTGGTAACCCCACAATCCTGAGGGCCAAAAAGGGAGAGTCATCATACCATTTTTCGTGTCCTTGGAATGATCCATCCTCGGTACCAAGGCTATTTGTAAAATATATGATACCCTGGGCAAATTGGCTAGCGAAACTTCGTAAAGCATGCACCACTATTTCCTCCGTAACTACACTGTAATTTTTTCATCGCATGAGGTTTGTGTCATGCCGCCAATCAACCGGCTGCATTTCACCTCATAAATTATTCATAAGTACGAGATTTTACAGCTAATATGTCCAGGGTATCATATATTTTATGAATAGCCTGGGTACCAAGAATGAGTATAATCTGACATGGGATCAAACCCACGACCTCCGACACCCCAGGTGGTACAGACCTGATTTTATAGCTATTACGAGGCCATTATTGTAAACTGCTCTTTTTCCCACATATTTCTATAAACCATCACCCTGGTGTGGCGGTAAGAGCTTTCCCCTCCGGAGCGGGAGACCGGGGTTTGATCCTATGTCGACTCATACCGAAAACCTAAATAATGATGGTACTTGCCTCCCTTCCCCTTGGCGCTCAGCAACAATTAATGTATCTGTATTAGAATAGATAATACAGAAACTGTTGAAAGCGGCATAAAACGCCATTAAAACAAATCATGTAGCTAAACCTTACCCAATGTACCTTGTAGTATTGAAAATAGTTTTTCAAATTGATGATTCTTTTGAAAACCAACAACATAGGGTTTGATCGATATTGACCACCAATGTTGTATAGTACTTTAAATAGTTATCCTACGAAACACTGCTCGATTATTGAAAAGCGATGAAGAATTTTGACAGGGGAGAAATTTATTATAATGAGGAATTTCTCCTTTTGCCATCATGTTTACAGATATTGTCTGCAGGAGATTTTCAGGTTTGACAGGTTTGACATAAGAACACGAAGGACAAGGATAAGTGTAGGATAACAGACAGGATAAGTTAACTGATTTATTCAAAAACTATTGTTAAAGATTTATAGTGTTGAAAAGTGTCAGTATTATAGTTATTGCATTTAAGTTGAGATATTGTGTAGAAAACATTTTAGGAAAACAGTTTCAATTTTTTTATTCTTTGCCCCAAGTACTTGAAGTCAACTGCACCAGTATTTCGGATTCAAAAGTACAGAATGAAAAAAAGTTTAAACATTTTCCCTCGTACGACAATTCTGAAGCAGACGACTTTGAACATATTTTGTAGAAAAATAGAAAATCTCTATAATTGAATTGATAACCTATGACTCAAAGTGGAAAACATTGTGGCAAAAGAAGAAATTGCTCGTTTTGAGCAATTTCTTCTTTTGTGACTTTGTTTTCAAAAAGCCGTCTGCTGCAGGGTCGTCAGATAGCGTCTATATGAGGGAAAGAGTTAAACATGTTTTTTTTCTTTTCCACAAGGATCTGTAAAGTCGGCTGCACCTCCATTTCGTATTCAAAAGTAAAGGATTGTCAGTATGCACTAGGGAAGTGATTGTAATAAACATTTTTCCAACTAATTGCCTGAAATAACTAACTAGTTCACACTTTCTTCACTTACAACAACAAAACCTCCAGCCGATAAATTTTAAAAACATCTAGGCAAAAACAAGGATAATTTATAATAAGGGTTAATGCCTCTGCAGCAGACGGCTTTTTGAAAACATAGTGACAAAAGAAGAAATTGCACAAAACGTGCAATTTCTCCTTTTGCCACAATGTTTTCCACTTTTCGTCATAGGTTATCCATTCAATTAATGAAAATATAATTATTAAAGTATTCAAAACATTGTGGGAAATGGAGAAATTGGTCATTCTCCTTTTCCCACATCATGTTTTCAAGTGTCATCATCATCTGCTGCTGATGGATCAGAAACACGCCTTGCATGTGGGAAAGGGTAAACATCAAAGAGCGAGGGCAATAAGTGACTAAAAGGTACCGAAATTCACATGGGGTCAAAATCCAGCACCTGTTTTATGCATAGATCTTTGTGACCTATCCCAGGAAAAAAAAGATGCCTTTTAACCATAACAAACCTGCAGCAGATGACTTTGAATACATCTAGGTAAAAAAAGCCAACTTCAGAGCTCGAGATGAGGCGCGTATTTCACATTCCAAAATCCTTAATTGACACTCAAACCCAATGCTGTTGGTACTCAAAGGAATCTGCTATAAGTGGGAAAAAGCAGACAGTTGCTTGGAAAAAATGTGTTGTGGAGTACTGGTGAGAGAAAGCAAGGAAACCCATTGGAGGATCATATAATGGCATTGATGTTTGGAAAACACAAATACTCCTCATTATTTAATCCTCTGTATAAATGAAAGTAACACTGATAAGCCCTTTATAACAGCCAACCTCAGGGTGATTGTGACCAGAGTAGAATCAAATTAACAGTTAATATATTGCTGTACTTATATACCCATTTCGAAAACCTCAACAGATGATGACCTTAAGGTCCCAGGTTACACTGAATGATTGATTGATTGATGATTGATTTGAGTTTAACACCATACTGTGGCATACAATACAGTCTTGATAAAAGTTGTTAAAGATGATAACAAATGTATCATAGGTCACAGGCCTCAATGCACTGATAAGTTTACAAAAATAAATGACTCGTGATGGTATAGATCTATAATTTATGAGGAAAGGAATTCATACAAGTCTCTGAAAAGCTTGTTTTTTAAATTAAAAAATTGACTCCCCTGTTATGTTGATTGATTGATTGATTGATTGGGGTTTAATGCCGTTTTTAACAATTTCTCAGTAATCCACACAACAATCTTCCCAAGCAACTGACTGCTTTTCCACATAGACTTAGCCCATTGGTGGAAGATGAATGACGCATGTCGCATTGACTTTTGTCAAACGTCGGAAAGAAAGTTGGCTCGATCACAACCCCTGCCCCTGTAATGTACATGTATTTGGTTGATGACTATCTTATTTGTTTGTTTAAGCCCCTTTCAATAGTAGTTCAGTTACAGCGCTGGTTTTCCTCGGTAAGCACTACCAGCTGGTCCATTTATCCATACACCAGCGAGCCAGTCGTAAGGCTAACCACTCAATCCCGAGTGCCAAGGAGTGAAAGACTTTGGTATGTCTTGGCTGAAGATCAAACCTACAACCCCCTTTATCTGAGGCAGACGCTCTATATATATTGTAAAAAAATGTTAATAAAATATTGTTTAAACTGAACTAGTATGAGAGCTGTTCAACAGAACATGTTTGCATGGTGCGACACCAGTGTATTCGTTATCGATGAGTAGATCTCATGGACTGAATGACCTTGAGGCATGTAAAAAACAACTTTTCAGTTGCAGAGATTTGATTTGAAACAAAAATAAATGCCTGGGAATCCGTTTGACCTTATACACAAAAAACTACAGCAGCCGACTTTGAAACCAATTACCCTTTCCCTCATACGACAATTCTGCAGCAGATGACTTTGAATATATTTTGTCAAAAAATAAAAAAATTCTATTATAATTGAATGGATAACCTATGACTAAAAGTGGAAAACATTGTGGAAAAGGAGAAATTGCTCGTTCTGAGCAATTTCTTCTTTTGTCACTATGTTTTGAAAAAGCAGTCCGCTGCCGAGGAGGTCAGAAAGCGTCCATATGAGGGAAAGGGTTAAGTAAATTTAGGTAAAAATGTGGAAAGTTTATAAATTAAAGTAAAAATATTGAAAAGATATGAAAACATTGTGGCAAAGGGAGAAATTGCTCATCATGAGCTAATTTCCCCTTTTCCCGCAATGTTTTCAAAAGTTGTCTGCTGCAGATACCTCAAAATTCCTCTTCAAGTGGGAATTAATTAATATAAAAAGATGTCTTTCAGGGAACAGATTGTTGATTGTTTGTTTGGTGTGTTGCAAAAGCCACTTTCAACAATTTTTTAGTTACATTACGGCATTTCCTGGTTAAGTTACTATTACTATTTGTCCATTTATTTAGCCCTTTCCAACTTGCACATTTATTTGCATCTGCAGCAACGTTTTGTAAACAACACAAAATGAGAAATCAACTTTTGTTACAATGTTTTCAACACTATTCAATAATTAAGCACTGCACTATAAAACCAACCTTAACGTATTTATTACATGTGTGGTAAAAAAATTCTCCCTCCAAATGACAAACACATGTTGAACCTTCTCCTTTTCCCACAATGTAGTCAACTATTGTGCTTATCAGTTACAAGATTCATATTTTCAAACATGAAGTCTCTTGTACAGGTAGCATTTCTAAAATACTTAAATTTCTTCTTGAGCTCGGGTCGAGTCCCGTTTACTAAGCTCAGTCGGTAAAGACGTGGGCTGTCAATCCAGGGGTTGTGAGTTTGAATCCCGGCTTGGCCAACTTTCTTTCCGAAGTTTGACAAAAGTCATTGCGACATGCGTCAACCGTCTTCCACCAATGGGCTAAGTCTATGTGGAAAAGCAGTCCGTTGCTTGGGAAGATTGTTGTGTATAGTACTGGTGTGAGTAAACCAGGAAATGCATGATTAGGTGAACTGGCCGCCGTGATATAACTGAGAAATTGTTAAAAACGGCGTTAAACCCCAATCAATCAATCAATCTTGAGCTCGGTGGTGTAGTGGTAGAGCGTCTGCCTCAGTACAGGAGGTCGCAGGTTCTATCCCCTGAAGGTCATACCAAAGACTTTAAGAATGGCAGTAAAGGCTGCCCTTCTTGGCGCTCAGTCTAGTGTGTTTAGCATTATTAACTGACTGGCCGGATAAATGGGCCAGTAGTACTGGTAATTAACCCTTTCCCTCATACGACAATTCTGCAGCAGACGACTTTGAACATATTTTGTCAAAAAATAGAAAATCTCTATAATTAAATGGATAACCTATATATATATATATATCACTAAAAGTGGAAAAACATTGTGGCAAAAGGAGAAATTGCTCGTTTTGAGCAATTCCTTCTTTTTTCACTATGTTTTCAAAAAGCCGTCTGCTGCAGAGGCATCAAAAAGCGTCTATATGAGGGAAAGGGTTAACTTTAACCCAGGACATGCTGTGATATGACCGAAACATTGTTGAAAGTGGCGTAAAACACAAAACAATCAATCAAATGAGCTACTAGTTTCCCCAGGTTTAACTCTTTCCGACATACAAGAAATTTTGCTGTATATGACTTCAAACACAAAACTAGAAATGTGAGTGAACTCACAAAAGGATACCCCCGTTGCACTTACAAGACATATGACTTCAAACACATAATTATGAAAAATCTCTATATTTATGAAAGTAATATATTTATAGGTTCTACCTTTTTACAAAAAAAACCGTAAAATGATTTTAAAAAAAAATTAAAGAGCATACTTTGGTCATAAAAAAATGATTTTTAAAGAAATTGACTTAGCGTTGACTTTATTATTAAGCCTGTGTGAATATGAGTGGGCCTTTATGTATTTGTTGCGTATGTGGATCAAGATCGACCTGGTTATACACAGTCTGATCTGATCTAACACTACACTTATACACAGTCTGATCTGATCTAACACTACACAACGTTTATATTTTATAACAACTTTGTATGAGTTAATCTAGTGCTCATGTATAGGAATTTGGGGCCTTTCAAGGTGATCCCATATTTTTTTGGGGAAACAATGTTGCTCCATCTAACGTTACAGCAGAATGAAGTGTTACGGAAATGACTACGGTATTGTCACAATTTAGGTTTGGGCGTAGTAGTCTATTGCTGTCGTCTTTTTTGATGAACGGTAAAACATATTTCGTTAAATATTGATTTATAAATAAAATGATTAAAAAGACGACAATAATTTTCAATCTGTGTTTTTCGTCTCATTTAATACACACCAAAAATGGCGACCCCCATGGATATAGCCAGTTTCATTTCAGAAAGCTTCATGGGTTATTGAAAAAAAAAATAAAGATTCTCACACCTGTTACCATTTATGTGCTTTTTTCGTATAATTAATGATTGTAAACATAGTGATATATAGTAGGTTAAATTGCTCATCATGAGCAATTACTCCTTTCGCCACAATTTTTTCAAAAGTTGTTTGTTGCAGTGGCGTCAGAAAGCATCTGCATATGGGAAATTGTTAAATTTAAACCCTCATGCCTTTTCCAACCTGCAGACACATTTTGACACCTATGCAGCAGACAACTTTTAAAAAAACATTGTGACAAATGGAGATATTGCTCATGAAAAGAAATTTCTCCTTTTGCCACAATGTTTCAAGTCAGTTAGACTAGATGTTTTCAAAGTCATCTGCTGAAGGTTTGTTGTATGATGGAAAGGGTTTATGAAGAAAAGAGAATGTATAAAACGTAAGGGAAGTATTTGTTTTACAGGTTTGCATTTATTATAGAAAGAATAACTAATCTTTTTAAAATCACCAGAGAAATGTTTTAAATTTCTCACTTTGCCACAATATTTTCAATGGAGATTTTCAAGATATTTTCAAAGTTGTCTGCTGCATATTTTCAAAGTCGTCTGCTGAAGATTTTATGTAGGAGGGAAAGGATTAATTTCCAATTCACAATGTAAATATTGTTGGTTGCCTGTATCTATTTACAAGGGGTAAAGAAGGTTGTATGCAAGTTAACAAAATATTGTGAAAAATAGCAATACTCCGTTAATGGTTGGGAGTACACTGTCAATATTGTTGGATGGCTTGCCTTAACCCTTTCCCTCATACGACAATTCTGCAGCCAACGGCTTTGAACATATTTAGTCAAAACATAGAAAATCTCTATAATTAAATGGATAACCAAACAAACAAACAAAACAAATCTACCACTACACCACAAATTTATAGTATGTAGAAAACTATTAATGATAAAATAAGTACTTATGCTCAGTAATTGGTTTGTTTGTTGTTTTACGCCGATTTCAACAATATTTCAGTTATATCAAGGCGTTTCCTGGGTAATTTACCAGTACTTACTGGTCCATTTATCCTGATACCAGTCAGTCAGTCAATCGTAATGTTTAAACCTCACAATCCTGAGCGCCAAGGAAGATTGATTGATATATATTTTGGTGTTTAACGCTGCTTTCAACAATAATTAGTTATATCACAGCATTACCTGGGTAATTTACCAGTACTACTGGTCCATTTATCAGTTATATCACAGCATTTCCTGGGTAATTTACCAGTACTACTGGTCCATTTATCAGTTATATCACAGCATTTCCTGGGTAATTTACCAGTACTACTGGTCCATTTATCCTTACACCAGCAAGTCAATCGTAATGCTGTAACCCCACAATCCAGAACACCTGAAGGAGGATTGATTGATTTATTGTTTGGTGTTTTATACCGCTTTCAACAATTTTTCAGTTATATAAAGGCGTTTCCTGGTTAAGTTACCAGTACTACTGGACCATGTATCCTAACACCAGCCAGTCAGTCCTAATGCTTACTCCACAATTCTGAGAGCCAAGGAGGATTGATTGATTTATTGTTTGGTGTTTGTATTCACTTTCATTAATTCTTCAGATATATTACGGCGATTCCTAGGTATTTCACCCATTCATCCCGACACCAGCGAGTCAGTTTTTATGTTAACCCTGCAAAGCTTTTCTCACATTCAACATGTACTCATAAATAAGTAAAATCTCTTTTCAAACGTCGCCTGCTGCACTCGGAGGCATCAGAAAGCATCAGTGTGTTATAGAAAGGGTTAATGATTATAATAAGTATGTTAATTTTAACTGCTAAGCAAGATGTAAAGAGTAACAAAATCACCGGACAATAGCTGCACTGTGCCGGCCTATCGTGCAAGCATGTAATTAGCTAAAATGAATTCTTCTATATTCTTTCTACACCATTCACAGGTGTATAGAAAGGAAACAATGGTCGAATAAATAGCTTCTTTTTACATCAAATTGTGAGAACTCCATTAGAGAAGCCTATTTAAAAAGAAATTTTGAATTTCTTCGTTATTCAAGATTTAACCCCATCTCACATACCCAATGCTTTCTGATGCCTCTGCAGCAGTCATCTTATGAAAACATTGTGACAAATGGAAAATTTGCTCATGGTGAGCAATTTCTTAATTTGCCCAAATCTTTCTTACTGTGGCCTTTTTAATAATTATACTTTCAAATGTAAAGAGGTTTAAATAGGTATTCCATATTTTTGGAAGGTATGTTGTAAAAGTTTGTCTGTAGCTAATTTGTTTTATGTGGGAAAGGATTAACACATTTGCCCTAAATTTTCTTATTTTCCCCACATTTTATAACTTGAATATGTTCAAAGTGGAAATCCTAAATAAACAAGATTTTGAGATACACAGTTGTAAAAAAAAAAAAAGTTATCAAAGTAGAAATTGTGTGTTTTAAGAATTTTGATAAAAATCTTGTTTCCATCTTTTATTTAGTCATCAATTATTACAGAGGCATAAACAGGTTATCTTAACCCTTTCCCTCATATAGACGCTTTCTGACGCCTCTGCAGCAGACAGCTTTTTGAAAACATAGTGACAAAAGACACGATGTTTTCCTCTTTTAGTCATAGGTTGTCCATTCAATTATGGAGATTTTTTATTTTTTAACAAATTATGTTCAAAGTCGTCTGCTGCAGAATTGTCGTATGAGGGAAAGAGTTAATGCCTCTGCAGCAGACGGCTTTTTGAAAACATAGTGACAAAAGAAGAAATTGCACAAAACATGCAATTTCTCCTTTTGCCACAATGTTTTCCACTTTTCGTCATAGGTTATCCATTCAATTATAGAGATTGTCTATGTTTTGACAAATTAATATGTTCAAAGTCGTCTGCTGCAGAATTGTCATATGAGGGAAAGGGTTAATGCCTCTGCAGCAGACGGCTTTTTGAAAACATAGTGACAAAAGAAGAAATTGCACAAAACGTGCAATTTCTCCTTTTGCCACAATGTTTTCCACTTTTCGTCATAGGTTATCCATTCAATTATAGAGATTTTCTATGTTTTGACAAATTATGTTCAAAGTCGTCTGCTGCAGAATTGTCGTATGAGGGAAAGGGTTAAGCAAGGTACAGGTTATCCCTTTCCCACTTACAGCAAATCTGCAGCAAAATCTCTATAACTAAATGGATAACCTTTGACTAAAAGTGGAAAACATCGTGTTTTTGTCAATTAACCCTTTCCCTCAGACGACTTTGAACGTATATAGTCAAAACATAGAAAATCTCCATAATTGAATGGATAACCTATAACAAAAAGTGGAAAACGTTGGAGAAATTGCACGTCGGTAAGCGTCTATATGAGGGAAAGGGTTAAGGAAACTTATTTAAAACTTAAAGTATTGTTATTGAAACCAGTTGAAAACGTGGCAAAAGGAGAAATTTCTCGTTTTGATCAGCTTCTCGCTGTGTCACAATGTTTTCTAAAGTTGGCTGTTGGAGAGGCGTCAGAAGGAATTTGTATGCTGCTAAGGAAAGGATAAAACAAAATTGCGTTTCAATTTTGTACAATGGATAATTCAGTTTTAATATTTAATTATTTTTTTTTAGCATTTTTATTTACTTGTTTATCTCATATGACATTTTGTTACTTAGTTGTCATCTCCCAGGATTGATTGATTGGTTGGGGTTTAACGCCATTTTTAACAATTTCTCAGTAATACCACGGCGGCCAGTTAACCAACCCGTGCATTTCCTGGTTTTCTCACACCAGTACTCCACACAACAATCTTCCCAAGCAACTGGCTGCTTTTCCACATAGACTTAGCCAATTGGTGGAAGCCGAATGACGCATGTCGCATTGACTTTTAAATTGTCAATCGTCGGAAAGAAAGTTTGCCGAGCCGGAATTCGAACTCACAACCCCTGGTTTGACAGCCCGCGTCGCTACCGACTGAGCTACCGGGACTCGACCCCGACATAGGTACCGACTGAAGCTCACAGTGGCACAATTCTGTCAGCCATCTTTTGAAACATTGAGGGAAAAGAAGAAATTGCTCATAATGATCAATTTCTTCTTTTGCCACAATGATTCCAATTGTATTCAATAATTATAATATCATATATAGAGAATTTGTTTTCAAAATTTCTGCCTAAATGCTTTCAAAGTGGTCTGTTGAAGCTATAATGTTTTATGTGGGAAAGGGTTAGATGTTTTGCCATGACGTCACAATTTGGAGATCGCTAAGGAATTTTTGATATTTATGTACATTATATTAACAGAAAATAAGTGCTAATTTTTAGCCATTGACAGATATATATATTCAACAAATCCACACCTGAAGAACAATAAAAAATATTGGCACAAATATGGAAATTCCAAATTTCCCTTTCCCACATACAGCAAAACTGCAGGCAGGTGACTTGAACAAATCTAGGCAAAATTGTGAAATATCTCTGTATAAGAAATGTTAATTATTAAAAAGAGTTGAAAACATTGTTGCAAAAGGAGGAATTGCTCATGATGAGTTAAATTTTAAGTTTATTTGCCTCAATGTTTTTCAAAAGTGGTCGGCTGCAAAATGCGTCTATATTAAGTGGGGAAGGGGTAAAATGAAAGTCTAACTATTGAATAGAATTGAACACATCGTTGGAAAAGCAGCCTGGGAAAGAGTTATATAGCCAATGTCAAACAATAAACCAAATACAGACATTTTCTGATGCCTCTTCAGCAATTGATTGATTGATTGATTGGGGTTTACCACCGTTTTCAAAAAAAATTCAGTCATATCATGGCGACCAGTTAACCTACTCATGCGTTTCCTGGTTTTACCACACCAGTACACCACACAACATACTTTTCAAGCAACTGGTCCTCTTCAGCAAACGACATTTGAAAAATATTGTAGTTTAAATTTTCCTTTTGCAACAATGTAATTTCAACTCTAGTCAAGAAGAGTTCTGTAAGTTTATAGAAAGTTTCCATATGTTCAAAGTCATCTGCTGCAGATTTGTTGTATGTCGGGGAAACGGTTAATGAAAATTGATTGGTTTCTGAGACCCAACACTTGAAGTTTGCTGTTAATTCATTATAACAAATGGTCAGATCTCAAAACTGCCAGGAAGAACTTTGATAAATTCATTTCTTATACATAACATTTTTAAGAACAATTTGAATCCTTTAAACAGGTAAATCTCATGTCAAACCATGGACAATACTGATGTACAGTAGTACTGTAATGAAAACTTTCCCACCTGCTTACGCATTTTGCCTCATCTGCAGCAGACAACTTTTGAAAACATTGATGCAGAAGGGGGAATCGCTCATGATGATCGTTATAAAAAATTTCTCCTTTTTCAACAATCTTTTTCTAAACCTTAACCCTTTCCCTCATACGACAATTCTGCAGCAGACGACTTTCAATGTATTTTGTCAAAAAACAGAAAATCTCTATAGTTGAATGGATAACCTATGACAAAAAGTGGAAAACATTGTGGCAAAAGGAGAAATTGCACGTTCTGTGCAATTCTTCTTTTGTCACTATGTTTTCAAAAAGCCGTCTGCTGCAGAGGCATCAGAAAGCGTCTATATGAGGGAAAGGGTTAAAGTGGTCTACTGCAGATTTGTTGTATGTGGGAAAGGGGGTTTAAGGGGGATTTAACCCTTTCCCACGTACAACAAATCTGCAGCAGATGACTTTGAAAAAATATCTACTCAAAAATATGGACAATCCCTTTAATTGTAGGTATAACTAGAGGTTGTTTTTGGGAAAAACATATGTCTCCCCCAAGGGGTATTGTCTGGCTGACTGTATTTTGTCAGTTAGTGATTTATTTTAAAAAAGGGCAATAACTCATCCAAAAGTAGGTCAAATTAAACGCCCTCGTAATATGCACAACTAGACGTTGTACCGATGACTCCTGTGAAGTTTCATAGAAATGTGGCAAAGGGGTTGTGAGATGAAGGCCGGACAAGAATGAAATGGCAATTTTAAGAAAGGGCAATAACTCATCCAAAAGTAGGTCAAATTAAACGCCCTCGTAATATGCGCAACTAGACGTTGTACCGATGACTCCTGTGAAGTTTCATAGAAATGTGGCCAAGGGGTTGTGAGATAAAG
>JASEVX010000014.1:47843043-48075543 GCA_031761405.1 Serripes groenlandicus | reverse complement strand
CATTGTGGCAAATAGAGAAATTGTTCATTATGACCAATTTTTCCTTTTACCACAATGTTTTTGATAGTAGCCTGCTGCAGAGGTGGTTGCCATAAACTTTAGGGAGAGTTAAATTGACTTGAAAACATTGTGGCAAATTAAGAAATTGCTCATAATAAGCCATTTCCCTTTTTGCAACAATTCTTCAAAATTTATTCAATGAATTAACTAAATGATTGATTTAACATAGTTTTGCCTACATGCTCGGTTTGTTGTAATTGGGAAAGGGTTTAATGATTTTTAAATATAGAGAGCAATTAATTCAATTTAAAGGATCAGTTAGATGAAGGCTGTTTTAAGAAATGATTAATTTGTTCACGAATTTCATTCAGCTTAATATAAGTACATTTAAGGACACATTAAAAGGCTATAATAAACCATCTCACAACTTGTAAAAGAAATAACCTTTCAGCCTTTTCAAGGAAACAGATTACAAACATGACACCCTTGCATCATATTCGAAAACATGATGATTTTTTTTCATAAAACAGGCAATTTAATTTGGCTGTTTTACCAAGGATTAAATCTGCTACTTTTCTTCATAATAATCACCTTTAATTTTCATGATGTTGCATTTTTTATGTTAAATTAACTCATTCTTGGTGGACAACTTTTAAACAATATTTCATCCGTTAACAAACAATCTGCAATGGACATTTTTTAAACAATATTTCATCCGTTAACAAACAATCTGCAATGGACAACTTTTAAACAATATTTCATCCGTTAACAATAAATCTGCAACAGAAAACTTTGAAACAATATTTCATCAGTTAACAAACAATCTGCAACAGAAAACTTTGAAACAATATTTCATCAGTTTACAAACAATCTGCAACGGACAACTTTTAAACAACATTTCATCAGTTAACAATAAATCTGTAACAGATTCATTTGAAACACTATTTCATCAGTTAACAATAAATCTGCAACAGACAACTTTTAAACAATATTTCATCAGTTAACAATAAATCTGCAACAGATTCATTTGAAACACTATTTCATCAATAAATCTGCAACAGACAACTGTGTAAAGATATTTTATCTGTTAACAATAAATCTGCAACAGATTCATTTGAAACACTATTTCATCTGTTAACAATAAATCTTCGACAGACAACTTTGTAACACTATTTCATCTGTTAAGAATAAATCTGCAACAGAAAACTTTGTAACAGTATTTCATATACATCTGCAACAGATTCATTTGAAACACTATTTCATCAGTTAACAAACAATCTGCAACAGAAAACTTTGAAACAATATTTCATCAGTTAACAAACAATCTGCAACAGAAAACTTTGAAACAATATTTCATCAGTTAACAAACAATTTGCCACAGAAAACTTTGAAACAATATTTCATCTGTTAACAAACAATCTGCAACAGATTCATTTGAAACACTATTTCATCAGTTAACAATAAATATGCAACAGACAACTTTGAAAACAACTACCGGTAGGTAAATATATTTGAAAAAGAAAAAGTGAAAGTATTGAATCAAGCTGAAATCATAGTGTATCAAAGGGAGAAATTGCTCATTATTTTCATCTCAATTTAACGATAACAAAATCACTAAGCGATATCTTATTGATATTTTTTAGCAAGATGTTTCAAAGTTGCAGAATCGTACAATCCAACTTGTCTAAAGCAGCCATCAATGAAAGAGTAAAAATTGTGCCACTGAACACAATGGTCACTCACTGTTTAACCCTTTCCCTCATATAGACACTCTCTGACGCCTCTGCAGCAGACGGCATTTTGAAAACATAGTGACAAAAGAAGAAATTGCTCAAAACAAGCAATTTCTTCTTTTGATACAATGTTTTCCACTTTTAGTCATAGGTTATCCATTCAATTATAGAGATTTTCTATTTTTTGACAAAATATGTTCAAAGTCGTCTGCTGCAGAATTGTCGTATGAGGGAAAGGGTTAAACAAGTTTGACTGTATGTGGGAAATGGAAGGGTCGTGTAAAGAATAAGAATTAAATAACAAGACCAAAAAAAAATGCAAAAACTATATATGTTATCTATAGACTGGTCTCTAATTAAAAAGCCCCGGGCACGCGATGCCGTTTATAATGCTTTATTATCTTTAACCTTGCCATATTCTTTACGAGCAATTAATCGGTTAATGGTGTTGCTGGTCCGTTACAATGTTTCTGATCGAATGCGAGATAATTTTAGGCTGTTTTTGTTATATTATTGTCGCTGACAAAACCTAAAAGACACCCTCGGTAGCTCCGAATTGATTTCTGCCTGTTGGCTGTATAGATATTTTTACCCATAATGCCTCAGTTGATTAGACAGGAAATAGTCCATCTTAAGTATAAAGTTTAACCCTTTCAACTTATAACGTACATCTGCAGCAGTCGAAAAAAAAATATATATCCCCTTAAAAAATTGGAAACTTCCTTTAAAAGAAAGTACAATAATTGAATAGAGATGAAAACATGGTGACAAAAGGAGAAATTGCTTGTTTTGAGCAATTTCTTCTTTTGTCCCCATGTTTTCAAAAAGGCGTCTGCTGCAGAGGGAAAATGGGTTAACCCTTTCAACTTATATTAAATGCCTCTGCAGCAGACCACTTATGAAAACATTGTGGCAAATGAAGATATTACTCTTAACCCTTTCCCTCATATAGACGCTTTCTGACGCCTCTGCAGCAGACGGCTTTTTGAAAACATAGTGACAAAAGAAGAAATAGCTCAAAACGAGCAGTTTCTCCTTTTTCCACAATGTTTTCCACTTTTAGTCATAGGTTATCCATTCAATTATAGAGATTTTCTATGTTTTGACAAAATATGTCAAAGTCGTCTGCTGCAGAATTGTCGTATGAGGGAAAGGGTTAATAAGCAGTTTCTCCCTTTGAGACAATGTTCTCAACTCTTATTCAATAATGATACTTGCATACATAGACATTTTCCATGGCTATATTATTTTTCAAAGTCATTTGCTGCAGATTGGCTGTAAGAGACAAAAGGGTTAAAACTAAAGTGTATGCTTATTATAGTGTCACTTTTAACAAAGGACCCATTATAAAGGTCCAGATAAGAAGGGTTTACAGCTCTTCCCCCCCCCCCCCCAATATCTCGCTTATTATCCAACCAAACTCTATGTTGTAGGTACTCAAAAGAATCGTCTTCTGTTGAGTACCGACGCACAACATAGGGTTAGCGGATAAAATAAGGATTTTGGAACAAGCAAAACGTTTCCTTGTATAGGCATTTCTTATTTGTTTACAAGATAGTAATCTTCTGATAACCTTTCCAAAAACACTATACTTCAAGAGGTGTATCCTTTTTGCCGGGCACCAACAGGCAAACAATAGGTTCAAATTATTTTAACCTAGCCCCGGTAGCTGAGTCGGTAGCAATGGAGGCTGTCAATCCAGGCGTTGTGAGTTCAAATCCCATCTCGGCCAACACCCTTTCTGATGTTTGACAAAAGTCGATGTGCCGAGCGTCATTTGTATTTCAACAATGGGCTAACAGTCTATGTGGAAAAGCAGCCAGTTGCTTGGAAAATCTGTTGTGTGGAGTACTGGTGTGGGAAACACATCAGTAGGTGAGCTGGTGGCCATGATATGACTGGAACATTGCTGAAAAAGGTGTTAAACCTCAACCAATCAATCCAATTATGTAACAAGCTGGCAGTCCTGGACCAACATGCCATATCAACAAAGACTCCACTGTAATCAACGGGATTCAAACCTTCAATCTTCGCTCCTGTTGCGGAATGTCTTAACCACTACAGGGATAGGTGGTATAATGTGTTGTAAAAAGACTTTCTATTTAATCATATTTGATCAATAAGAAATGAAGATTACTTCTGACAGCTTGAAATAGAGTTCATAACCTTTTCGCCCAGCAGATGATTTAGTAAACATGTAGGCAAAAGAAATGGAAAATCTCTATGAATGAAAATATAACAGTTATTATTGAATAAGAGTGGCAAATATTCTTGCAAAAGGGGAAATTGATCATAATGTTTTCAAAAGTTGTCTACTGCAGGCACGTAAAAATGCTTTCTTTAATTGGTTATTTTGAACATTATTTCAGTTATTTCATAGGCGTTACGTTTTCATGATCCCTGGATAAACCAACCAGTACTCAACTAGGAAATGTGCCAATCCTCCATGGCCATTGTGACTGGGGTGACTTGGGATCAAACCTGGGATGACCAGTTCCAAATCCCAGATGCAAATCCGCTGTGGTAGAGTGGTTAGCGTCGGGGATTTGAAACTGGGTGTCCTGGGTTCGATCCCCAGTCACGGCACTTAGGTCATGGTGAAGTGCCCTTGGGCAAGGCACATTTTCTATTGTAGTACTGGCTTCCTGGCTGTAGATGTTCGGGGGACTTTTAACAGAAAATACAAAAATACACGGAAAATACAGGGAAACCATGGAAAAACCATGGAAAAAACCATGGAAGTTAATGTTAAGATGCGGAAGCGCTGGAAATGGTCCGAATACTCAAAGTTCCACGGAACCATTCCAGGGTGTTCACGGAACCATTCCGGGGTGTCCATGGAATTTCCGGGTTTTCCTCTTAACCCTTTACTGGATAGCCCAACTGCCCATATACCTATATTATCTCCATATATAGGCATCTATCTGATAAACCCATAGTCAATAAACTACTGATAGAAGCCTCTACGCTATCTCCATACAGGGTATTGAAAAAATCATAAGAATTTGACACCTGTCCTAATTAAACCCAACTATCTGTATAAAATATTGTAACTACCTTTTATATGTCAGTATAAACATTGTGGGAAATTAAATTATCTTTACAGTGGTGAAAAAAACACTATTTCAGCATGAAGAGAACTGAAGCAAAACAGGAGACGAAAGCAGGGCAAATTTATTTTTTATTTTTTCTTGAAAATGATGAATGTATTTTGCTCATGTCTATCTTTTCAAATATTTTTATTGCAAAAAAAACCCAAGTGAAATTACTCCAGAATATAACAACAGCAATTTCAAGTTGAATTTTTTAAAACCAGATACTCCGTAAAGGAAATATGTCTTAATTTCTACGAAGTTTTCAAAAGTCAACTCTGTGACATACAGGAGTAAAATTAGTAAAACTTAATGGAGAAATGACCCATCTTCCTGTCATGATTCAAAGTCGATTCCACGAGAATAAATGTAAAAACATCCCATATAAATATTTTGAATGTCTTATGTCCTTACGTTTTCATTTCTAACCATTTCCTTTTTGAAGAAATAGATCGGCAATAGAAAATTGTCAACCCCAAAAAAGTCGAATGTAAACACATGTTTGCGTATTTTTCTGTATTCTCAAGGACGATTTAGTTCTTTGTTTACTTACGCTTGGTTGTTGAAACTCATTATTCCAAGCTCCTACAGAGAAAACATCGTTGTCGGCAGAAGAACAATCATCGGAAATAACTTCCAGATCAGAAATATCTGATTGAATGTCAGACAGGGTGAAGCCAAAAAAAAAAAAAAAACAGCTTCAGTTTTGCGGAAGTGTTATAACTGCACCTGTAAATGACCCATTTTATTGCCCTTCTGATTTACTATATCAATCAATCAAAGACCCGCCAGTATTGTGTAGATGAAAACAATAACCACTTATGTCAGCTGTTCATCCCTTTCCCCATTACAACAAATCACAGCAAACGATTGTGAAAATGTCGAGACAAAAATAAAGAAAATCTATAAAAAATGAAAGTATAATTACTGAATTAATTCAATCAATTGTGGCAAAAGTTATCTATTAAATTTAATGCATTTAGGCTTTCTCATTTTGCTGCAAGGTTTACTCGTCAGCTTTAGTTGCGTCAAAATGAATCTACATCTGTGAAAGAGGTATTTCCCAGTAGCTTACTTGGTTGTCAAAACTGGTATACATTGATCGGTCAAACAAAGAACCGACTTTGCACGTGAACAAAAAATTCAAACTATTTAATCCTTTCTCACGTATAGACAATTTCTACAGCAGAAGAATAGATGCATACAGGGTTGCTTCATTGAGTTTGGAATTATTACGCTGTGAGCAATTTCTCTCGTTTTCAAATGTCGTCTACTCCAGATTTTTTAATATGAAGAAAGGGAGAAATGAACCTACAAAGCACTGTTGTCAAGGTCATGTTTATTGCATTTGATCTGGGTTGCACGTTTACACATAATAATACCGTGTCAAATGAAAACCTGCCGATAGTTGGGAATATTCAGATCAATATGCTCTTCTGTTAAGACTGATCAGGGTCATCACTGTTCGTAAATCGTCACATAACAATTATCTAAGTCTTTGGAGAACAGTTATGACCAAAAGCTGGCATTACAATTATATAAATTGATACAAGCTGTCTTAAGATTTGGAACAAAACTGATCGTCTATTTTTATGTGTCGCGACTCAATCTTTATATTGTGCATACGTAGTGGTAAAACTAGAAAACCCTTGTGAAATAATTACATTTAACAATTACAAATTAATGTAAACGGATATTATCATATGGATATTTTTCATAGGAATAAGGTATTTTCAAGCTTATCATTTCCCGACGCATTTCATTCAATCTGGGTACTGAATTTTTAAACACTACACATGTTTTGACGCTTTTTACTTACAAACTTTATATAGTAACACTATGATTTAAAGTCTGAGATCCCTTTGTAAATAAACAAATTGTATGGTGATACACTTTTGGAGGACCTTTTCACACGATAAATATACTTTTGAAGCATTCAAAATCCAAAGGCGTCGAAAAGCGTTTACATTGAAATCGATAATAATCAGTTAGGGTCGTCGAAAAGCGTTTATATTGAAATTGATTAGGGTCGTCGAAAATCGTTTATATTGAGATTGTATAGAGGCGTCAGAAAGCGTTTATATCCGGTAAAGGGTTAAATGTACTGGAGTTTCCATGGAAAGTGTCATATTATCCAAAAGTATCCCTGGAAAGTTGTCCGAATACTCCAGGGATTTTCCGGGGACTTTCGTTAGAGTCCCCGGAAAAGCTACAGTATGGATGTTTACGCAGAGATTATGAATAAGTGAACTGTCACCCTGATACATCTGAAATAATGTTGAAAGCGGCGTAAAACCCCAATACAAAAGCAAATCACTTGGCCTTTGGGTATACATACAGATCTGCCTGTGACAAAGTTGGGAGAATAACACACAGAAAGAGCGAGTGTGAGGACCTTTTTCATTCAGTGCTGATATAGTACTAAATCTTGAAGTTAAAATATATTAGTCTTCTAACTGCTTCGAAAACTTTTAAAAGTAATGGTCAGTTTGAGAATGTTTTCTAATATTTTCCAGCATACTGACCCTGATTGACAGACGCCTGTGCAACAGACTTCTTTTGAAAACAATGCGGCAAAGAGAGAAATTATTGTTTTTGCTGCATTATGTAATTGAAATCATTCATCAAACTTTAATTTGCAGAGATTTTTCATATTTTGCCAATGCTCTTTTAATCCTTTTCCTCATGTAAACGCTTTCTGACACCTCTGCAGCAGAAGGCTTTTTAAAAAAACATAGTGACAAAAGAAGAAATTGCTCAAAACAAGCAATTTCTCCTTTTGCCACAATATTTTCCACTTTTAGTCATTTTCCACTTTTAGTCATGGGTTATCCATTCAATTTATATAGAGATTTTCTCTATTCTGACAGAATATGGTTAAAGTCGTCTGCTGCAGAATTGTTGTATGTGGCAAAGGGTTGAATGTAGTCTACTTAACCCTTTCCCTCAATTCTGCAGCAGACGACTTTGAACGTATTTTGTCAAAACATAGAAAATCTCCATAATTGAATGGATAACCTATGACAAAAAGTGGAAAACATTGTGGCAAAAGGAGAAATTGCACGTTTTGTGCAATTTCTTCTTTTGTCACTATGTTTTCAAAAAGCTGTCTGCTGCAGAGGCGTCAGAAAGCGTCTATATGAGGGAAAGGGTTAAGAGATGTCCAGCTAATGATAAGAAAAGGGTGACATAATTAGTTGAATAATAGGTCAATGTACATAATGTAAATGTAGATCAATTAGATCCACTCAGAAGGTCCATTTAACTTTATTATCAAATATTTGTTTTACAAACACTTCACATTATAATCAGAACTATAGATAAGGGGTATTTGTCATGTTCTAAAATCCTTATTTGATACTCAAACCCCATGTTGTGGGTACTCAAAAGAATCGTCTCACTGAGACGATTCTTTTGAGTACCCACAACATAGGGTTTGGTTGAGTTAAAAGAGAGATATTGTGGGAAGAAGACCAATTTACTCCCCCTTATCTAGTCCTCTGAGTTGAGTATGAATAAAATTCCCTTTGGCTTGCATTGTCAAAACATGAAAATAAACAGTTGGGGTAAAATTAGTTCAGGCGTGAAATGTCAAAATTATCAAAACAAAATGGGAAAAGGAGCATGAGTACATCTCAATACTACCATATCAAAACTTTAAACACAAATTTTATGTGTTTTACTGAAGACAATTGGTTTGATAATGTAACAATTATCAAATTTTATTTATATATCTGGAAGACTTGCATTATTTATTTCCTAGACATTTGCTAAAAGTGTTTATTTGGGACAACACACAACAAGACATCCAAATATCATTTCTAGCTAGACAACATTAACCCTTTCCCTCATACGACAATTCTGCAGCAAACATATTTTGTCAAATAATAGAAAATCTCTATAATTGAATGGATAACCTATGACTAAAAGTGGAAAACATTATGGCAAATGGAGAAATTGCTTGTTTTGAGCAATTTCTTCTTTTGTCACTATGTTTTCAAAAAGATGTCTGCTGCAGAGGCGTCAGAAAGTGTTTATATGACGGAAAGGGTTAACAGATATTTTCTACATTTTTGACACGATCTATTCAAATTTTATTTAACTGTACGTTGGAAAATGTTAGCCCTTTTTCCCTTTATACAGCGGCAAATGAAGAAATTGCTCTATTCAATAATTCAAATTTCATTAATAGATATTTTCTACATTTTTGACAAGATGTATGTATATAAATTTAATATCTGTATGTGAGAAAATGTAAGCTCTTTCTCACTAATTAACAGCTTCAAAAGAAGAAATTATAAGGCCTATATATTCAATAAGTTTCGTTAATAGATATTTATTTTCTCCATTTTTGACAAGATGTTTTCAAATTCATATTCTGCATATTTGTCATATTTGGGAAAGGCTCAAAAACGCCACACATAGATGCTTACATAATGAGCAATTTCTCTTGTTTGCCACAATGTTTTTAATTTTATTCAATAATTCATACTTTGGTTTATAAATAGAGATTTTATTTTTTCTTGCCAAGATGTTTTCAAATTCATCTTCTGCGGATTTGTCAAATGTGGGAAAGAGCCACATGCAACAAATCTGCAGCAAACGACATTGAAAACATACCTGAAAAATATTGGAAACTGACCCTTTCAATAAAAGAGTTATTTTCAAAAAGCCGTCTGCTGCAGAGGCTTCAGAAAGCGTCTTTATATGAGAAAGAGTTAATGAAGGGATATATATAAAAAAAAAAAAAAATGTTCATGTAAGCCCAATGATGGATCATTACCAAGGTTAATGAGTAAATTATGGAGAAAACCCTTGACCCTCTAAATGATAGAATATTTGAACCCTCGACCATCTAAATGATAGGATATTTTAACCCTCAACCCTCTAAATGATAGGATATTAAACCCTAGACCCTCTAAATGATAGGATATTAAATCCTCGACCCTCTTAATTATAGGATATTAAACCCTCCACCCTCTAAATGATAGGATATTTAAACCCTCCACCCTCTAAATGATAGGATATTTTAACCCTAGACCCTCTAAATGATAGGATATTTTAACCCTCGACCCTCTAAATGATAGGATATTTTAACTCTCTACCCTCTAAATGATAGGAAATTTTAACCCTCTACCCTCTAAATGATAGGATATTTGAACCCTCGACCCTCTAAATGATAGGATATTTTAACCCTCTACCCTCTAAATGATAGGATATTAAACCCTAGATCCTCTAAATGATAGGATATTTTAACCCTCGTCCCTCTAAATGATAGGATATTCAACCCTCGACCCTCTAAATGATAGGATATTTTAACCCTAGACCCTCTAAATGATAGGATATTAAACCCTAGACCCTGTAAATGATAGGATATTTTAACCCTCGACCCTCTAAAAGATAGGATATTCAACCCTCGACCCTCTAAATGATAGGATATTTTAACCCTCGACCCTCTAAATGATAGGATATTTGAACCCTCGACCCTCTAAATGATAGGATATTTTAACCCTCTTCTCTCTAAATGATTAGATATTTTAACCCTCAACCCTCTAATGATAGGATATTTTAACTCTCAACCCTCTTAATGATAGGATATTTTAACCCTCTACCCTCTTAATGATAGGATATTTTAACCCTCTACCCTCTTAATGATAGGATATTTTAACCCTCAACCCTCTTAATGATAGGATATTTTAACCCTCTACCCTCTTAATGATAGGATATTTTAACCCTCGACCATCGAAATGATAGGATATTAAATCCTCGACCGTCTAATTGATAGGATATTCAACCCTCGACCCTCTAATTGATAGGATATTTTAACCCTCTACCCTCTAAATGATAGGATATTTTAACACTCTTCTCTCTAAATGATAGGATATTTTAACCCTCTACTCTCTAAATGATAGGATATTTTAACATGCTACCCTCTAAATTATAGGATATTTTAACACGCTACCCTCTAAATGATAGGATATTTTAACTTCCTACCCTCTAAATGATAGGATATTTTAACTTCCTACCCTCTAAATGATAGGATATTTTAACTTCCTACCCTCTAAATGATAGGATATTTTAACCCTCGACCCTCTAAATCATAGGATATTTTGACCCTCTAAATGATAGGATATTTTAATCCTCTACCCTCTAAATGATAAGATATTAAACCCTTGACCCTCTAAATGATAGGATATTGTAATCCTCTACCCTCTTAATGATAGGATATTTTAACCCTCAACCCTCTTAGTGATAGGTAATTAAAACCCTCGACCCTCTCTAAATGATAGGATATTTTAACCCCCCTATATATACTATATATATATATTCAAGA
This sequence comes from Serripes groenlandicus, assembly GCA_031761405.1. Classification (NCBI taxonomy): domain Eukaryota; kingdom Metazoa; phylum Mollusca; class Bivalvia; order Cardiida; family Cardiidae; genus Serripes; species Serripes groenlandicus. The sequence continues at coordinate 48,064,384 of JASEVX010000014.1, read as the reverse complement.
AACATTAACCCTTTCCCACATACAGCAAATCTGCAGCAGACGACTTTGAAAACATACCAACATAAATGAGGAAAATCTCTATAAAGAGAAGTTTAATTATTAAATGGAGTTGAAAGCATTGTGGCAAATGGAGAAATTGCTTATCATGAGCAATTTATCAATGTGCCACAGGTTTTTCAAAGGTTGACTGCTGCAGAGGCGTCAGAAAGCGTCTGTATGTAGGAAAGGGTTAACAACATCAAGTTTTTACCCTTTCCCACACAGACCCATTTTGACTCATTTGCAATTGATGACTTTTCATCTACGATAGGAATCCACTGTGGTCGAATGGTTAGCGTCGGGGATTTGAAACCAGGTGTCCCGGGTTCGATCCCCAGTCGCGGCACCTCGGTCATGGTGGAGTGCTCTTGGGCAAGGCACATTTTCTAGCCTAGTACTGGTTTGTTTACCCAGGGATCATGAATAAGTGAACTGTCGCCGTGATATAACTGAAATAATGTTGAAAGCGGCGTAAAACGCCAATAAAACAAATCATCTATGATATTGTCACTGAGCTGCACAGGGAACAGAATGATGCATCTGCAGCAGACTTTTTTTTTTAAAACATCGTGGCAAAAGGAGAAATTACTTATTAATGATCAATTATTTTTCTTTTCTCACAATGCTTTCAACTCTTTTCAATAATTTTGATTTTGTTTACAGAGCTTTGAAATATTTTAGTCAAAGAAATGTTCAAAGTCGTCTCAGCTGTATAGTTGTTGAATGTGAAAGTTTTTAAACTCTTAGCACGCTAGCGGCGGGTTTCGTCAACCGATGATGACATTTGCAAACAGTTTGGGTCCAGATCAGTCCCCACAAAATGTGGGGACTGATCTGAGATCCAAACCGTTTGCCACCCCGATTCAATTTCAGTAAACATTAAGGGGAAAATATATATTTTTTTTCAAAATTTTGCAGACGTCAATATAGAAGACGAAAATAATTCAGCATGCAGAGTTAAACTCTATTTAATTATAAACTTTCAGCAATAGAGATACATTTTTGCCTAGATATTTTTCCAAGTCTTCTGCTGAAGTTTTCTTCTTATGTGGGAAAGGGTTAATATAAATATTTTTCATTTTATTGTTTTTAAAAAATTAACTTATTCCCGCATACAGACTCTCTCCGACACCTCTGCAGCAGATGACTTTAGAAAACATAATGAGCAATCTGCCTCATGCCACACAATGTTTTTAATTTTATTCAATGATTATTAATTTTATAGATTTCCATAATATCTATCTAAATGTTTTTAACCCTTTCCCTCATACTACAATTCTGCAGCAGACGAATGTGAACGTATTTTGTCAAAACATAGAAAATCTCCATAATTGAATGGATAACCTATGTCGAAAATTGGAAAACATTGTGGCAAAAGGAGAAATTGCGCGTTTTGTGCAATTTCTTCTTTTGTCACTATGTTTTCAATATGCCGTCTGCTGCAGAGGCGTCCGAAAGCGTCTATATGAGGGAAAGGGTTAAAGTCATATCTCCTGTAGATTGTTTTTATGTGAGGGGTTATGATATAAATAATTTGATTGTTTATGAAAAATTGAAGGGTGCATTATACCGCAAGGTTACAAAGATTAATCACCTACCATTGATGAATTTAAAATTTGAATTTGATTTGTATCTATATCATGCAAGGTTAGGTGTCTTTATATTACCCACATACAGACACTTTCTGACGCCTCTGCAGCAGACCAATTTTGAAAAGATTGTGGCACAGAAGAAATTGCAATTTCTTCTATTGCCACAATGTTTTCAACCCTTCGCTATGATTAAACTTTCACATTTAAAGAGAATTTCCATAATTTTGCCTACATGTTTTCAAAGACGCCTGCTGCAGATTTGCTGTATGAGGGAACACATTTGCTGACTTTGAAAAAACATTAAGGCAAAATTACAGAAAATCTCTATATATAGATGTATAATTATTGAAATTTGAGTTGAAAATGTTGTGGCAATTTCTTCTTAAGCCACAATGTTTTCAAAAGTTGGCTGTTGCAGATCTAAAGTAAGTAATAAATAATTCAGAACTATTTTGGCAGTAAGTGTTGAAAAACAGTCAAATGAAAGGCATGAAAATGTACAAAATTTAGCCTACTGGGTGTGTCTACCCAGTAAAAATGAAGCATAAACGATAAATATATATATGTTTATTGTACTGGAAAGTATAATTAATTACTTTAATTTTATCCCAATATTATGATTCTAATATTTCAAGAAAACTCTGACTATAATATCTATAATCTGGTGTTCAGCAACTTTAACTCACGGCTTTACGGTTATTCTTTCCGAAGTCTGATGAGACTCCATGCAACCAATGTCATTTGTCACCCGTCAAATCAGGGTTTCAGGTTATGAGTTCTTTTTGATAATGTCGCCTTCAGGAGAAAAAAAAAAAACCTCTGTGGTGCAGTCATAGAGCATGTAACTCAGGTACAGGAGGCTGTGGGTTAGATCCCTAATGCCAAGTCATACCAAAGATATTAAGAGACAAAACCCTCTCTGTGGTGAAGTGGTAGAGCATGATTTTTTTGTGACTCGAGTACATGGGTTAAATCCCTTGCCCATTCATATCAAAGACTTTAAGAGACACAAACCCCTGCGTGGTGTAGTGGTAGAGTATGTGACTCAAGTACAGGAGTGCGTGCGCTAGATCCCAGGCCAGGTCATACCAAAGACTTAAAGAGACACAAACCCCTGTGTGGTGTAGTGGTAGAGTATGTGACTCAGGTACAGGAGGGCGTGTGCTAGATCCCCGGCCGGGTCATACCAAAGACTTTAAGAGACACAAACCCCTTCGTGGTGTAGTGGTAGAGCATGCGACACAGGTACAGGAGGGCGTGTGCTAGATCCCCGGCCGGGTCATACCAAAGACTTTAAGAGACACAAACCCCTGTGTGGACTGTAGTGGTAGAGCATGCGACTCAGGTACAGGAGGGCGTGCGCTAGATCCCCGGCCGGGTCATACCAAAGACTTAAAGACACACAAACCCCTGTGTGGACTGTAGTGGTAGAGCATGCGACACAGGTACAGGAGGGCGTGCGCTAGATCCCCGGCCGGGTCATACCAAAGACTTTAAGAGACACAAACCCCTGTGTGGACTGTAGTGGTAGAGCATGCGACTCAGGTACAGGAGGGCGTGCGCTAGATCCCCGGCCGGGTCATACCAAAGACTTAAAGAGACACAAACCCCTGTGTGGACTGTAGTGGTAGAGCATGCGACTCAGGTACAGGAGGGCGTGAGCTAGATCTTTGGCTGGGTCATACCAAAGACTTAAAGAGACACAAACCCCTGTGTGGTGTAGTGGTAGAGCATGTGACTCAGGTACAGGAGGGCGTGCGCTAGATCCCCGGCCGGGTCATACCAAAGACTTAAAGAGACACAAACCCCTGTGTGGTGTAGTGGTAGAGCATGTGACTCAGGTACAGGAGGGCGTGCGCTAGATCTTCGGCCGGGTCATACCAAAGACTTTAAGAGACACAAACCCCTGTGTGGTGTAGTGGTAGAGTATGCGACTCAGGTACAGGAGGGCGTGCACTAGATCCCCGGCCGGGTCATACCAAAGACTTAAAGAGACACAAACCCCTGTGTGGTGTAGTGGTAGAGCATGTGACTCAGGTACAGGAGGGCGTGCGCTAGATCCCCGGCCGGGTCATACCAAAGACTTAAAGAGACACAAACCCCTGTGTGGTGTAGTGGTAGAGCATGTGACTCAGGTACAGGTGGGCGTGCGCTAGATCCCCGGCCGGGTCATACCAAAGACTTAAAGAGACACAAACCCCTGTGTGGTGTAGTGGTAGAGCATGTGACTCAGGTACAGGAGGGCGTGCGCTAGATCCCCGGCCGGGTCATACCAAAGACTTAAAGAGACACAAACCCCTGTGTGGTGTAGTGGTAGAGCATGTGACTCAGGTACAGGAGGGCGTGCGCTAGATCTTCGGCTGGGTCATACCAAAGACTTTAAGAGACACAAACCCCTGTGTGGTGTAGTGGTAGAGCATGCGACTCAGGTACAGGAGGGCGTGCGCTAGATCCCCGGCCGGGTCATACCAAAGACTTAAAGAGATACAAACCCCTGTGGACTGTAGTGGTAGAGTATGCAACTCAGGTACAGGAGGGCGTGCGCTAGATTCTCGGCCGGGTCATACCAAAGACTTTAAGAGACACAAACCCCTGTGTGGTGTAGTGGTAGAGCATGTGACTCAGGTACAGGAGGGCATGCGCTAGATCCCCGGCCAGGTCATACCAAAGACTTAAAGAGACACAAACCCCTGTGTGGACTGTAGTGGTAGAGCATGCGACTCAGGTACAGGAGGGCGTGCGCTAGATCCCCGGCCAGGTCATACCAAAGACTTAAAGAGACACAAACCCCTGTGTGGTGTAGTGGTAGAGCATGTGACTCAGGTACAGGAGGGCATGGGTTAGATCCCTTGCTGAGTCATACCAAAATATTTAAGAGACAAATAAATATTCGTGGTGTAGTGGTAGAGCATGTGACTCGGGTACAGGAGGCTGTGGGTTAGATCCCTTGCCGGGTCATACCAAAGACTTTAAAATGGTAGTAATAGCTTTCCCTCCTGGTACTCAAGGTTTTTGGGATAGCATTTCCCCAGACTAGCTGGTGTCAGGATAAATGGACCAGTAGTACTGGTATCTCACCCAGGAAATGCTGTAATATAACTAAACAAGAGGCCCATGAGGGCCTTTGATCTACTGGGATGGTTCTTTGGTCATTTTCAATCCAGAGCATGCATGTATGATGAAGATTGGATAGTAAATGGAGGCTCTATTGTGTTCACAAGCTGTTTTATAGCAATTTTGACAATTTCAAGGGCCGTAATCCAGTCTTGCATGGGCAGATCTGGCTGGTTTGCGAAAGGAACCGAGCTCTCATCAATATTTAACTACTATCTAAGTTTGGTGAAGATCGGGTAGTAAATGGAGGCTCTATTGTGTTCACAAGCTTTATTATAGCAATTTTGACAATTTCAAGGGCCACAATCCAGTCATGCAAGAGCACATCTGGCTGGTTTTCAAAAGGAACCGAGCTCTCATCAAAATTTAACTACTATTTAAGTTTGGTGAAGATCGGATAGTAAATGCAGCCTCTATTGTGTTCACAAGCTCTGTTATAGCAATTTCGACAATTCCAAGGGCCATAATCCAATCTTGCATAAATGCATCTAGCTGATTTGCGAAAGGAACCGAGCTCTCATGGATATCTAACTACTGTATAAGTTTGATGGAGATACAATCAAAACTGAAGACTTTATCGCGTTCACAAGCTCTATTATAGCAATTCTGACAATTTCAAGGGCCATAATCCAGTCTTGCATGCCCGGATCTGGCTGGTTTGCAAAAGGAACCAAGCTCTCATGGATACCTAACTACTGTGTAAGTTTGGTGAAGATCAGATAGTAAATGGAGCCTCTATTTTGTTCACAAACTCTATTATAGCAATTTTGACAATTTCAAGGGCCATGATCCAGTCTTGCATGGGCGGATCTGTTTGGTTTGCGAAAGGAACCGGGCTCTCATGGATATCTAACTACTGTATAAGTTTGATTGTGATACAATTAAAACTGAAGACTGTATCGCGCTCACAAGCAATTGTTTACGGACGCACGGACGACGGACACAACGCCACGGCATATTCTGGCCTTTGGCCAGTGCGCTAAAAATTGTTTTGAAATCTATGTAAAACACCATAAAAACAAACTCATTTATAGAAACCAATTCAAGAGACAACCAATTATCTATCTGTTAAACCAGTATACTTATGGTGTTAATTTGAATGAGCTATGTAATCAAAGCGCTGAAGGCACTGCATTTGTTTGGGTACATAAAACTGTTCAACGGCCAGGGAAGAAGACAGTGCAATTTAAGAATACAACATTACAAATTTCTACGTAGTTACAAGGGAATCTATGTTTTTGCACTTCCTGTAATGATTTAAAGGTCCCCTTTGAATAAGGAAGTGTATTTATTTAGTCTAAATTTCTGTTGTTTTTAGAACTGTAGGGGTGATTACTGGGTATCCCCTATTGATTGAGATATATTTTCTTTCCGCCTATATTTGATTTAGTTGACTTGTAGAATGCGTAAAACTGTAAAAGAATATCTCAGCGTGGTCGCGATCGAAAGTCCCAGTCGTTAATTAATTAAGCAATGATTAAATATTTAAGGATGCGATCTTAGGCACCCCAAACAAATAACATTGGCGAAAAGGGAGCAACATTTATAAATTGCACTGTATTCAACCAGTTAAAAATGCACAAAAAGAAGATAACTACTATTTATATTTTGTCTGTCATCTGACAGTCAAGCAGGTAAGTCTCCAGGGCAAGAAATGTGGATGCTTGTAGAGCCTTCGACGGAAACAAACCTTTTTCATACCAGAGAACTCCCAGGAACGCTACAGAATCTGTGTACTTTTTTTTATTTATAAAATCTTTATAGAACCTTACACGGGTTTTGATTAAAAATTTATTAAAATTTAAATACGGCATGGAACTTATCTTTGTATTGCATTTTTATACATTTATAACATTATTGTATAAGTGTTTATTTTTTGTATCGCATGATCTATAATAACTTAAATACAGAAAACCTATGTTATTTATTTCAATAAAGGGAGGTAATTCTACAAAAACATAAGAAATCACTATTTCGAGCGACTTACTCCGTCAAGTTTTCGCAGTTTACATTTTACTTCCGATTACTTCCCTTTATACATGAAACTGAAGAGAAAGCTTTAAGACTTTCAATAGACATATATTTGAGATACGTTTTCAAAATATTTCTTATTTTTGTTTATTTCACTTGTTTATGTGTCCGAAGATTTGCTCTATATTCTATAGCGTCAGCATTTTCCCACTATATTGCATTTGTCCGCATTTTCCCTCTATAATATATGTGTCCGCAGATCGCGTCCGCACTTTAGACCCTCCCCCCATACCGTTGTATTTATAAATAGAATTCGACGATCACGATTTCTCTGCAAATGTGTTACTCTCATTTTAAATGCATTTTATGACGCACATATTTGTTTTTTTAATTCTTTATACTATATTTATATGGCCGACAAGGCACAAAGAAAATATTTTCAATTCTGTTTTTATCTACATTTTCAATGCGTGATTGAAAATTCAAATACCGTATCTGGAGCTTAAATCGGAAATAGTTTTCCCTGTAGCAGTTCACTCATTGAGATTTATAAATCTCTCCGCGTTCTTGTTTTAAAATACAATGTTTCATTTTATTTCCAAATTCTCTTTGAATATAAGAACCACATAAGAAAACAAAGACGATATAAATATATCATTATTTCAAAAATCGTGATACATTTGAAAAGTAAGAGCAAGTATTGAGTACTACTTTCACGCGTATGAAATTCATGGAATTTTCGATAAGACGTATGGCTTCAGAATTGCAGCAACTAAATTTGTTTGTTCCAAACAAATAAAAACTGTACAGTACATTTAACCCTTTCCCACATACAGATGCTTTCTCAGGCCGAATAAATAGAGGACTAGATAAGAGGGAGTGAACAGGTCTTTACCCAACAATATTTCTCTTATTAGTCAACAAAATCCTATGTTGTGGGTACTCAAAAGAATCATCTCACTGAGACGATTCTTTTGAGTACCCACAACATGGAATTGAATGTCAAGTAAGGATTTTAGATTTTAGAACATGAAATTATATTATGCAGCAGACGACTTTTGAAAACATTTCAGCCAAAGGAGAAACTGCTCATCATAAGCAATTTCATCTTTTGCCACAACTCAATTCAATAAGGATACTTTTATAAATAGAAGTTTTTTTCATATTTGTTGCCAATACTTTTTATTTTGTCTGCTGCAGATTTGTTGTATGTGGGAAAAGGTTAATTCCTTTTTTTAGATTACAACTGAGAAAATATTGCTCATAATGAGCAAGTTCATTCATTTACAGAGAAATTCCATATTTTTGACTCAATGATTTCAAAGTCCTCTGCTGTAGATACATTTGTATGTTGGAATTGTATGCTTCACTATCGATGTAAGAAATAAATAAGTTTGAACAAACTGTGAAACCACAGCAAGAAAATAGGTTTGTTTGAAACGGCCTCATAAATAACTGATAGAATTATATAATCCTTTCCCACATACAACAAATCTACAGCAGACGACTTTGAAAACATAGTGACAAAAACCTGAAAAAATGAAAGATAGTTTAGTTGTTATATAAAGTTGAAAACATTGTTGCAAAAAGGAGAAATTGCTCATCATGAGCAATTTCACCTTTGGCCACAATTAATATTTTCAAAAGTCGTCTGCTGCTATTGCATCAAAATGCGTCTGCAGGCGGGAAAGGGATAAGTAAAGACTTCTAGACATTCGGCTATTAGAGGACCATTATTTACAGTAAACTCTTAATTAACCCTTTCCCTCGTAAAGACGCTTTCTGACCGCCTCTGCAGCAGACGGCTTTTTGAAAACATAGTGACAAAAGAAGAAATTGCACAGAACATGCAATTTCTCCTTTTGACACAATGTTTTCCACTTTTTGTCATGGGTTATTCATTCAATTGTGGAGATTTTCTATGTTTTGACAATATACGTTTAAAGTCGTCTGCTGCAGAATTGTCGTATGAGGGAAAGGGTTAATTAACCCTTGCTCCCACCTGCAGACTCCTTTTTAACACATCTTTAGCAGACGACTTTCAAAAACATTGTGGCAAAAAGGAAAACATTGTGGCAAAAAGTAAAACATTGTGGCAAAAAGGAAAACATTGTTTTATGATGAACAGCATCCCCCCTCTGTGTCACAATGTTTTCAGTTCTATTCAAATTTTTTACACTTTCATTTATTGTGATTTTCCATAATATTATATTTGCTTGGCTTTTTACAAAGACATCTGCTGCAGTTTTGTTGTAAGATATGGGAGAGGGTTATAAGTCAGTCAAGGCTATATTGTAGGGTCAGGGCTAAATGAACCCTTTCCCTCATACGACAATTCTGCAGCAGGCGACTTTGAACATATTTTGTCGAAAAATAGAAAATCTCCATAATTGAATGGATAACCTATGACAAAGCCGTCTGCTTTAACGCTTTCCCTCATACGACAATTCTGCAGCAGGCGACTTTGAACATGTTTTGTTTAAAAATAGAAAATCTCTAAAATTGTATGGATAATCTTTGAGCAATTTCTTCATTTGTCACTATGTTTTCAAAAAGCTGTCTCATGCTGCAGAGGCATCAGAAAGCGTCTATATGAGGGAAAGGATTAATATTACTATTTTAGTATAAAACAGATATAAATTGGCACTCATTATCCATTTCCCACATACAGAGCCATTCGAATGCCACCTGCAGCAAAAGACTTATTCAAAAATGTTTGCAAATCCATTCAATTTCTGCTTTTGCCAGTGTGTTTTCAACTCTTATCTAATAGTTACCTTTTTGTTTATAGAAAATGTCTACATTTTTCTCTAGATCTTTTCAAAGACGTCTGCTGCAGATTTTTGGTATGTTGTAAAGGATTAAATGTTGAATATTTCTAAATATAGAATATATGGAGAGAATGATCATTAATATCAGTGACTAAAAATACAATTTAAAACAGGCTATGAACAGAATCAGGGTTTGGCGTGAAACGGTTGTAACTAAAATTGGTATTTTTTTACCAAGGTTAATCACCTCTCCATAAATTCTTTATAAGCGTTAAATCAATTTTCTTGGTAAACAATGGAAATTTAGGTGCCATTGCTTGTTGTGAGCAATGGCACCTAAATTTGCATTGTTTATAAAGGGGTCAAAATTGCCCTTAAACCAGGGTTTTCAAAATAGGTTTTTAGTTACAACCGTTTCACACCAAGCCCTCGAGATGTGACTTGGAATAGAGATGTTTTTGTTCCTGAGAACATGTGCACCAAGTTTAATCTGAAAATGATGAACAATTTTGGAGTTATGAGGTAAGGTTCAAGTTTTTTGTGACAACGTAGACCACTCTGATGACGCAAAAGTTATCACAATAGCCCAACTTTTTTTTTTCTTTCAAAAAAACAAACAAGCTCAAAATGGTGGTAAATGCTGCCCTCCTCAGAGCTCCGGATTGTGGGGTTAGCAATATGACTGACCGTCTGGAGTCAGGATAAATGGACTAGTAGTACTGGTAAATTGCCCAAGAAACACCGTGATATAACTGAACAATTGTTGCAAGTGGTGTATGTAATACACCAAACAATCAATTAATTTGTAACTGATATCATCGGTGACTGGAGATTATATTGCATATAATCACAACTTCTTGCTTAACCAACAAGAATCACCTGATTTTATGCTTTTTCACTTTAGCCATATAAGCACCGCCGTGTGGCGGCGTATCAGGCAAAATAGCCTCGCCCCCTGGCTGCCATGTTTTTCGACCAATCAACATGGCTTGAAGGAATCTGATAGTGGGTCACTTAAGGAACATTCTGAATCTTTAACTTGAAAAATACTGAGAGTAGCGAATGTAAAGGTAACATTTCTGTTTTCAATATCTGCATCATCCAACACTGTGTCAATATTGCCAATGTAAAGGACATGTGAGAAATAAATGAAGTTTTTATCGTGTTCACAAAGTCAATTATAACAATTTTGCCAATTTTAAAGGGCCATAAACCAGTACCCACCTCATAGGTATTGGTTGTATAATATGAGAGATATTGTGGGGAAAAGAGCTGTATACCCCTTCTCATATGAACCACTGATTTTATCCATCATCATACCCCAAAACACATTACAGGTACATTTCCCCCCAGACCTGTTGGATATGATATATACCATATGCCGGCTGGACGTGATAAGATAAATATCAGCATGTAATATACATAATGATAATCACCCCCCACATCTAGAAACAATTTATCAATATTTCTTATTATTAAATTATTGCCTATCTGAAAATATCCGTTAACTATTTTGTTACACCATCATAAAATGTTGACTAGATTATAACAGCATTCAGATCAACCCCTATAATTATGTTTTTAACTATTTTTGATTGCCTTCTGTAACAAATCCTGTAACTACTTTTGGTACACATTCATAAAATGTTGACTGGAAAAAATCCAGTTGTAGATTATCTTTTAACTATTTTTGATTGCCTTTCTGTAACAAATCCTTACTTACTTTTGGTTCACAATCATAAAATATTGACTAGAATAACAGCAATCAGATCAACTCAGGATAATCATTCTTCTTAACTATTTTTGATTGCCTTACTACTTTTGGTACAGTTAAACTGTTTATCACATAAAGCTATGGGAGTGTCAAAATTCCATTACATAAATAATGTATGACACTACTAGGTTGTTTTCCAGTCTTACGCTCAAGTCTTTATTACAACGCAGAAACCAAACTATGAAAATGACGTCACGTCAGTGGTTTGACATTATTTAACGTTAATCACTTTGATGCCCAAACCCGGCCCAAACCCGGCATTTATTTAATTTTAAGTTAATGTACATTCTTTTGTAATACTCATAATAAATCACTTTATGTGATAAATAGAATATATCTCATTCACGTTTATTTATTATCGCTTTTAATAAACTTGTTAACAAAGCTGACTATGCTTGCAGGCATATCATCTTAGTATAAACTCGTTTATTAAAACTGATTATAAGTAAACACTCATGAAATATCCTCTACATACATGACGCTGTGTTGGATGTGAAAGTGTTAACCCTTTCCCTCATATGGCAATTCTGCAGCAGACGACTTTGAACATATTTTGTCAACACATAGAAAATCTCTATAATTGAATGGATAACCTATGACTAATGGTGGAAAACATTGTGGCAAAAGGAGAAATTGCTTGTTTTGAGCAATTTCTTCTTTTGTCACTATGTTTTCAAAAAACCGTCTGCTGCAGAGGCGTCAGAAAGCGTCTATATGAGGGAAAATGTTAAGATCTATAGTGGACCAGATAACAATCAGCATGTAATATACATTATGGATATTAACCCCCCCTACATCTAGAAACAATTTATCAATATTTTTTATTACCTTTCTTAAATTAGTCCTTACTGCACAGGGCATCATAAAATGTTGACTGGATAAAATTAGCATGTATATATCTATAACCCCTATATCATTAACTCTGCAGACGCTTTCTGACGCCTCTGCAGTAGATGCTTTCTGACGCCTCTGCAGTAGACGCTTTCTGACGCCTCTGCAGTAGATGCTTTCTGATGCCCGAGGCTGCAGTAGATGCTTTCTGACGACTCTGCAGCAGACGCTTTCTGAAGCCTCTGCAGTAGATGCTTTCTGAAGCCTCTGCAGTAGATGCTTTCTGACGCCTCTGCAGTAGATGCTTTCTGATGCCCGAGGCTGCAGCAGACGCTTTCTGACGACTCTGCAGTAGATGCTTTCTGAAGCCTCTGCAGTAGATGCTTTCTGAAGCCTCTGCAGTAGATGCTTTCTGAAGCCTCTGCAGTAGATGCTTTCTGACGCCTCTGCAGTAGATGCTTTCTGACGCCTGAGGCTGCAGCAGACAACTTTTGAAATAATTGTGGCAAAAGTAGGACTTGCTCATAATGAGTAATTTCTCCATTTGCCACAATGTTTCAACTCTTTTCAATAATCATTATAACTATCATTTGTAAATGGAGGTTTTCTATATTTTGTACTTGATAATTTCAAAGTCGTCTGCTGCAGATTTGTTGTATTTTATTGGAAGCCGCCAGGATAGTTTGTGGGGAAAGGATTAATCAGTTTTGTGACAAAAAGGTTATGAAGCAAAAATCTCTATAATTGAATGGATAACCTATGACTTAAAGTGGAAAATATTGTTGCAAAAGGAGAAATTGCTCGTTTTGAGCAATTTCTTCTTTTGTCACAATGTTTTCAAAAAGCTGTCTGCTGCAGAGGCATCAGAAAGCGTCTATATGAGGAAAGGGTTAATCAGTTTCGTGACAAAAAAGGTTATGAAGCAAAAAAGCATGGGTAAATTGTGCTATCTTACCGGAATGCAAGAGGGAATCAGTTGTCTACTGTACAGAACTATCCAAATTACAAACAAATGTAAAATGTTTGTGGCTTATCAGTAAACATAGACTGTCTGTTGTTTCTGTGAGGTCTAGGGAAGTTCTGTGCTAAGACTGGAACCCTTTCCCACATGCATTCAGGCGCATTTAGCAGGAGAAATTGTTCATTACGAGCATAACTACTCCTTTTGTCACAATGTTTTCTTCTCAAAAAGCTTACTTTTATTGATGTAGATTTGATGCCTTTGCAGCAGGTGTCTGAAAGTCACGAAAACATTGTGACATTAAAAGAAGAAATTGCTCGTTTTGAGCAATTTCTTCTTTTGTCACTATGTTTTCAAAAAGCTGTCTGCTACAGAGGCGTCAGAAAGCGTTTATATCATGGAAAGGGTTAAAGCATTGAGAGCAATTTCTCTTTTTTCCACAATGTTTACTACTAAAAAAATTATATATAATATATATTTACTAAATTATGGAGATTTTCCCTCAGATGTTATAGACAGTTTACTCTTTCCCGCATACATCAAATCTACAGCAGATAACTAAGTAAAAAAGTTGGCAAAACAATATGAAAAGCCTCTGTAAATGAAAGTTTTAATTATCAAATCTGTATGAAGGAAAGGGTTAAGTTAAGATACCTTATCAATATTGCATCCATTCCCAAACACACAGAGTGAACACTCTGGCTTTTTTCTTTCCAGTCGACTGAATTCTGACCATCAATTTCTAGATCTCAGATATAACCATGATTTCACATATGAGCAAATTTTCACCACGAAGAATGACTTTTTGCACCCCCCCGAAAAAAGGAAAAGAAATGCAGCAATGCTACGAAAACCAGGATCTCAATGATTGACAGAAGAACTTCAGCATGCACATATTTTGAGAATTACAATTAAGCTTCATTGTTGAATGGTGTGTGTGTGTGTAAAAGATTTATTTATTTATTTATTGGGGTTTTACGCCGCTTTCAACATTATTTCAGTTATATCAAGGCGACAGTTCACTTATTCATGACCCCTGGGTAAACAAACATGTACTAGGCTAGAAAATGTGCCTTGCCCAAGGGCACTCCACCATGACAGTAGTGCCGCGACTGGGGATCGAACCCGGGACACCCTGTCTCGAAATCCCCGACGCTCAGACCACTCGACCACAGCGAATTCCGTGTGTCACAGAGCATGCAAAATGTAGAGAACATGGTTCCAATTTAAGTTGATTGATTGGGGTTTAACGCCGTTTTTAACAATTTCTCAGTCCGGCGGCCAGTTCACCTACTCATGTGTTTCCTGGTTTTCTCACAAAAATCTTCCCAAGCAACTGGCTGCTTGTCCACATACACTTAGCCCATTGGTGGAAGACGAATGACGCATGTCGCAATGACTTTTGTCAAATGTCGGAATGAAAGTTGGCCGAGCCGGCATTCAAACTCACAACCCCTGGATTGACAGCCCGCGTCATTACCGACTGTGCTACCTGAACTCGACTCCATTTTAAGAACAGTTACATACCATGTTAAGTTATAATAAATGTATACTGAAACTAAAGAAGAAATAATGAGCAGTACTTCTGCTTCAGATACGTCAAAAAATTAATGTCAACTGTATGATCAAAAGCATTAGGTGAACTTATTAGCCGGCTGCCATGATAAAACTGAAATGGCATTAATAACTCCAATAAATCAATCAATCAATCAATCAATCAATAAATAAACCAATCAATCAATCAAAGCAATCAATCAATCAAATCAAATTCAATCAATCAATCAATCAATCAATCAATCACTCAATCAATCAATCAATCAAGCTGATGAATTTGAAACCTTTGGACCAACCACATCAATTTCAAGTTTCAAGTCTTATTAACCCTTTCCCACATACAACACATCTGCAGCAGACGACTTTAAAAACGTCTATGCAAATGCACAGAAAATCCCTTTAAAAGAAAAAAATATAATTGACTCGGGTGAAAACATGGTGACAAAAGGAGAAATTGCTCGTTTTGAGCAATTTCTTCTTTTGTTGCCATGTTTTCAAAACGTTGTTGGCTGCAGAGGCGTCAGAAAGCGTCCATATGAGGGAAAGGGTTAATCATAAAATCAATTTATGTATACACGACAATATGAACACATTAATAAGTTTTTAACCTTTTCCCACATTCAATAAATCTGCAGCAGACAAATTTGAAAACAACCATGCTAAAATGAAGAGAATCTCTATAAATGATAGTATATAATTATTAAAAAGATGATGAGCAATTTCTCCTTTTGCCACAATGTTTACAAAAGGCATCTGCTGCAAGTGGGAAAGGGCTAATGTTGGTTAGGTTAAGGGCATTTAGGTTCAAGCTAATCATGATAAGATTTCAAACTTTTCCCAGAAAAAATCTCAAAAGAACACTTTCATCCGTGATAAGACAGATAAAAGAAAGGCAAGTTCTTCTTGCGCTTTGATTTCTAACCCTTTCCCTCATACGACAATTCTGCAGCAGCCGACTTTGAACATATTTTGTCAAAACATAGAAAATCTCCATAATTGAATGGATAACCTATGATTAAAAGTAGAAAACATCGTGGCAAAAGGAGAAATTGCACATTTTGTGCAATTTCTTCTTTTGTCACTATGTTTTCACAAAGCCGTCTGTTGCAGAGGCGTCAGAAAGCGTCTTTACAAGGGAAAGGGTTAATGAGAATAGTTGCCCTCTCATCCTCATACAGATAACTTTGGAAACTTTTTAAATCATTTTACTTTTCCAACAATGTTTCAAATGTACCTTGAATATGTTAATTAACCATTTCCAACCTGCAGAAGCAATTTTGAAGAGTTTGCAGGGGATGACATTTGAATGAGCAATACATTTCTCCTTTTGCCACAATGTTTCAATCTCGATTGAATAATTCTACTTCTATTTTTGAGAGATTTTCAATATTTTGGCACAGATTTTTGTGGCGATAATTGTTTAACAATCGCCACAATGCTAACAGAAACAACACCAACGAAACAGTTTACATAGTCAGTTTTGAGAAGCCCGTTGACTTACTGCAAACCAATTAACCTACATCCGTTAAACTGCCAAATATATAGTTCCATTTAAGTGGTGCAAAGACATGAGAGATTTATTGAGATAATATCTACATAGAGTTAAATTATGTAAATATTATTTTTCTTCATGTTTGGGCAGATAATTAATATCATTGCACGTTCTATAACTAGGCATCTGGAAATTCCAAAAGGTTCTATAAATAGCTCGCGAGAATGGTTATTGATTGTTCTTAAATCTCAATATTATAAACGCTTTATTTTGTAGTTGTTGCAATATATGAAAGCGTCTAGATGATAAGACTGGTTTACAAAGGTTTAAAGGACTCGATGTCATGCAGTGTACAAGTTAGACATGTCTGTACGTTCTAGCGTCAATAAGCGATCAATGCTGAAAATGTAGCCTAATTGAGTTGGAGATCGAGCATTAACGTATATGCCTATATATATTGCAGGATTTTCTAAACGATCGCCACTACTGTGCCATTGGCGCTTTGATTTCAAGAGTTGTCCACTGCAGAGTTTGTGAATGTAGGAGGAAAGGCTTAACCAGTTCCCACATACAACAAATCTTTAGTAGACATTGAAAAAAAAAAATCTTGGCAAAAAATTGGAAAATCTCCATAAAATGTTATATAATTAATGAATAAACTTTTTAACATTGTGACAAAAAAGAGAAATGAATTCGCTCATAAAGAAGCAATTCCTCCTATTGCCACAATGTCGTCTGCCCACAGAGGGGTAAGAAAGTGTTTGCATGAGGGAAAGGGTTAGAATATCTCCTTCCAGTATTTCCAAAGCAGACAACATGTAAAACCCTTTCCCTCATATAGACGCTTTCTGACGCCTCTGCAGCAGACAGCCTTTTGAAAACATAGTGACAAAAGAAGAAATCATTCAAAACAAGCACAAGCAATTTCTCCTTTTGCCAGAATGTTTTCCACTTTTAGTCATAGGTTATCCATTCAATTATAAAGATTTTTCTATTTTTATGACAAAATATGTTTAAAGTCGTCCGCTGCAGAATGGTCGTACGAGGGAAAGGGTTAACCCATTACTTCACAAAGTGGACAATGACGCCTGCTGTTACAGACTACTTTTGAAAATGCAATTTCACCTTTTATTGCAATATTTTCAACTCTTTATCAATATAATTCTTTCAGTTTTCTAGACTGGTGAAATTATTGGGCTGAAGATTGTAAAGCAGCCGACTTTTGAAAAAGCCATTTGAAGTAATTATAATTTATAATGGGTTAAGAAATACTATCCACACATGTGCCGCATTTGACAAATCTGCAGCAGACGAGTTGAAAATATTAATTGTTATGAGTAAGTTCTCTTTTTAATTAGCAAAACTATCCAGTAACGAAAATCATTTTTGGTGATATTTTACCATTTTTTATTCAAGGTATTTTTCAAAGTCTTCTGCTATTAGAGGCATTAAAAGTCATCTGAATCAGAGAAAGGTTAAAACACACCATATGTTGCCCCCAGCGATGAAGGGGGGGGAATGTAGAATGACCCCAATGACCCTGGCAATCTCATATCCATCCTGGAGTTTTATTGGTTTCTTAGTGATGAAAATTATAGGCTAATAGTATGGTATTAATTGCTCCCTTTCAACACAGCAAATCATAAAACAGCATAAAAAGAAAGCAGTGCTAACATGGGTTCCCTTGGCATATAAATAAGGGATAAAAAAATGTGCATGCGGACACTTTCTAATACCTCTGCAGCAGACTTTTGAAAGCAGTGTCACAAAAGAAGAATTTGCTCGTAATGAGCAATTTCTCCTTTTGCGACAACGTTTTCAAGTCTATTCAATGATAAAAAAGAATCATCTTTAGAGTTTAACCATATTTTTTACTGTTTTTAATGTTCTCTGCAGTAGATTTGTTGAACAACGTAAAAGGATAAAAAGTAAGCGCAGCTACACAGGTTCCTGCGTCATATAAAGTTGTGGGTAGCAAATGCCCTCCAACCACCATGTTGCTTGTAAACAAAGGATATGACTAGGAGTCGACACAATTTGGAAATAGTTTTGCAGTTTATGATTATTGATATTAACTCTTTCGCTCATTTAGATGCTTTCCGACGCCTCTGCAGCAGACGGCTTTTTGAAAACATAGTGACAAGAGAAGAAATTGCTCAAAACGAGCAATTTCTTCTTTTGCCACAATATTTTCCACTTTTAGTCATACGTTATCCATTCAGTTACAGAGATTTTCTATTCTTAGACAGAATATGTTCAAAGTCGTCTGCTGCAGAATTGTCGTATGAGGGAAAGGGTTATAAGTATTGTATCTAACTCCTTCCAACTTGCAGACCTGCAGCAGACGTCTTTTGAAAACGGAATAGCAAACGGAGCAGTTGCCCATAATCGGCAATTACTCCTTATGCCACAATGTTTTGTGCTCTACAGATCTTTAAAATAATTGAATTGCAATTCATTAATTTTTTTTATCTTTCCCCCAGACCTTTTTAAATTTTGTTGAATGTTGGTACGGGTTAAAAGGCAGATAATTATATTTATCAAAAGTTATTACCTCCCTTTAAATGACAAATCTGTCATGAAATTACCAACAACTTTACATATTATATAGGACTCCAAAAAAACCAAAATGACACCTGGTTACTGTTGCCAAGTAACTGTCACTTAGCAACACATAAATGCCATTCAAATATTGGCATTCATAGTCAAAATCATGTTAACCACGGTTACTAATTTCATAATCCATGTTTTGCATGTCCTAACCCTTTTCAACTTGCAGACGCATTTTGACACATTTGCGGCCGAGGACTTATTGAGCTATTTCCTCTTTTTGCCACAATGTTTTCAACTTAGTTCAGTAAATATAATCCTTCCAACACGCAGACACATTTTGATATTTCAGCAGCAAACCGCTTAGGCGGAATTAGGGAGAAATTGCTCATTGTTTTCAAACTGTTAACCCTTTCCCTCATACAGCAATTCTGCAGCAGATGACTTTGAACGTATTTTGTCAAAAAATACAAAATCTCCATAATTGAATGGATAACCTATGACAAAAAGTGGAAAACATTGTGGCAAAAGGAGAAATTGCACGTTTTGTGCAATTTCTTCTTTTGTCAATATGTTTTCAAAAAGCTGTCTGCTGCAGAGGCATCAGAAAGCATCTATATGAGGGAAAGGGTTAAATAATTGTATTTTCATTATTAGAGATATTGAGAGTTGTAGTATATTGGTAAGGGTTTAAAGACTTTTCTTAGCTCTGGCAATTCTTTTTCTCTAAAAGTTAAAAATATATTATCCCTTCCCCTCATACATACGCATTTTCACAACTGAAAACATTGTGCCATTTTTTTTTGTTGATGAGCAATTTCTCCATTTGCCGCAATGTTTTCAACTCTATTCGATTATTATACTTTTATTTATGGAGATTTCTTTCGCCAAGATGTTTCCAAAGGCGTCTACTGCAGATTTGATTTATCTGGGAAATGGTAGAAAAAATTCTTTTGACAAATAAATATGATGAACAGTTTCACATTTAACAATGCACTGTGGGAAATGAAGCTGGAACAGCTTGAAACAAATTCTTATTACATGAATCAACAAAGAATCATTTTCTTTCTCTTTACACAGAATTCTGCACTTTGTAACAATAGTAAAACTAAGCCCTTTCTCACTACAGCTCTTTTCCCCACAATATCTCTTGTATCATCCAACCAAACCCTATGTTGTGGGTATCAAATGAATCGTCTCAATGAGACGATTCTTTTGAGTACCCACAACATAGGGTTATTAGTTCAAATAAGGATTTTAGAACATCTAGAGCTCGCTGTCACATACAACAAATCTGCAGCGGACATCTTTGAAAACATATTAGCAAAAAATTGAAAAAAGAGGAATCAAATTATTAAGGAAACATTATGGCAAAATGAGAAAACGACCATTTATTATGAGCTATTTCTATTAACTCCTTTCAATATTCTAACTCAAAAGATGCATCAAAATGTGTCTGTATGTGGGAAAGGGTTAAACCCAGGTAGACAAGAAACAGGCACAGCTCTGATTGATAGGTTTTGTTTAGTTTTATACGTCTAATCTTTCAAACTTACAAGTACAACCTTAACACTTTCCCACATACAACCAATCTCCAGCAGACGACTTTGAAAACATAGTGACGTAAACCTGAAACGCCTGTATGTGGGGTCTGAACTGAGTCGTTGAAAAATGACTTTTTATTTTCAAGGTCAACTTCCAAGGACTTTTTAAGAACAGCAAAAGTTTGTTGTAGACACTTCCGTCGCTGCTGCCAGAATATCATCACCTAAGTATCACTTTTGCAAATAAGTTGTGGCAAGAAAAACATTCAAGGACTTTTCCTGTTATCTGTTATGCTGAAAGAAATGTTGTACAAAGAAACAGGAGAAACCCTTGAATTATTTTCGCGGATCATCCAGATTGAGGGCTTGACGTGAAACGGTTGTAACCAAAATTGGTATTTTGTTACCAAGGTTAATCACCTCGCCATAAAGTCTTTAAAAGCGTTAAATCATTTTTCTTGGTAAACAATGGAAATTTAGGTACCATTGCTCATTCTGAGCAATGGCACCTAAATTTGCATTGTTTACAAAGGGGTCAAAATTGCCCCTAAACCAGGATTTTCGAAATAGGTTTTTAGTTACAACCGTCTCACGCCAAGCCCTTGAGATGTTTTTTAATTGTAATCAGTGCTGCATTATAAACAAGGATCAAATGATAATGAGCAATTTCGCCTTTTTTCACAATGATTTCATCAGTAGTCAATACTTTTGTGAATAAAGATTATCAATATGTTTGGCTAGTGTTGTCAAAGTCAACTGCTGTTTATTTGGTGTATGTGATAAAGGCTTAAGAAGACTGCAAAAATATCATATCATGTGAACTGTTTTGCCTGCAAAGATCATGGCGCGCCTCACTGTTTACAAAATCCATGAATAAATGATCGGAATATGAATGTTCAACTAACATTATAGTGCTTAATTAGCAGTGAATTCCTTAATTCCTTGCTGTTGGCACTTCCAAAACGTTTCAAAATGACCTTAAAAGGTCCCAATGTTTATTACTGAATGGGATATTGCTAAATATATCTGCAGACTTGTCAATCAATCATAGCAACATGTCCTGTATTTTCAAATAGTGTTATCCCATAATCTATTTGCCTATATCAATCATGTTTACCATTCATACGCAGAAGACTAGATAAGTAGTAGTAAATAAGTCTTTCTTATATGATATCTCTCTTAGCACTCATTAAAATCTATGGTGTGGGTACTCAAAAGACTCGGCTCACTGAGACGATTATTTTAAGTACCCACAACATAGGTTTTGGAGGTCAAATAAGGATTTTTATAGCATGAAAAACGCTCCTTATCTAGAGTTTTGCATATGTTCTGAGAAAAAGGTTTACACATTCTTAATCAAACGATTGAACTGTAAGCATTTCTGCCTTTATGTTAACATTATTTGCAATTATGCAACTGTGTTGTTACTTTCTGAAAATGTGCAGCAGGTTACCAGCTTTTTACACTCATACCAGTGGTGCTGTTGCACAGCACTTTCAGTGCTTTGATTTAATTTATTATATATTGACAGCAATATATTAGGGGAGATGACCAATCCAGCCATTGTTGGCTCAAGCCAAACATACTTATTTACTTTAGTAAGCCGAGTAACAGCCTAAATTGGTGGCTCATGCCAGCCATACTATTTTACTTTAGTAAGCTGGGTACCGGAGTCTATGATGATATGAAATGAATTCATTCATTTTGTCAACTTGTGAATCACCATTTACCCTTAGCCAATTAGGAAATGTGAAAACAATATAGAATATTACACAAGAAAACAACACAATTAGCCTTAGTCGAAGACCGCGTATATTTGAGCCGTCCACGCAAGAAAACCAACATTGTGAACTCTGCGTAAAGTATCGACCCGAATCAGCCTAAGCATGCTGCGCAGGCTATCCGGGACAGACATTTTTTGCTTCCTGTGGATTTTCTGTTTCAGGAATCAGTATTCTATACACATATCCCCCTGCGACAGGATGTGTCAGCCGGATTAGTCTGGGTGGACTGCGTAGGCTAATCTGGGCAATATGCCGATCTATAGTACATTGAGGCCTTTATGTTGGTTTTTCTCGTGGGACGGCTCATATGTAATAATTTATACATATAATTTAGTTGCCATTGATCATTTTATATGGAAAATCAATCCCTTGTGATATTATCAGGTAAAAACGAACTCGTGCTAATGCTCTCATTTGTAACATGGACATAAATATCACTTGGAATGGTTTGTTTAAGGCCGCTTTCAACAATTTGAGTTCCTAATCATAACTTTTTTTTGGGGGGAGTAAGTTGCCAGTATATCCTGACACCAGTGAGTCAGTGGTGATGCTAACCCCACCATCTTAACCCTTTCCCTCAAATAGACGCTTTCTGACCGCCTCTGCAGCAGACGGATTTTTGAAAACATATGTGACAAAAGAAGAAATTGCACAAAACGTGCAATTTCTCCTTTTGCCACAATGTTTTCCACTTTTCGTCATAGGTTATCCATTCAATTATGGAGATTTTTCTATTTTTCGACAAAATACGTTCAAAGTCGTCTGCTGCAGAATTGTCGTAGGAGGGAAAGGGTTAAAGCAGACGGCTTTTTGAAAACATAGTGACAAAAGAAGAAATTGCACAGAACGTGCAATTTCTCCTTTTGTCACAATGTTTTCCACTTTTAGTCATAGGTTATCCATCTGACAAAATATGTTCAAAGTCGTCTGCTGCAGAATTGTCGTATGAGGGAAAGGATTAAGCGCCAAGGAGGCAAAGACATTTCTCACATTGTTGTAAAATTTTGGTATGACACGGCCATGAATCAAACCTGTGCTCCTCCCTAAGACACTCTGACACTAAACCATTGGTAAATAAACTTATTGCTTAGGCAGTTGTTTGTAGCACAAACATATCATTCTGGATAGAATTCCTGTAGCAAAAGTTCAAAGGTAGATCTACTTTATATTCTTGCCTTGTCTTAAGAGTACAAGTTTCATTTGTTTGTTTGGGAATCCGCTGTGGTCGAGTGGTTACTAAGCGTCGGGGATTTCGAAACCGGGTGTCCCGGGTTCGATCCCCTGTCGTGGCACTCATGGTGGAGGACCTTTGGGCAAGGCACATTTTCTAGCCTAGTACTGGTTTGTTTACCCAGGGATCATGAATAAGTGAACTGTCGCCGTGATATAACTGAAATAATGTTGAAAGCGGCGTAAAATCCCAATAAATAAATATGTTTGTTTGCATGTTGTTTTACTATGCCTTCAAAAAAATAATTCAGTTATTATAGCACGGTGTTTCTTGGGTAAATTACAAATATAACGGGTCCATTTATCCTGACACCAGCAGGTCAGTCATTATGTTAGCATCACAATCCTGAGACCCAAGGTAGGAGAGTCATTACTACCATTTTTAAAAACTTTGGTATGACCTGGCCATGGATTAACACCGTGATCTCCAGCACCTGAGCAGATGCTCTACCACTATCCCTCACCCAAGCAGATGCTCTACCCCTATCCCTCACCCCAAGCAGATGCTCTACCACTATCCCTCACACAAGCAGATGCTCTACTACTATTCCCCACCCAAGCAGATGCTCTACAATCTACCACTATCTGTACCTGAGCAGATGCTCTACCACTATCCCCCACCCAAGCGGATGCTCTAATGCAATCTGCATCCAAGCAGATGCTCTACCACTATCCCACACCCAAGCTGATGCTCTACTACTATCCCATACCCAGGCAGATGCTCTACCACAATCCCATACCTGAGCAGATGCTCTACCACTATCCCTCACCGAAGCAGATGCTCTACCACAATCCCATACCTGAGCAGATGCTCTACCACTATCCCTCACCGAAGCAGATGCTCTACCACTATCCCATACCTGAGCAGATGCTCTACCACTATCCCCCATCCAAGCAGATGCTCTACCACTATCCCCCACCCAAGCAGATGCTCTACCACTATCCCCCACCCAATCAGATGCTTTACCACTATCTGCACTCAATGGTAAGTAAACTGTTGTGCTATTGCACATGTTTGTTACACATAAATCTCACTTGGAATAGAATATAAAGGACAATGATACATCAACTGTCATGCTAATGCACTTGTTTCTTACACTTGAATATCATTCTGGATAGAATTCCAGTATCAAATGTTAGGTAAGGCTTTTCTGTCCTAGTCATATTGGTAGCATTAACCCTATCCCACATATAGACGCTTTCCGACGCCTCCGCAGCAGATGGCTTTTTGAAAACATAGTGACAAAAGAAGAAATTGCTCAAAACGAGCAATTTCTCCTTTTGACACAATGTTTTCCACTTTTAGTCATAGGTTATCCATTCAATTATAGAGATTTTCTATTTTTTGACGAAATATGTTTAAAGTCGTCTGCTGCAGATTACTTGTATGAGGGAAAGGGTTAAAGTTGCCTCTTAGTTAACCTATTTGCAGAAAGTCTGAGAAAGACTTGGGCTTTAGCCCTTTCCCACATACAAGTAATCTGCAGACGACTTTGAACATATTTCGTCAAAAAATGGAAAGATCTCTGCTGCAGAGTCCTCAGAAAGCATCTATATGATGGAAAGGGTTAAGTCATTTCATAAGTTAGAAGAGACCCTTTCTCACATGCAGATGGTTTGTTTGTTTGTTTGTTTGGAGTTTAACGCCGCTTTCAACAGCTTTGGTCATATCACGGCGGTCAGTGCACCTACCCATGTTTTCCTGGCTTTCCCACACCAGTACTTACACAACATTCTTTCGAAGCCACTGACTACTTTCTCACATAGATCAGAGGTGAGAGGCAATGGAAAACATCGCCCGAAAGAATGTCGCCGCAACCGGGTATCGAACCCGTGACCTCCAGATCACGAGTCAGATACGCTACCAATTGAGCTACCCGGCCGGGTTCACATGCAGATGGATTTCAGCGCCTCTGCAATCACAGTGTTTAAGAATCAAATAGGGATGTTATATATCTAACTTGAATTAACCTTTTCCCACATGCAGACTTCTTTCGAAAGCATTGTGGCTGAATTTATTTATTTATTTATTTATTGGGGTTTTACGCCGCTTTCAACATTATTTCAGTTTTATCTCAGCGACAGTTCACTTATTCATGATCCAAGTCAGAAGAGTTCAAGGATAGTCCTGATAATAAGACTCTCCTTAACCCTTTACCTCATATAGATGCTTTATGACGCCTCTGCAGCAGACAGCTTTTTGAAAACATAGTGACAAAAGAAGAAATTGCTCAAAACGAGCAATTTCTTCTTTTGTCACAATGTTTTCCACTTTTCGGCATAGGTTATCCATTCAATTATGAAGATTTTCTATTTTTTTTACAAAATATCTTCAAAATCGTCTGCTGCAGAATTGTTGTATGAGGGAGAGGGTTAAGTTGCCTCTTAGCTTACCTCTTTAAACCTTTCCCTCATACCAGTAATCTGCAGCCGACGACTTTGAACATATTTCGTCAAAAAAAGGAATATAATTGAATGGATAACCAATGACTAAAAGTGGAAATTATTGTGGCAAAAGGAGAAATGGCTCATCATGCAGAGGCATCAGAAAGCGTCTACATGAGGAAAAGTGTTAAGTAACTGTTAACCCTTTCCCTCATACGACATTTCTGCAGCAGACGACTTTGAACGTATTTTGTCCAAAAATAGAAAATCTCTATAATTGAATGGATATATAACCTATGACTAAAAGTGGAAAACATTTTTTTCGTTTTGAGCAATGTCTTCTTTTGTCACTATGTTTTCAAAAAGCAGTCTGCCGCAGAGGCGTCAGATAGTGTCTACATGAGGAAAAGAGTTTAGTAACTGTTAAGTAACTGATTGCCAAGTCAGGAAAGTTCAAGGATGGTCCTGATAATAAGACTTCTCCTTTAAGGATCTTCAAATCATGTTATCATCTGTAATTATCCATCATTTGATGTAATAGCATTTCTTTCCGTATGGCGAAATTAACCCTTCCCCTGGACATTATAACAGTCAAGCCTGTGTTAATTTTACCCTTTCCCTCATATAGACTCTTTCTGATCATCATGGCTTTTTGAAAACATAGTGACAAAAGAAAAAATTGCTCAAAACGAGCAATTTCTCCTTTTGCCACAATGTTTTCCACTTTAAGTCATAGGTTATCTATTCAATTCTAGAGATTTTCTATTGTTTGATAAAATATGTTCAAAGTCGTCTGCTACAAGTTTGTCGTATGAGGGAAAGGGTTAAAAAGATCAATCCGATCTTTGTTGTTTGTTTGTTTGTTTGTTTTAATGTGGTTTTACGCCGCTTTCAACATTATGTCAGTTATATCACAGCGACAGTTCACTTATTTTAACGACATGATCCCTGGGTAAACAAACCAGTTCTAAGCTAGAAAGCCCGGCCGGGTAGCTCAATTGGTAGCGTATCTGACTCGTGATCTGGAGGTCACGGGTTCGATACCCGGTTGCGGCGACATTCTTTCGGGCGATGTTTTCCATTGCCTCTCACCTCTGATCTATGTGAGAAAGTAGTCAGTGGCTTCGAAAGAATGTTGTGTAAGTACTGGTGTGGGAAAGCCAGGAAAACATGGGTAGGTGCACTGACCGCCGTGATATGACCAAAGCTGTTGAAAGCGGCGTTAAACTCCAAACAAACAAACAAATCTAAGCTAGAAAATGTGCCTTGCCCAAGGGCATATAGCCGTAGTGCCACAACTGGGGATCAAACCCGGGAGAATCGGTTTCAAATCCCCGACGCTAACGGATTCCTCCTGATCTTTGTTGACAAAACAATAAGACATCTCTGCAGGTATAATTACTTAACAAAGTTGAAAACATTGTGGCAAAGGGAGGTATTGCTTGTTCTGAGCAATTTCTCCTTTTGCTACAATGTTTTCAAAAGTCGTCTGTTGCAGTAAGGGTTAAAATAATTACGTTTTTTTTTTTCATTAAAACAAAATACTGCATATCTATACATTAATGAATTTCAATACAATACAAAGGTGATGATATAAATATAGTTAATAAATTGTTTATTTAAACAAGAATAACCATTTTTTACACCAATATTTCTTTTCTACATTTTTTACACCAATATTGCTTTTCTACATTTTTTACACCAAAATTGCTTTTCTACATTTTTTACAAAATACTTCAATGAACCAATACCTTAAATTAACCATGTCCCTCATACGACAATTCTGCAGCAGACGACTTTGAACATATTTTGTCAAAAAATAGAAAATCTCTTTAATTGAATGGATAACCTATGACTAAAAGTGGAAAACATTGTGACAAAAGGAGAAATTGCTCGTTTTGAGCAATTTCTTCTTTTGCTACTATGTTTTCAAAAAGCTGTCTGCTGCAGAGGTGTCAGAAAGCATCTATATGAGGGAAGGGGTTAATGAATATAGTTAATAAATTGTTTAATTTTAAAATAATTTGGAATTATTCTTTTAAATGTAGTTTTACTTCGGATTTTTTATAACAATTAATTCCTTGCTAACTAACCAATACTGTAATACAATACAATACAAATATATTTTATACTGTAATACAATACAATACAAATGATATGCTTATAGAAAAAAATACAAATAAAGACATGGATTTTTTACAGAAGACCATACAAAACTTGCCTCTTTTCAAATAAGCACAGTATATCAATTTTGATATATTTTTAGTTAATAAATACAATTAATTCCTTGCTAACTAACCAATACTGTAATACAATACAATACAAATATATTTTATACTGTAATACAATACAATACAAATGATATGCTTATAGAAAAAAATACAAATAAAGACATGGATTTTTTACAGAAGACCAAACGAAACTTGCCTCTTTTCAAATAAGCACAGTATATCAATTTTGATATATTTTTAGTTAATAAATACTACAATTAAACAATACATCAATGAGATTTAATACAATATAGATTGATAATTGTCAATTAATTGTTTAATAATTCACCATTTGCAATTTTTTTTTTGGTATAGACCAGGGGAATAGATAAGATTAAACAATTTTTATGTTTTTAATAAAAGAAATTTCTTTCTTCATAATTGCAAAATACAACGATGAATCAATTTATTGATGAACTTTAATACATAATACAATTTTAATCTTATGATAGCTGATTATTGTTAATTATAGAATTATTAGATAATTATAACAAGAAATGCCATTCCAAATAATTGCAAAAATACTGCAAAGTCATATAAATACCTTGATCACTTTTAAAACAATAAATCCAAATATTACAACAGTTGAATATAGATTTACATGAAATGTATTCTGATGTACATCCAATAGATATTACAAACACCAATATGTTAACATCATGGGCAGACTTATTGCCCAGTTAAATAACTTATCTTTACTTATTGTTAAAGGGGAACTGTAATCAATTTTTTGATCCACATTTACATTAACCTTTTCTCACATACAACAAACCTGCAGCAGAAGGCTTTGAAAACCTCAGGCAACAACTGTAAAATCTCTCTAAATGATAATATGATTATTGAATAGATCTTAAATGAGGAATTGCTCATTATAAGAGTTATCTCTCTTTTTGCCACAATGATTTCAGAAGTTGCCTAAGAAAGATGGAACAAAATGTAAACTACATAAATACCATGACAAACTTAAAGACAATAAATCCGAATATACAGTTGAATATAGCTTTACATAAAATATATTCTTAAGTACTTCCGATAGATATTACAAACACCAATATATTTTTTTAAATCTTGGGCAAACATTGCCCGGTTAAATAAGTAATCTTTACTTATAGTTAAAGGGGGACTGTAATCAATTTATTACATAAACCTTTTCTCTCATACAACAAATCTGCAGCAGAAGGCTTTGAAAACATCAGGCAAGAAATGTAAAATCTCTCTAAATGATAATATGATTATTGAATAGAGCTAAAACATTGTGCCAAAAGGAGAAATTGCTCATTATAAGGGTTATCTCTCTCTTTTTGTCGCAATGATTTCAGAAGTTGACTAATGAAGATGGAACAAAATGTGAACTACATAAATACCTTGATCAACTTTAAAACAATAAATCCAAATATACAGTTGAATATAGTTTTACATAAAATATATTCTTAAGTACTTCCAATAGAAATGATGAGCGCCAATATATTTTTAAAAATCTTTGGCAAACATCGCCCAGCTAAATAAGTAATCTTTACTTATAGTTAAAGGGGAACTGTATCAATTTATTGATTCACATAAACATTAACATTTTCTCTCATACAACAAATCTGCAGCAGAAGGCTTTGAAAACATCAGGCAACAACTGTAAAATCTCTCTAAATGATAATATGATTATTGAATAGA
This sequence comes from Serripes groenlandicus, assembly GCA_031761405.1. Classification (NCBI taxonomy): domain Eukaryota; kingdom Metazoa; phylum Mollusca; class Bivalvia; order Cardiida; family Cardiidae; genus Serripes; species Serripes groenlandicus. Next base: position 48,034,857 of record JASEVX010000014.1, on the reverse strand, counting down.
GTTAAAACATTGTGCCAAAAGGATTAATTGCTCACTATAAGAGTTATCTCCCTTTTTGCTACAATGATTTCAGAAGATGCCTAATGAAGCCGGATTTAGATTTATGCTCAATGCAAATAAAGTGAGAAGGACAAAGTGTGATGGACACGGACAGACAGACGGATATCCGCACAGACAGACATGATGGACGGACAAAGCGCAACTATATGCTCTCCCAAACTAGTTTGGGGAGTAAAATAAATCCGAATATACAGTTGAATATAGTTTTACATAAAATATATTCTTAAGTACTTCCGATAGATATTACAAATGCCAATATATTTTTTAAAATCTTGGGCAAACATTGCCCACTAAAATAACTTATCTTTTCTTATAGTTAAAGGGGAACTGTTATCAATTTCTTGATCCACATTTACATTAACCTGTTCTCACATAAAACATATCTGCAGCATAAGATAAAAGAAAAATGGAAAATATGATTATGGAATAGATTGAAAAAGTTGTGCTAAAAGGAGAAATTGCTCTTTATAAGAGTAACTTCTCTTTTTTATGAGGCATCAAAATGTGAAAGTCATAAATACCTTGATCACTTTTAAAACAACTAGAACTATCACTGAAGATGATAAATACACCCAAAACAGCACCTTGACCTACAACATTACTTGGTATATTCTTGGTAAAGAAGCCCACATGTAGACACATTTTTACACCTCTGCAGTAGATGACTTTTGAAAACATTGTGGCAAAAGAAGAAATTGCACATATTCAACCATGTTTTCAACTCAATCCAAATGATATACGTTAATCTTCAAGTTTTTCAATATTTTTGCCGAGATGTTTTCAGAACTCACAGTTGCAGAATGGTTGTATTTGGGAAAGGGTTAACATCAGATGCATTCATTGGGCAGCTAACGCTTTCCCTCATATAGATGCTACCTAATGCCTCTGCAGCAGACAACTTTTGAAAATTTTGTGACAAAAGAAGAAATTGCTCGTCAAAACGAGCAATTTCTCCTTTTATCACAATGTTTTCAACTCTATTCAATAATAATGTATTCATTAAGGCAGATTTTCCATTATTATTGTTGAGATGTTGTCCAAGTTGTCTGCTGCAGAATTGTTGTATTTGGGAAAGACGGTTAACATCTGATGTATTCATTGGCCAGTTAGAAAAGCTTATCTTTTACAGTTACAGGGGAAAAATAATGAATTGCAATAACTGTAGATTAAAGTACCCGGTACCTCTTGGTTTCTGGACAAGTACTCTACTGACTGAGCTAATCTGATTGATAACATGTAGTCTCTCAAATTATGAACAAGTTTGAACCGCAACATACATAGCTGTTTAACTGGAATTGCAAAACCCCGGTGCAAAGAGTGTCTGAAAACACAATGCAAGCACTGTAAGACTGACCAAACAGTGCTATCATGCACAGTCCCTCATTGTGCAGCAATGTCACAGGGAAAGAAATACTTGCAGCCAGTCCTGGGCTCGAAACTGGAACCTCTGGCTTTCAGGGTAGGTACTCTGCCGACTCAGCTAATCGGGTAGCTTACATGTATTTCTCTCAAATTGTGTACAAATCTTAACCCTGACATATTTTCATGCATTATATGATATCACAATATCTATATATTTAGGTCTTGGGCAGACACTGCAAAACTAGATTAACTCAGATACAGTTAAAGAGGAACTGCAGCATTTTTTCTGATCCAGTAAGGTAGGATTATTAAAGAAGAACAATCAATTAAAATATGTTGAGTCCCGGTAGCTCAGTCGGTAACGACGCGGGCTGTCAATCCAGGGGTTGTGAGTTTGAATCCCGGCTCGGCCAACTTTCTTTCTGATGTTTGACAAAAGTCATTGCGACATGTGTCATTCGTCTTCCACCAATGGGCTATGTCTATGTGGAAAAGCAGCCAGTTGCTTGGGAAGATTGTTGTGTGTTGTACTGGTGTGAGAAAACCAGGAAACACATGAGTAGGTGAATTGGCCGCCGTGATATGACTGAGAAATTGTTAAAAACGGCGTTAAACCCCAATCAATCAATCAATCAATCAATCAATCAATCAATTAAAATGTAGATATGGAATCGATTGTCCTGGGTTATATCCCAAGCTCGGCACGTCGGGCATGTTGGAGTGCACTTGGTCAAGGCACATATTCTTGCATAGAACTGGTTTGTTTATGCAGGGATCATGAATAAGTGAACTTTCACTGTGATATATAACTTTTAAAAAATAATGTTGAAAACAGCGTAAAACACTTACAAATAAAAAATGAAATTGTTTTTATGGACATTATGGCCCAAATAAATTAGCAGTCTCTGCATGAATTAAATAAACAGTTAATTTGTTTGTATGGTGTTTTATGTCACTCCAAAAATGTTTTGTTTATATTACGGCACTTCCTAGGTTAGTTACCAGTTCTACTGACCGTCCATTTAACTTGACATCAGAGAAACGGTCTTAATGCTTACTCAATAATTCTTAGTGTCAAGGTACTACTGGTCCATCTAACTTGACACCAGTGAGTCAGACATAATGCTTACTTCACAATTATGAGCGTCAAGGTACTACTGGTCCATTTAACTTGACACCAGCGAGTCCGTCGTAATGCTTACTCAACAATTCTTAGTATCAAGGTACTACTGGTCCATTTAACTTGACACCAGCGAGTCCGTCGTAATGCTTACTCAACAATTCTTAGTATCAAGGTACAACTAGTCCATTTAACTTGAGAGGAATCCGCTGTGGTCGAGTGGTTAGCGTCGGGGATTTTGAAACCGGGTGTCCCGGGTTCGATCCCCAGTCGCGGCAATTCGGTCATGGTGGAGTGCCCTTGGGCAAGGCACATTTTCTAGCCTAGTACTGGTTTGTTCACCCAGGGAACATGAATTATACAATTTAAATGCGCGCTAAATGACCTTAGCTGTCGATGCGCCATAAAACAATATACATTCATTCCATTTAACTTGACACCAGCGAGTCAGACATAATGCTTACTTCACAATTCATAGCAAGACAAATAAATAGTTAAAGGGGAACCACAGAGTACATTATGATTAATTAAAACAAGGTCATGGTCACTATTGTACAACTATTTTCCTCACATATAGTTTTCAATCTTAATGAAGATAAGATGTCACACATCATTTTAATGATCTAAATAATGTTGGATAAACGGCAGGAATATGCCATGGCCGAGTGGTTAGTGCGGTTGATTTGGAACAAGCTTTCCCAGGTTTAATCCCTGCTTACATTATTATGTTGGAGTGCCCTTGGGTAAAGCACATTTCCTAGCCTTGTACTGTTTATTACCTTACAGAATCAAGGAAAGGTAAATTGGTTTAGTCACACGTTATTCAACTTATAAATGACTTGCCCCAAGATACACACATAAGAAAGAGGTACATGTATAAACAAAGAAGATCGAGTTTTCAACAATGCTTTTAAATTTTGTCTGCTGCAGATGTGTCAAAATGTGTCTGTAAGTGGAAAATGGTTAAATAAAGACGTTGCTGAAAGTGAGCACCATTTTCTTCTTTTACAATTAATTAAAAAAAGAAAGCACTTTAATTTAAAAAAATAATCATTGAATAGAGCCGAGTTTGTGGAAAAGAAAGAAATTGCTAATAAAATGCAAATCTCCTTTTTGTTTCAATGTTTTCTAAAGTCATCTGTTTCAGAAGCATCAAAATGCGTCAGCAAATGGGAAAAGATTTAAGATAAAGATGCAAATAAGATGAAATTTGAGTTCTCTGTAGTCCAAGTTCCCCTTTAATATTTGATCAAATGTTTACTTAGACTATTGTATGTCATCCTTCTATATAATAAATATGGTTTTATTAACTCTTTCTTATACAACAAATTTGCAGCAGACGACTTTGAAAACATAGTGACAAAAACCTGAAAAATCTCCATAAAAGATAGTTTAATTGTTAAATAAAGTTGAAAACATTGTGGCCAAAGGAGAAATGAGCAATTTCACCTTTGGCCAGAATGTTTTCAAAAGTTGAGACTGCTGTTATTACGTCAAAATGCGTCTGCAGGTGGGAAAGGATTAAACCTTTCTCACATACAACAAATTTGCAGTAGACAATTATTAAGCACGTTTTCAAAAAAATGGATATTCTCTGCAAATGAAAGTATTAAATATTATTGAATAATATAGAAAGACATTGTGGCAAAAGTCATTTGCTACAGAAGCGTCAGAAAGCTGTCTGTATGCGGGAAAGAGCTAAATTCTAAATGATTAACTTATCTCGTGACTGTAGATCATGAACAGATGTTTTTATTTTATTTTATTTTTTGGGGTGGGAGGGGAGTGGGGCAATATGCCTTGCCCATCCCGACAGCTAGGAGCAATGTTCGAAACCCGAGCAAAGATACCATGCTAATTACAGCCAGGAGCAATGATCGAAACCCAGGATGTCCCATCTCAAACATTCAATGCTAACTTCTCTGCCATGAAGGATTCCCTTGGGGTATATCTATACAAGGGTTAAACCTTCTTCCAACATACCACTAATCTCCAGCAGACTACTTTGAAAATATCTAGGCCAAAACAGGGAGTATCTTTAAATAATTGTTTATTTATTTATTTATTGGGGTTTTACGCCGCTTTCAACAATATTTCAGTTTTATCACGGCGACAGTTCACTTATTCATGATCCCTGGGTAAACAAACCAGTACTAGGCTAGAAAATGTGCCTTGCCCAAGGGCACTCCACCATGACCGTAGTGCCGCGACGCTAAGGCTAACCACTCGACCACAGCGGATTCCTTTTAAATAATTGAGTAACCTTGAAAACCTCTAGGCCAAAACAGGGAGTATCTCTATATACAAGATCATACTAATTGAGTATAACCTTGAAAACATTGTAACGAAAGAGAAACATTGCCCATGATGAGAAATTTGTCCTTTTAAAAAAAGGATTCATGCCCAGTCCTCTAGATAAGCTGCGTTTCGCATGTTTTAAAATTCTTATTTGACCCTCTAACCCTATGTTGTGGGTACTCAAAAGAATCATCTCAATGAGACAATCTTTGAGAAAGAAATATTATGAAGTACTGTCAGTGATCAAGATAAGCTGTGTTTCGCATGTTTTAAAATTCTTATTTGATCCTCCAACCCTATGTTGTGGGTACTCAAAAGAATTGTCTCAATGAGATAATCTTTGAGAAAGAAATATTATGAAGTACTGTCAGAGCTCTAGATAAGGGGGCGTTTTTCATGTTCCAAAATCTTTATGTGACACTCAAACCCTACGTTGTGGGTACTCAAAAGAAGTGTCTCAGTGAAACAATTATTTTGAGTACCGACAACATAGGGTTTGGTTGAGTCATAAGAGAGATATGGGTGGCGAAAGACCAGTTTATTCCGTTAACAATAGTCTCATGATTCAGTAAATTTAATAGAGCGATGGTGTGACTCCTGTTTGTACTGATGACCTTCAGCTGCATTAACCCTTTCCCTCATATGACAATTCTGCAGCAGACGACTTTGAAAATATTTTGTCAAAAAGTAGAAAATCTCTATAATTGAATAAATAACCTATGATTAAAAGTGGAAAACATTGTGTCAAAAGGAGAAATTGCTCGTTTTGAGCAATTTCTTCTTTTGTCACTATGTTTTCAAAAAGCTGTCTGCTGCTGAGGCGTCAGAAAGCATCTATACGAGGGAAAGGGTTAACTTCTACGGTTGACCATATATTTTTTACAAAACAGGCCTGTATGTTTTCGGATAAGAAGATTTTTGCTGTTTTTACCATACACTTATAAGGGAAACAATCCAATCAACCAGGCAGACATGTTTATCTGCAGATCTGAGTGATTTGAAAAGTCTTGGTAGAGGGTCACCCAAGGAACATTTTGCTAAATTTATGAAAGAATCACGAATGTGTATATCAATAGCAATTAAGTAAAATAAATATATAAAGAAAATATTTTCTAAAGCATTTACTTTATATTGTTATTTTACTTGCACAGTTAATTGATTGACAAATATACATAATATTACAGAAGAAATTTGCATATCTCTGTTTTTGTTTCTCCGTATCTATATGGTATTCGAGTCTCACCTCTTGGGTACACATTTATACGACAATACATCAATTAAAAACTCATATACTCTAATCGCCAATAACATTCTTCAACTGCTGGTGTTAATTACATTTATCTTTCATGGGCATGCACGGACAATTTGCATATTAAACCCTTTCCCATATACAGACGCTTTCTGATGACAACTTTCAAAAACATTATGGCAATTTCTCCTTTTGCCACAATGTTTTCAATTTGTTTCAGTAATTATACCTTCAAGATGTCTGGTGAATGTTGTTGTATGTGGATATTTAGGGTTGACCGGTTACAACAAATCTACAGCAGACAACATTGATTGATTGATTGATTGGGGTTTAACGCCGTTTTTAACAATTTCTCAGTTATATCATGGCTAAGTTCACCTACTCATGCATTTCCTGGTTTTTCTCACACCAGTACTCCACACAACAATCTTCCCAAGCAACTGACTGCTTTTCCACATGACTTAGCCCATTGGTGGAATACGAATGACGCATGTCATTGACTTTTGTTAATCGTCGGAAAGAAAGTTGGCCGAGCAGGGATTCAAACTTACAACCCCTGGATTGACAGCCCGCGGCTCTACCGATTGAGCTACCGGGGCTCGGCAGACAACATTGAAAACATGTAGGCAAAAATATTGAAAATCTCTTTAACCCTTTCCCTCATATAGACGCTTTCTGACGCTTCTGCAGCAGACGGCTTTTTCAAAAGATAGTGACAAAAGTAGAAATTGCTCCAGACGAGCAATTTCTCCTTTTGACACAATGTTTTCTACTTTTCGTCATAGGTTATCCATTCAATTATAGAGATTTTCTATGTTTTGACAAAATATGTTCAAAGTCGTCTGCTGCAGATTTGTTGTATGAGGACAAGGGTTAAATAAAAGTTTCATTATTGTACAGTGTTGAATCAGTGTTTTCAAAAGTCGTCTGCTGCAGATATGCATCTAAATCCGTAGACACTTTCTGACGCCTCTGCTGCAGATGACTTTTGAAAACGGACAAAAGGAGTAATTGCTCAAAACAAGCAATTTCTTCTTGAGCAATTTCTCCTTTTGCCCCAACATTTTTAACGTATTTATACCTTGATTTATAGTGATTTTCCTTATTTCAGCAGAGATTTGTTCTAAGTTTTTCTGCTGCAGATTTGTTGTATGTTGGTAAGGGTTAAGAGAAGGGTAAAGGATAGAAAGATAAAAACCGTTCAGATTGTAGACATTACTTATGTATGTAAATATTGATGATGAAAAATTATGATAAAGTCAACAAAACTTTGAAATGTTACCTCTATCCCCAGAGGGTCAGGGTCAGTCAAAATAACCCTTTTTCAAATTCTTTCCCTCATATAGACGCTTTCTGAGGTATGCTTTCTGATACCTCTGCAGCAGACGGCTTTTTGAAAACATAGTGACAAAAGAAGAAATTGCTCAAAACGAGCAATTTCTCCTTTTGCCACAATGTTTTCCACTTTTAGTCATAGGTTATCCATTCAATTATAGAGATTTTCTATCTTTTGATAAAATTATTGTTCAAAGTCGTCTGCTGCAGAATTGTTGTATGAGGAAAAGGGTTAATATTCTATAATATTTATTTGACCCTTAAACTGTTATGTTGTGGGTACTCATAGTGAGACGATTCTTTTTGCGTTGCAACAGTTTTTTTTTTTTTGGGGGGGGGTTAACATTTCCTGGCTTTCTTACACAGTACACTTTCCAAGGACCTGGCTGCTTTTCCATATAGTCTGTTTGCCGATTGGTGAAAGACGAATAACGCATTTCACAGTGACATTTGTCAAACCGTCGGAAAGAATGTGGGCTGTCAGCTGGGAAGCGAAGTCACAACCCCAGTGGATTGACAGCCCACGTCTCTACAGACTGAGCTCCCGGGGCTCGGCATTGAGTTCAAACAACATAGGATTTAGTTTTTGTAGTAAGAGAGATATAGTGGGGGAATTTAAGGCTTGTTCACTTCCCTCTGCCAATGTTCATCAGGGTATTTAATCCGCCATGGTCGAGTTGTTTAACCCTTTCCCCCATACGGCAATTCTGCAGCAGACGACTTTGATAATATTTTGATAAAAAAATAGAAAATCTCTATAATTGAATGGATAAACTCTGACAAAAAGTGGAAAACATTGTGGCAAAAGGAGAAATTGCACGTTTTGTGCAATTTCTTCTTTTGTCACTATGTTTTCAAAAAGCCGTCTGCTGCAGAGGCGTCAGAAAGCGTCTATATGAGGGAAAGGGTAAGTGTTGAGGATTTGAAACCCAGTGTCCCGGGTTCGATCACCAGTCGCATCACGAGGGACATCGTGGAGTGCCCTTGGGAAAGGCACATTTTTTAGCCTAGTACTGGTTTGTTTACCCAGGGGTCATGAATAAGTGAACTGTCGCCGTTATATAACTGAAATGAAGTTGAAAATGGTGTAAAACCACAAATAAAAACAAACAAAAATCAAATGAGAATTTATGGTCAGAATGTGTAGGTGGTGTTACAATAATTCATGCACTGTGAAATAAAATTGAACCAGCTTCATGATCAAATAACAATTATTCCACTGTTCAACGGACTGAAACAAAAACAAACCTTATTCGAGTCATTCAAAAATGGTGTCATTAGCATTATGAGTAATTTTACCCTTTTACCACAATGTTTTCAAAGGTTGTCTTCTAGATATGATTTTGTAAGTGGGAATGGGTTAACCCATTACTTCACACAGAAGGCAATTTCGCCACAATCTTTTCCTTTAATCATAGGTTATCCATTCAATTATAGAGATTTTCTAATTTTTGACAAAATATGTTCAAAGTCGTCTGCTGCAGAATTGTCGTATGAGGGAAAGGATTAACCCATTACTTCACACAGACGACAATTTCTCCTTTTGCCACAATGTTTTCCACTTTTAGTCATAGGTTATCCATTCAATTATAGAGATAGACGAAATATGTTCAAAGTAGTCTGCTGCAGAATTGTCGTATGAGGGAAAGGGTTAATTAAATCATTTTCGCTCACTAATGACTTCAATCGTTCTTGAATGACATGTTTGTAGGTGGATAAATTAATTGTTGTAATACATCAAAATCATCGAAGTTCAAACCAGGAGAGAACCCGTTCCCTTCATTTGCATAAAAATGTTTAACTCTTTTCCAAAAGTTATACCTATCTACAGAAGACGACGTTTGAAAACATTGTGGTATAATGAGCAATTTCTCCTTTTTCCACAATTTGTCAGTGTGGTACGACTGAATTTTTTTTGAACCAGCTATATAATGAGATATATATGTATTAATATTTTTGTAGTTTATTAGCTTATAGTTCAGATAAGTAACCTTTTTCACCTACAACAAAATCAGCAGCAGAAGAAATCTGGTTAAAAATATGGAAATGTTGAATAGATTTGAAACATGGTGGCAAAAGGATAAATTGCTCAGACCAGAACCCTATCCTTCATTTGAAGGCCCTAATAATATCGCTCACCTGATTTTATTTTTTTTCATTTTAGCCACATAAGCCCCGCCCTCTGGCGGCCATAGTTTTCGAGCAATCAACATGGCTTGAAGTAATCTGATAGAGGGTCATCCTAGGAATATTTCTACAAAATTATTGGAAAATCGGCCAAACATTTTCGGAGGAGAAGATTTTTTTAAGTTTTCACTCAAGCCATATAAGGCAAAATAGCCTCACCCCCATGTCGGCCATGTTTTTCGACCAATCAACATGTCTTGAAGGAATCTGATAGTGGGTCACTTAAGAGACATTATGAATCTTCATCTTGAAAAATACTGAGAGGTCGTTGACCTTCTCCAGGAGCGAATGTAAATGTAGAATGTCTAGTTTTCAATATCTGCATCATCCAACAATGTGTCAATATTACCAATGTAAAGGACATGTGACAAATAAAAGTTTTTATCGTGTTCACAAAGTGAATTATAGCAATTTTTTTTTCAAAAGGAACCGAGCTCTCATGTATATCTAGCTACTGGATAAGTTTGGTAAACATCCAATAATAAATGATGACTTTATCTTGTTCACAAGGTCAATTATAGCAATTTTGCCAATTTTAAAGGGCCATAATCCTATCATGCATGGATGGATGTGGCTGGTTTTCGAAAGGAATCAAGCTCTCATGTATATCAAGCTACTGTATAAGCTTTGTAAACATCGGATAATAAATGATGACTGTATCGTGTTCACAAGAAATTGTGGACGGATGACAGACGACGGACACCGGACGCCTGACAAAGGGCGATCACAATAACTCACCTTGTCACTACGTGACAGGTGAGCTATAAAATGTACAACTGTTTTCCAAAAGTTACCTATCTGCAGCAGACAACGTTTGAAAACATTGTGGTATAATGAGCAATTTCTCCTTTTGCCACAAATTTTTCAAATGTATTCCCCAATTTTACTTTCAATTATAGAGATATAATTATATGTATTCAATATTCTTGTAGTTTACTAGCCTAGTTTATATGGAAATGGTTAACCTTGTCTGTAAATTACTCTCGGTGTCTGCTTTCTTAAAATTAAAACAGTAGTCGTGCCAAATGTGTGGGAAGGACCCAAATTTGACTATGCTAATGGGAATCAAATGCAGATTTATTGATTGATTGCGTTGGGTTCTATGCTGTTCTAAATCTTGACAGACATACCATGACAGCCAGTTTCTAAATCTTGACAGTCATACCACCACTGCCAGTTTCTAAATCTTGACAGTCATACCACGACAGCCAGTTCACCTACCCATGTGTTGCCCTGCTTTCTTAACATCACAAGGGCTTGGCGTGAAACGATTGTAACTAAAATTGGCAATATTTTATACCAAGGTTAATCACCTCGCCATAAAGTCTTTATAAGCGTTAAATCATTTTTCTTGGTAAACAATGGAAATTTAGGTGCCATTGCTCGTTCTGAGCAATGGCACCTAAATTTGCATTGCTTACAAAGGGGTCAAAATTGCCCCAAAAACAGGGTTTTCAAAATGGGTTTTTAGTTACAACCGTTTCACACCAAGCCCTCGATTATTATTATTATAATTTATTATTTATTCAGTCTCTCCAAGCAACTATCTGCTTTTCCACATGGATTGTTAGCCCATTGGTGGAAGACGAATGACACTTGTGGCATTGACTTTAAAATTGTCAAACATAGGAATTGAAATGCAGATACGATTTGCTCTACATGAGAGCTGCCAATATCTCCCAAGCATCTGCAGGAGCAAAACACTCATATAGATCTGCCTATAACAAAATCAACAACGCAAATAATTCATATAAGTAAACAAGATGAAAATATAAAAGCAGTTTATATACATGCAATAATGTTATGTGACTTGGTGTAGACATGCATATTGTTCCAAGAAACATGTGTACAAAGTTTCATTTGAAAATGTTGAAAGGTTTTTGAGTTATGAGGTAAGGTTAAAAGTTTTGTGACGTCGCAGATGCCAAGTGCATAACAATGCCCCAACTTTTTTCTTCGAAAAATCGGAGCACGTGCGTCACCTGCACCTGCTCATTGAAAGTGTGATGAAAAAGTGTGACAGACAGACGCCGGACAAAAAAAAAGTAATCTCTAAGTGCCTACCATGCTACGCAGGGTGATACAAAAAGGGGGTATCAATAATTTTGAGGGGATTTATGGTAATTCTGTTTAAACTCATTGCTGTTAGCATTTCAGGAAGTAAGGTTGATGATTAGCTTGGTTTCAGAACAAGTTAATCAGAGCTCTAGATCAAGTCAGTATTTCAAATTCCAAAATCCTTAATTGAAACTCAAACACTACGTTTCTTTTGAGTATCCACTACATAGGGTTTGGTTGAGAAGTAAGAGAGATATTGTGGGGAAAAAGAACTGTTCACTTCTCCTTTATTATCTGGACCTTTGGTGTATCTGTGCCTCTGCAGATTTGGTTGTATATGGGAAAGGGTTGATGTTAGAACGCCCCCAAATATATACTGATGTTACCTCGAGTGTTTTTATGTCAAACTGACAGCTTCAAATCTATGGGCCGCGTCTACCGATTTCGGGGTCTTAACGCTTTCCCGCATACACAAAATCTGCAGCAGACAACTTTGAACACATAATTCTGGTTTTAAAAATGTTGAAAATATCGCTAAATAAAAATGTAACTATTGAATTGAGTTGAAGACATTATGGGCAGTTTCTCTATTTGCCACAATGTGTTCAAATGCCGTCTGCTGCATATATGTCAAAATGCGTCTGCAAGTGGGAAACGGTTAATGCATCTACATTCAGTGCATATAATATTATATGTAAGCACAGTGATTCACTGTCTGCATGGTCTACATGTTATCATGTACATGAAGTCCTGGATGCACAATAACTAGAAGTGTAGCCCCTTTAACCCTTTTCCACATATAGATACTTTCTGACACCTAATCATGAGCAAATTTCCTCCATTTGCCACAATCTTTTCAATCCCATTGAATAACAAGACAAATGACGCCGTGCATGATTTTGAAGCATGACTTAACCCTTTCCCTCATACGACAATTCTGCAGAAGACGACTTTGAACATATTTTGTCATAAAATGGAAAATCTCTATAATTGAATGGATAACCTATGACTAAAAGTGGAAAACATTGTGGCAAAAGAAGAAATTGCTTGTTCTGAGCAATTTCTTTTTTTGTCACTATGTTTTCAAAAGGCTGTCTGCTGCAGAGGCGTTAGAAAGCGTCTATATGAGGGAAAGGGTTAACGGAAGCAGATACAGTTTAGTACATTTAAATAACCTGTGCAAACAGACAGGATGTAAATATTTTGAACAAGAAGGCAAAATGTCCCTTTATTTTAAACAAGAAGGAAAAGATGTGCCTATATTGCTCACCTGGCTACCATAGTTTATACGAAAAAAAACCATGAATGGGTTTTTTCGCTTATGGTTAACGGGTGTGAGAATTTTTTTTTTTTTTTTTTTTTTTTTCAATAACCCATGAAGCTTTCTGAAATGAAACTGGCCAAATCCATGGGGGCCGCCATTTTGGGTATGTATAAAATGAGACGAGAAACACGGATTGAAAAAAAATTATTGTCGTCTTTTTAATAATTTTTTTTAAATCGATATTTTGGGTATGTATAAAATGACACGAAAAACACGGATTTTTAAAATTATTGTCGTCTTTTTTTTTTTTTTTTTTTTAAATCGATATTTAAGATCACTAAAGTGCTGTGTTTTATGGGAATTAACATTTGTACGAAAAGTTAAAAATAAATGGAACTCGGATTGAAAAAGAATTATTGTCGTCTTTTTAATATTTTTTTTTTAAATCGATATTCTGGGTATGTATAAAAATGACACGAAAAACACGGATTTTTAAAATTATTGTCGTCTTTTTAATCTTTTTTTTTTAAAATCGACATTTAAGATCATTAAAGTGCTGTGTTTTGTGGGGATTAACATTTGTACGAAAAGTTAAAAATAAATGGAACTTTGTAAGAAATATGTTTTTCCGACAGCATTAGACTTCTACGCCCGAAACTAAATTTTGACTGTATCGTAGCCAAAGAAGGACGTGATGTCATTTCCGTAACACTTCATCTTGGCGTAACGTCAATGGAGCGACGTCGTTTCCCGCAAAAAAGTGGTATCAACATGAAATACCCCAAATTCCTATACATGAGCTATTTATCAAACATTGTGGCAAAAGGATAACTTTCTCATAAGGAGTAATTGTTCTTTTAGCGACAATCTTTTCCCAAATCGTCTGTTGCAAAGGCCCCATAAACCGTATCTAATAGGGAAAGGGTTTAGCAGAAATGTGACGCCTTACATCATTTGTTCCAGTCATATTGACTGGTTGAAAAAGGCAGTCGCCAGGTGGCATCAGCAAAGGGCTGATCTTTTTGCTTCTTTACCATAATGCAGGTGATCGATTAAGGATCATCTTGGCCATCATGTTTTAACCTCGTTCATTATAAATGTATTCCTTGATTTTTTGAAAGTCTTTACTTTATTATTTTCTGTTCGTAATAATAGACGACAGCAATACGAATTCCAAATATTTTTTGATAATGCACGAAACATGACATTAACATTAGTATTGTCTAGTCAATTACTTATAAATCCTTTTTTATGGCCAAAGTATGCTCTTTAATTTTTGTTTATAATTATCTTGCGTTTTTTCGTAAATAGGTAGCACCTATAGATATATTAATAAAATGTTATCAAGAGCAGAAAAGGTCAATTTTGATGTTTTATATTCTACGATCTATGTGATATTCAGCATGCGAAGTTTAGTCGTGAAAGGACAAGGTTAGTCCTCAAACCATTTGGTTTACCGTTTGCTTAACATTGACTTCGTTTTACTATAATGTGTCATACAAGTTTCTCAATGTTTACAATTTTCTTTTTTTTTAAAACTGCTCTTACTAAATCAATTAGATAAACAAACAAGAGGGCCATGATGGCTCTGGAATCGCTCACCTGAAAACCTATCCCATACTGACACCGGTCAATTACACTTCCATTTATAGAGATTTTCCTCATTTTTGTCTAGATGTTTTAAAATTCAAAGTTGACTGCTGCAGATCTATTGTATGTGGTAAAGGGTTAACATACACTTAGACGAATTTCTAATTGGCCACCTAGTTTTTATCATATTTTAGGAAAAGTATTCGTATAAGTTTAATACGAGAAATTGCTCATCATGAGCAATTTCACCTTTGGCCACAATGTTTTCAACTTTATTTAACAATAAATTAAGCTATCTTTTATGGAGATTTTCCCGGTTTTTGTCACGATGGTTTCAAAGTCGTCTGCTGTAGATTTGTTGTATGTGGGAAATGGTTAACTTTTTCCCAGATACAACAGCTCTGCTTTGACTTTGAAATTGTGGAGTTAAGAATGTCAAAAATCTCTCAAATTATTGAAAGTTATTGAATCGAGTGTCACTATGAGCCATTTCTCCTTTAGTCGCAAATGTTTTCAAAAGTCGCCTGCTGCAGAGGCATCAAAATGCATCAAAATGCGTCTGCATGAGGGAAAAGGTAAAGCGTCTTCTCCTTTTCCTGCAATGTTTCAAAAACATTCTGTTGCAGAGACATGAAAAGTCACGATTAGCTAGGAAAAGCTTAAAATGTCATATTATGATTTACACGCATTGACTTTGACATTTTCAATAAAAGGTCACCCATCTTTAAAAGGTCATCCTTCCACCTGACTTTATCCATTTGTTTGTTTGTGTGGCGTTTTTACGTCGCTTTCAACAATATTCAATAATATCACGCCATTTCCTGGGAAAACTACCAGTATTACTGGTCCATTTATCCAGACACTGTTCAGCAAGTCAGTGGTAATACTAAGCCCATGATCCTGAGGTGAGTGGTTGGAATTGAGGTAAGCGGTAATTTGACCCCAAGTAATTTGGCCACAGTATTTTGACCACAAGTCATTTGACCACACAGAAAGTTGACCACAGGTAATTTAACCACACAGAAAGTTGACCACACGGTAAATTGACCACAAATGAGTTGACCACAGGTAATTTGGCCACACGCGAAGTCACGTGGAGTCACATGGAAAGTTAACCATAAGTAATTTGACCAAATGGAAAGTTGACCACACGGTAAATTGACCACAGGTGAGTTGACCACAGGTAATTTGGCCACACGCGAAGGCACGTGGAGTCACGTGTCTCCACATGACTTCGCATACCTGCGCGTGACTTCCCGTGACTCCACATGACTTCGCGTAACTCCACGTGACTTCACATGACTTCTTGTGACTCCACATGACTTCGCGTGACTACATGTGACTCCACATGACTTCGCGTGACTCCACATGACTTCGCGTGATTCCACATGGCTTCGCGTAACTCCACATGATTTTGCGTGACTCCACGTGACTTCGCGTGTGGCCAAATTACCTGTGGTCAACTCACTTGTGGTCAATTTACTGTGTGGTCAACTTTCCGTGTGGTCAAATTACTTTCCATGTGGTTAATTAACTTATGGTTAAATTGCCTGTGGTCAACTTTCTATGTGGTCAACTTTCCGTGTGGTCGAATTACTTGTGGTCAAAAAACTTGTGGTCAACTTACATGGATCCGGAATTGAAGCCTGCTAAGTCTTTGGTTACTATAATGCCCTGGCCAGGGATTGAATCCCAACCGCCCATACCCGAAGCGGGCTCTAGCTGTAACCACTACACCACCAAGGCGTAACTAGTTCTATCCATATTTTGTCTTCATATCACCCTTTTCACCAAAAGTATACAGATGCTCTCACCTTTTCCCCCCTATAGAGGTAACAATACACCAAAAAAAATCCTTCTTTGTTTCCATGTAAACCAACCAGTTTCAGTCCTCAATTGTCACACTTTTTAAGCGTTTCTCATGTAGAACACCATATATCATTTAAAAGAGTTACCTCCTAGCTTTAAAACAATCCAAATAAAATGTGGGGTCATGCAATATGCAAGAAAGAAATCACCAGGTGAAAATGGTAACCATCATTTTGGACCAAATCGGGCCCGGACAAAACCAGTGTTTAGCATTCTCTTCTTTCACTTTCAAACAAGGTCAAAATACTTAACCCTTACCGTGCGGGAGCCAAGATGGCTCGTTAATGCAAAGACGTCCCTGTACACGGGTACCAAGAACATACGTTTTCAAAAGTGAATGCGCACAACCTTAATTTATGGGGAAAACCCGCAACAGGGCACACCAATAATTGCCATCATCCAATCAGAATAGGTTTCCCGAAAACTTTCATTTTTGATTGGTGAATAAATATGAAAAACTTCTAAAAATATCTAGGATTTAATCGTACATGTGATTCCCTGATTTTTCATAATAGCCGACTGCGAAAAAAAAGTTGCAGACATCTTTGGAAATTCGCCTCGAATGAGGAATTTAAATTATCCCACGTATCAGTTACGGTGAATTTGTACGTAGGATAGTTTTCTTTGTTTGATTATTATCAGCTTTACAATGATCGAGATTTTCGAAGCGATGTATCCTTGATTTACTTGGGATTTATTCTTGCGAATTGTCTCGATTTTCAAAATGGCGGACGACGAAAATATTATTGCATGCATGTTTGGAAATTCACCTCGAAAGAGGAATTTAAATTATCCCACGTATCAGTTACGGTGAATTTGTACGTAGGAAAGTTTTCTTTGTTTCATTCTTACTAGTTTGATAATGATCGAGATTTTCCAAGCGATGTATACTTATTTTCAAAATGGCGGATGGCGAAAATATATTTATGCAGGCATGTTTTTTTTGGAATAACTATCCAAATGATTGAATTTGCATGAACATTTCATAAACTTACCCATTCTTAGGTGACTTCTGGTTTATGTTATTGTTTTAGTGTAAACATTTGCGTTACTGATTGTAGGTAATTTCGGTAAACAATATGAATTTTTTTTTTTTCTCACCTGTTCTCTCACCTGTCACAGTGATTTTTATTTTTTTTCACTTTAGCTATATAAGCCTCGCCCCCTGGCAGCCATAGTTTCCGACCAATCAACTTGGCTTGAAGGAATCTGATAGAGGGTCACCCTAGGAACATTTCTACAAAATTATTTGAAAATCGGCAAGATACTTTTGGAGGAGAAGATTTTTTAAGTTTTCACTATAGCCATATAATGCAAAATAGCCCTGCCTACTGGCGGCCATGTTTTTTGACCAATCAACATGGCTTGAAGGAATCTGATAGAGGGTCACCCAAGGAACATTTCTACAAAATTATTTGAAAATCGGGCCGACACTTTTGGAGAAGAAGATTTTTTAAGTTTGCACTATAGCCATATAAGGCAAAATAGCCCTGCCCCCCCCCCCCCCCCCTGGCGGCCATGTTTTTCGACCAATCAACATGGCTTGAAGGAATCTGATAGAGGGTCACCCAAGAAACATTTCTACAAAATCATTTGAAAATCAGCCTGACACTTTCGGAGGAGAAGATTTTTTAAGTTTTCACTATAGCCATATAAGGCAAAATAGCCCCGCCCCCCCCTGGCGGCCGTGTTTTTTGACCAATCAACATGGCTTGAAGGAATCTGGTAGAGGGTCATCCAAGGAACATTTCTACAAAATGATTTGAAAATCGGCCAACCAGTTTGGGAGAAGAAGAATTTTGAAGTTTTTTTCGTTTCGTTGCCATGGAAACCAGAATTCTGCATGGATCCCTAAAATTTGAAGGAATTCTGGTGAGGTCATTAAGAGGATGCTTTCTGTGAAGTTTCATCCCAATTGACCCACTGGTTACTGAGGAGAAGATGTTGAAGATTTTTTAAGTTTTCACTTTGGCCATATAAGGCAAAATAGCCCCCGCCCCCTGGCGGCCATGTTTTTCGACCAATCAACATTGATTGAAGGAATCTGATAGAGGGTCACCCAAGGAACATTTCTACAAAATTATTTGAAAATCGGCCTGACACTTTTGGAGGAGAAGATTTTTTAAGTTTGCACTATAGCCATATAAGGCAAAATAGCCCCGCCCCCCCTGGCGGCCATGTTTTTCGACCAATTAACATGGCTTGAAGGAATCTGATAGAGGGTCACCCAAAGAACATTTCTACAAAATTATTTGAAAATCGGCCTTACACTTTTGGAGGAGAAGATTTTTTAAGTTTTCACCATAGCCATATAAGGCAAAATAGCCCCGCCCCCCCTGGCGGCCATGTTTTTCGACCAATCAACACGGCTTGAAGAAATCTGATAGAGGGTCATCCAAGGAACATTTCTACAAAATTATTTGAAAATCTGCCAACCAATTTGGGAGAAGAAGAATTTTGAAGTTTTTTCGGTTTCGTTGCCATGGAAACCAGAATTTTGCATGGATCCCAAAAATTTGAAGGAATTCTGGTGAGGTCATTGAGAGGATGCTTTCTGTGAAGTTTCATCCCAATTGACCCACTGGTTACTGAGGAGAAGATGTTGAAGATTTTTTAAGTTTTCACTTTGGCCATATAAGGCAAAATAGCCCCCGCCCCCTGGCGGCCATGTTTTTCGACCAATCAACATTGATTGAAGGAATCTGATAGAGGGTCACCCAAGGAACATTTCTACAAAATTATTTGAAAATCGGCCTGACACTTTTGGAGGAGAAGATTTTTTAAGTTTGCACTATAGCCATATAAGGCAAAATAGCCCCGCCCCCCCTGGCGGCCATGTTTTTCGACCAATTAACATGGCTTGAAGGAATCTGATAGAGGGTCACCCAAAGAACATTTCTACAAAATTATTTGAAAATCGGCCTTACACTTTTGGAGGAGAAGATTTTTTAAGTTTTCACCATAGCCATATAAGGCAAAATAGCCCCGCCCCCCCTGGCGGCCATGTTTTTCGACCAATCAACACGGCTTGAAGGAATCTGATAGAGGGTCATCCAAGGAACATTTCTACAAAATTATTTGAAAATCTGCCAACCAATTTGGGAGAAGAAGAATTTTGAAGTTTTTTCGGTTTCGTTGCCATGGAAACCAGAATTTTGCATGGATCCCAAAAATTTGAAGGAATTCTGGTGAGGTCATTGAGAGGATGCTTTCTGTGAAGTTTCATCCAAATTGACCCACTGGTTACTGAGGAGAAGAAGTTGACGCACGACGGACGACGGACGCCGGACGCCGGACAAAAGGCGATCACAATAACTCACCTTGAGCAAAGCTCAGGTGAGCTAAAAACAATTCAGCACTGTAAGGGTTAAAGTGATCAAATTAATCATTTCCAGTGCATCCTATACACATTCACAATGTATTTAAACTCAATGTCATATATTCAATACATACATTAATTTCTACGCAAACAAAGTATTTTTTTAGGGACTACAGTACTGTAGATCAGCAAGTCAGCGGATGTATTTAGCGTAATTTGACCTTTAACCCTTACAGTGCTGAATTGTTTTTTCCAATACCTATCCCATCTACTGAATATTTTTCTTAAAATTCTCTTGTAGAAGGGTATGTTCATATATGCATGATTTATATGGTTAATTCTTGAATAAAAGTGTACAAACTCTATAAGTTTTTTGTTCGATATTTATTTACCATCATTTTGATTCAGATTTTTTTTTCAAATTGTTCATATATTTACTGTGACAGGTGAGAGAACAGGTGAGAAAAAAAAAAAAAATTCATATTGTTTACCGAAATTACCTACAATCAGTAACGCAAATGTTTACACTAAAACAATAACATAAACCAGAAGTCACCTAAGAATGGGTAAGTTTATGAAATGTTCATGCAAATTCAATCATTTGGATAGTTATTCCAAAAAAAACATGCCTGCATAAATATATTTTCGCCATCCGCCATTTTGAAAATAAAATCGGGATGATTCGCAAGAATAAATCAAGTATACATCGCTTGGAAAATCTCGATCATTATCAAACTGGTAAGAATGAAACAAAGAAAACTATCCTACGTACAAATTCACCGTAACTGATACGTGGGATCATTTAATTTCCTCTTTCGAGGCGAATTTCCAAACATGCATGCAATAATATTTTCTTCGTCCGCCATTTTGAAAATCGAGACGATTCGCAAGAATAAATCCCAAGTAAATCAAGGATACATCGCTTCGAAAATCTCGATCATTGTAAAACTGATAATAATCAAACAAAGAAAACTATCCTACGTACAAATTCACCGTAACTGATACGTGGGATAATCTAAATTCCTCTTTCGAGGCGAATTTCCAAACATGTCTGCAACTTTTTTTTCGCAGTCGGCCATTATGAAAAATCAGGGAATCACATGTACGATTAAATCCTAGATATTTTTAGAAGTTTTTCATATTTATTCACCAATCAAAAATGAAAATTTTCGGGAAACCTATTCTGATTGGATGATGGCAATTATTGGTGTGCCCTGTTGCGGGTTTTCCCCATAAATTAAGGTTGTGCGCATTCACTTTTGAAAACGTGTGTTCTTGGTACCCGTGTACGGGGACGTCTTTGCATTAACGAGAAACCTTGGCTCCCGCACGGTAAGGGTTAAGACAAAAAAAATGTTCTTAAGTATAATTATGTTTTTTCTAATTATTTACAAAGTATGATATAAAATCAAATCACAAAAGCAAATATTAGGTCAATTAAGTAGTTATTATTAAAGATATTTAATTTTTTCTATACCACCCAAATTTAGGTTTTTCGGCTAAATCGGCCAAGTTTTATGCTTTCGAACAATACATAGGTCTTCGCAAAGGAAAAATAAGAAAAAAACATCACATATTTGGTTTAACTGTGTCAAATGTTCATAGAAATGATCAAACTTTAGTTTTATGCACTATTTTCAGACACTTTTGGCAACCAGTATCATCATTTTCAACCAGTTTGACTGTATCCAAACATTTGTGCAGACGAAACAAAATTGCCTTGTCATTTTGCTGGACTCTGAAGCTCCTTTAGACACTTTCTTTGCCCTCAGAGATCTGGTTTTTGTGTAAATTTACAGAGAATGATATCAAATGAAAGCAAAATAGCAAATATTAGGACAATTAGACAATTTTTTTCGAAGAAATTTCAAATTTCCTATGCCACCCAAACCTAGGTTTCGCGACTTGAGTTCGGCAAGTTTTCTGCGCTCGCGCATCATACAGGTCTCCAAGACAAAAAAAGTATAAACACATAACATTTTTAGGTTTTACTGTGCCCCATGTTTAAAGAAATTACTAATTTTCATGTTTATGCCAGTTTTAGGCAATTAACCAATGAAAGAAAATTTTAAATAGCATGAAAAACATCATTTTTTGTGGAAAAATGTCAAAAAGGCTATTACCTAATCGCTGGATACCTCCACGAGCCTTACACTCCAGGCACCCAGTTTCATCATTTTCAAGCAATTTGATTGAATCCCACCCCATAAAGTACCCTAGAATGCTTCAATATGTGCAGCTGACACACAATTGACTTTTGATATATTCCACTCAAAAGCTCTTTAGGTTACAATACACCAAAAAAAATCCTTCTTTGTTTCCATGTAAATCAACTAGTTTCAGTCCTCAATTGTCACACTTTCTAAGCATTTCTCATGTAGAACACCATATATCATTGAAAAAAGTTACCTCCTAGCTTTAAAACAATCAAAAGAAAATGTGGGGTCATGCATTATGATAGAAAGAACTCATCAGGCGAAAATGGTAACCGTCATTTTGGATCAAATCGGGCCCGGACAAAACCGTTGTTTAGCATTCTCTACTTTCACTTTCAAACAAGGTCAAAATACTTAAAGTGATCAAATCAATAATTTCCAGTGCATCCTTTACACATTCACAATGTATTTAAACTCAATGTGATATATTCAATACATTCTGGTGATGGTATACACTCATTTTTACGCAAACAAAGTTTTTTTTTAGGTACTACAGTACTGTAGATCAGCAAGTCAGCGGATGTATTTAGCGTAATTTGACCTAGACGCTTTCTGTCGACTCTGCAGCAGATGACTTCTGAAATCGTTGTGGCACAAGGAGAAATTGCTCATGATGAGCAATTTCTCCATTTGCCACAAAGATTTCAACTCTATTCAATAATCATACTATCATTTATAGAGATTTTCTATAATTTGTACTGGATAATTTCAAAGTCGTCTGCTACAGATTGATTGTATGTGGGAAAGGGTTAAGATGCCTCTGCAGCAGAAAAATTTCTAAAACAGTGAGGCAAAAGAAGAAATTGATCATCAAAACCTACCTCTATCTTTATTTAATCCATCATTTAACCCATTCCCACATTCAGACGCTCTCTGACACCTTTGCAGCAGATGACTTTTATAAACAAGAGGGCCATGATGGCCCTGGATCGCTCACCTGATTTTTTTTTTTTACTTTAGCTATATAAGGCCCGCCGACCCTGGCGGCCATAGTTTCCAAACAATCAACTTGGCTTTATCTTTATTTTATCCATCATTTGACCCATTCCCACAGTCATTCAGACGCTTTCCGCCACCTTTGCAGGAGATGACTTTTGAAAACAGTGCAGCAAAAGGAGAAATTGCTCAAAATGAGCATTTTTTTTAAACCCTTTTCAATAATTATACTTTCATTCATACAGTTGCCTAAAATTGTTTAAAGTTACCTGTTGCAGATTTGCTGTATGTGGGAAAGGGACTTCTGAGCTGCAGAGACTGTGTGAGACATTTCCCACATACAGCAAATCTAAAGTTTGAATACATTTGAAAATCTACAGTAGTTGTTTTTGAAAACCTCTGGGCAAAAGAAATGGCAAATGGAAAATCTCTATTAATGATAGTTACATTAATACATGTATGTATATGTATTGCATAGAATTGAAAACATTTTATCACAGCACTGCAAATCAGCAGCATACAAATTTGATAACGATTTCGCAAAAATGTGCAAAATCCCCAAAAAAGAGAGTTGAATTATTAATTAAAGTTGAAATAACAGTGGCAAAAGAAGAAATTGCTCGTTTTGAGCAATTTCTTCTTTTGTCACAATGTTTTCGTTAGTTGTCTGCTGCAGAGGCGTCTGAAAGTGTCTACGGGTGGGAAAGGGCTACAATCACCTGCTGCACACTTGCACATATGCAATGAATGTGAAAACTGCAACTACATAAATTCATAAAATATTAATGTATAATTGAATTATAAGACTCAGTTAAAGAAAGTTACATTAATATATTAATTAAATATAATTGAAAACATTGTGGCAAAAGGAGAAAAGGAAAAATTGTCACAATGTTTTCTTTTTTCAATAATTATTCTTTCCAAAAAGAGATTTTCCATATTTTTGCCGAAATGTTTTCAAGCTCGTTAAGTTTACCCTTTCCCACAAAAGGAGAAATTGCTGAAAACAAGCAATTTCTCCTTTTGCCACAATGATTTCAACTTTTTTCTGTAATTATACTTACAATTATAGAGATTTTCCATATATTTGAGTAGACATTTTCAAAGTCGTCTGCTGCAGATTTGCTGTATGTGGGAAAGATAAAAAAAATTGCTGATTTGCTGTATGTGGGAAAAATAAACATTTTAAAACTGTTTAAGCGTAGCCATTATAAAAGGATTCAAAACTTACCTAAATCTCAAGTCAAATGTAATGCAGATATTTCCAAGATGATCAAAAGCTGTTCAATCTACCATTGCCTGTTTTATGAGGATATATAAATGTCTTCCAAACTTTCTGGCTTCTGAACCAAAATGAAAAATAAGTTTGAACAAAAATCAAACTAATCTAAAACTGAGTGTAGAAAAAACCGAAATAAAGAATACAATCTAAAGATTGAGTGTAGAAAAATCAAAATGATCTAAAAATTTAATGTTAATCTATACTTGAAATAATTATCCCCTTTTCTCTCTTGATTTTTTTTTTATTCTCTCTTTTTCGAAGGTGCTAAATAAACATACAGATTTTCTTTTAAAAAGATGTGCTCTTTTCTATAATGCACAAGGTGTTAGTTTGCACACATTTCTGAATGCTGGAAAAAGTTACAGCCAAAAACACAGGGGAAGTTTAAAATAGTTAAAATCACATTATTTTTTCTTCAATCACTTCTCTCACGCAAACGTCAACTATTTTATTTGACCCCACATCCCACCATAAAAAAGTAATCAATTCAAACAATACTTCAATTTTTTGTAAAATTCAATAAAAAACCCATCTATGTCATTAAGGCTTTTTATTACTAACCCTTTCCTACCTGCAAACATATTTTTATGCATCTGCAGCAAACGACTTGTGAAAACATTGTAATGAATGGAGAAAGTGCTCACAATGAAAAACTTCTCTTTTTGCCACAGCGTTTTCCAACTCTCTTCAATGATTATACTTTCATTCATAATGATTGCTCATCGTTTTGCCTATGGTATGCTTACAAACAAAGTTGACTGCTGCAGATTTGTTGCATGTGGACCGAGCCCCTGTAGCCAAGTCGGTAGCGATGCAGGCTGTCAATCCAGGGGTTGCGAGTTCGAATCCCAGCTTGGCAAACATTCTTTCCGACGTTTGACAGAAATCACTGTGACTATTAAGCGTCATTTGTTTGTCACCTATGTGGTAATTAACCCTTTCCCTCATACAACAATTCTGCAGCAGACGACTTTGAAGATATTTTGTCAAAAAATAGAAAATCTCTATAATTGAATGGATAACCTATGACTAAAAGTGGAAAACATTGTGGCAAAAGGAGAAATTGCATGTTTTGTGCAATTTCTTCTTTTGTCACTATGTTTTCAAAAAGCTGTCTGCTGCAGAGGAGTCAGAAAGCGTCTATATGAGGTAAAGGGTTAACTCCTTTGCAGCAAATCACATTTGGAATAATTGACGGAAAAAAATGTTTTTCACCTTTTATCAAAATGCTGTGTCAAATTTACTCTTTCTATTTTCCATTTTTTAACACAAAGAGTGGTAATTTGAATAAAAGTTGATACAATTGTTTGGAATAAGGATAAATTGGCACTTTCTGATCGCAAATTTTCCTTCATTCCTAACCAAATCAAATGTGGAACGGGAAATGCCAAAGATTCTTACTTGACGCTGTACAATGCCATGACAATTACAAAAACTGTGGAGGGTCCGTTTGATCATCCTGAAGGGTCATCTTAGAATGGTCCTGTTAAAATAATGAAATGGGCCATATATATATCACAATAAAAACAATACCTTTGGACTATTCATAAATAATAGCAATTAAGCTTATAACCACATACAAACAAATCGGCAGCAGCGGACTTTGAACACATATATGGAAACTCTATAATTTAAGAATTAACAGTTACTCAATAAAGTTTAAAAACATTTACGGATGTGGCAACAGGAGAAATTGCTCATCATTAGCAATCTCTCCTTTTGCCACAATTGTTTTGAAAGTCGTCTGCTGCAGAGGTATCGGAAAGTGTGTTATGTGTGAGTTCAGCCTTAATTAGTATAAAGTAATATTAGCATCCAGATTTATAAGCTGTACATGCACCAGGAAGCATCAATATATATAAGATTTTGTTTTTTTTGAAAGGTGTAATAATAACTGAAAAACAAATTAAAAACACTGTGGCAAAAGGAAAAATTGCCCATTATGAGCAATTCGTTATTAATTTTGCAACAATGTTTTCAAAAAGTGTATATTGCAGAGGCGTCAGAAAGTGTCTTCATGTGGGAAGGGGTTTAAGATGATTGTATTAATATAATTATCTTGAACAGGTATAAGGACCATAACAGAATGCGCAGAAGAAACTTGCACATCATATATCCTGTTGTGGTCCTACAGTTTCGTGACCTATAACATCGATTTACCTTGGTAAAAAAAATACCAACTTTAGTTACAACCAGAGTATCCTTCTTTCTCCTACATTCGGCCCTTTCACTCGTTTTTTTGTCTGCATAACTTGTCTTTTCTAAGTTTACATTTCGAGGACTTGGCGTGAAACGGTTGTAACTAAAATTGGTAGTTTTTTGCCGAGGTGATTAATAAGTCTTTAAAAGCATTAAATAATTTTTCTTGGTAAACATTGGAAATTTAGGTGCCATTGCTCGTTCTGAGCAATGGCACCTAAACTTGCATTGTTTACAAAGGGATCAAAATTGCCTCTAAAAACAGGGTTTTCAAAATAGGTTTTTAACCCTTTCCCTCATATAGACGGTTTCTGACGCCTCTGCAGCAGACAGCCTTTTTGAAAATATAGTGACAAAAGAAGAAATTGCTCAAACGAGCAATTTCTCCTTTTGCCGCAATGTTTTCAACCTTTTTTCATAGGTTATCCATTCAATTATAGAGATTTTCTATTTTTTTTAAAAAATATGTTCAAAGTCGTCTGCTGCAGAATTGTCGCATGAGGGAAAGGGTTAAGTTACAACCATTTCACGCCAATGAGCCCTTGATATAGTTACTTAGAAAAAATGAAACCATAATGAGGCAAAAGGAGAAATTGCTTGTTTTGAGCAATTTTTCCTTTCGTCACAATGTTTTCAAAAGTCGTCTGCTGCAGGGGTATGAAGAGGCATTTATATGTGGGAAAGGGTTCAATCTGATACAGATGATTGTTGAAATATATGCAGCAGACGACTTATAAAAAGTCATAAAAACGTATACTTAGCTCACAGAAGAAAAGACATCGATCATGTACATTATAATGTACATTCATATTAAAACCCTTTCCCACATACAGAGGTTTTCTGATGCCTCTACAGGGGACGACTTCAGAAATAATTCAGGCAAAAGGAGAAATTGCTCATGATGAGAAATTTCTTTATTCTACTATGTTTTCAGCTCTATAAGGAAATTATCCTTTCATTTGTAGAAAACAATTTGTATTTTTGCCTAGATGTTTTCAAAGTTATCTGCTGCAGATCTGTTGTATGTGGGAAAGGGTTAATAAAAAACCTGTTTTGATATAAAATTCAACCTTTCAAATTAGAAATCACACAAATGAATAGTGTTTTGAATTGAGGCATTAATTATTTCTCTTTTCCATAATGCAGACGCAATTTGGCATATTTTATAATTGAGGACAACTTTTGTTAACATTCGAAGGTCAGAGCCATTCCCCCTTTTTCCACACTGTTTTCAAATCTTAAATTTTAATAATTATACATTTTTCCATAATATTTCCAGAGATGTTTCAAATTTTCGTCTGCTACAGATGTTTTGTAAGAGCTAGGGAAAAGGGTTATGAAAAAGATCACAAAGTCAAGAAATTCTTCCTTACAAATGGCATGAAAAGGCAATTGATGAAAAAGAACTGGTGGCGGACAATATGTTACAATTAATACCTTTCATTGACTTTAGGGCTACAATTACTGGCTTAACCCTTTTCCGTCATACGACAATTCTGCAGCAGACGACTTTAAACATTATTTTGTCAAAAAATAGAAAATCTTTTTAATTGAATGGATAACCATAATGACTAAAAAGGTTGGAAACATTGTGGCAAAAGGAGAAATTGCTCGTTTTGAGCAATTTCTTCTTTTGTCACTATGTTTTCAAAAAGCTGTCTGCTGCAACAGGCGTCAGAAAGCATTTTGACGCATCTGTTGCAGACGACCTTTAAAAGCGTTTTGGCAAATAGAACAATTTCTTATATTGATTATAAGCAATGTCTCATTTTGCAACAAATATTTTAACTCTATTCAATAACTTAAGCTGTACTTTCATTTATAGAGATTTTCCATCTTTTTCTGCGTAGAATTTGTCTGCTGTTGTATGAGGGAAAGGGTTTTAGCCTTTTAAATCTAGTTAACTCTTTCCCTCATATAAACGCTTTCTGACGCCTCTGCAGCAGGCGGCTTTTTGAAAACAGTGTGACAAAAGAAGAAATTGCACAAAACGTGCAATTTCTCCTTTTGACACAATGTTTTCCACTTTTGGTTATAGGTTATCCAGTCAATTATGGAGATTTTCTATTTTTTGACAAAATATGTTCAAAGTCGTCTGCTGCAGAATTGCCGTATGAGGGAATTAAAGGGTTAACTTGGTGAATTTTAATTTCTAAATTCTAACCCTTTCTTTAATTGAATAATTGAATGAACTAATTGTCACTTGCAGACACATTCTAATTTAAGTTATCTGTAGCGGACAACTTTTGAAAAAACATTGTATCAAAAGGAGTAATTGCTCATAATGTTTTCAATTTTATTCAATAATTGCTCTTTCATTTATAGAGATGTTCCATATTTTTGACTAGATGTTTTCAAAGTCGTCTGATGAAGAGTTGAGTTGTTGTATGTGGGAAAAGGTAAACTGTACTTCGCCCGGCTGTAGCTTTTCCGGGGACTCATAACAGAAAATACAAAATACACGGAAAATACACGGAAACCTGGAAAAACCATGGAAAAAAACAAGGAATTTAATGTTAAAATGCGGAAATGCTGGAAATGTGTCCGAATACTCCGGGGTCCCGGAACCATTCCAGCATGTCCATGGAACCGTTCCGGGGTGTCCATGGAACTTTTCCGGGGTTTCCATGAAACTTTTCCGGGTTGTCCATGGAATTTCCGGGTTTTCCACATAAATGTCCTGGAATTTCCATCGAAAGTGTCAGATTATCCCTGGAAAGTTGTCCGAATACTCCGGGGATTTTCCATGGAATTTGGTAAGTCTCCCCGGAAAAGCTACAGCCGGGGTGCAGCAGCGATAACTGCCACTTTCTACTTTTTACATATCTGCATGTTATCATTTGTTGTAATGTGGGAAAGGGTTTAAAATAAACGGAAACAATGTCACTGTTTACTCGATTTCAATTATCTGCATGATTTAAAGAACCATTAAGCAAAGCCATTAAAGAAACAGAAGAATTGGTTGTTTAGGTCTAAAATGTGGATAATTATATTTCCATTAATACAGACAAAAGTGCTTTTTTCACTCCAGGCATATATTGCCTCTCTTGAAATATCAGTTTTGATATTAGTAAAATATTTATGTCAGTTTGAAAACAAATCTCGATAATACATCATTCTAAACAATTTCCCACATATCACAAATCTGCAGCAGACGGATTTGAAAAGATTTTGGCAAAACCTTGAAAAATCTCCATTTATAAATAAAATGGTGTATTGCTGAATAGAGTTGAAAACAGTGTTGCAAAAGTAAAAAAAATCAAAAGTCATCTGCTGCAAATGCGTCTATAAGTGAGAAAGGGTTAATAAATGATTATTTTTTAAGTCAGGCGGATTTTTTAAAAATGAGATTGCAGCAAATGCATCAGAACACACCTGCAGGTGGGAAAAATAAGGGTTTAACCCTTTTTCTCATATAGACGCTTTCTGACGCTTCTGCAGCAGACAGCTTTTTGAAAACATTGTGACAAAAGAAGAAATTGCTCAAAATGAGCAATAATTATTTCTCCTTTTGCCACAATGTTTTTCACTTTTAGTCATAGGTTATCAATTCAATTTTAGAGATTTTCTATCTTTTGACAAAATATGTTCAAAGTCGTCTGCTGCAGAACTGTCGTATGAGGGAAAGGGTTAAAGCAATAATTATCATGCTTTGATTGAAGGGATTTTCACCGACCATTCACAGGCATGTAGTTGACTTGACCACCACACTGGTCTTGATGCATTCAAATTAGGGATAAATTATGCGTGATCACCTTTCGATAACCTTTCATTTTTTATTGAAAACAGATTTGTCAGCCCAACACCTGATTTGATAATCCCTTTTCCCCTCATACGACAATTCTGCAGCAGATGACTAAAATTGAAAACATCTAGCTGAAAATTTGAAAATATTTCCGTAAATGAAAAATTATTAATTGAATAGAGTTGTTATCATTGTGGCTAAAAAGGAGAAATTGCTCATTATGACTATTTCCTCTGTTTGCTACAATGTTTTTAAAAGTTGTCTGCTACATATACTATAAATCTATCTGCAGGTTGCCATGTAAGGGGTTAACCCTTTCCCTCATACAACAATTCTGCTGCAGACGACTTTGAACATATTTTGTCAAAAATGGAAAATCTCTATAATTGAATGGATAACCAACCTATGACTAAAAGTGGAAAACATTGTGGCAAAAGGAGAAATTGCTCGTTTTGAGCAATTTCTTCTTTTTCACTATGTTTTCAAAAAGCTGTCTGCTGCAGAGGCGTCAATTGATTGATAGATAGGGGTTTAATGCCTTTCTTTCTTAACAATTTCTGAGTTATATCACGGCGGCTAGTTCACCTACTCATGCATTTCCTGGTTTTCTCACACCAGTACTCCACACAACAATCTTCCCAAGCAACTGGCTGCTTTTCCACATAGACTTAGCCCATTGGTGGAAGACGAATGATGCATGTCGCATTGACTTTTGTCAATCCTGGTAAAAGAAAGTTGGCCGAGCTGGGATTCGAACCCACAACCCCTGGATTGACAGCCCACGTCACTACCGACTTCAGAGCTACCAGGACTCTGCGCAGGGGCGTCAAAAAGCGTCTATATGAGGGAAAAGGTTAATGTCAATTTGTTTACCCTTGCCATGCAGAATTCACTATTTGGCGAGCAAATTAAACCTGTCCCAGACACAGATGACTTTAATATGACACCTCGCAGCAAACAACCGTTGAAAACAAAGTGGGAAGCTAAGCAATATCTCTATTTCCAATTTTTTTTTTTTTCAAATTACGCCCAAAGATCATCATGTTACCATACAAAGAATAATAATCATATCAGCAAAATGGTTAAATCCGGCACTATTTAAATTTGTAAACATCTGAACAAAAATATAGAATAACTAATAACTAATTTAATATAATATAAATGGAATCATAAAGATTGTATACAGTTTAAAACATTTGGTATAAAATAAGAAATTGCTCCTTAAATTACCCACCATGTTTTATAAATTTGCCTCAAATTTAATATATTTTAATTATTTGAAGAATGTGATTTTCATTCTTCGAATGTTTCTAATTTTAGATACATATCACTGAAAATATCGTATCAGGTAAACAGTTAAACCTTTTCAACTATTTCACATTTTAAAGAAAGTATGAAATCGGCAAACCCTCGAGAAAACTTTTACTTCTAATCCTTGAAGCCAAATCTGCTATTAAAGCAACTTTTACTTCTATCCTTGAAATCAAAACTGCTATTATAGCAACTTTTACCTCTATCCTTGAAACCAAAACTGCTATTATAGCCAATTTTATTTCTATCCTTAAAACTAAAACTGATGTTATAGCAACTTTTACTTCTATCCTTAAAACTAAAACTGATGTTATAGCAACTTTTACTTCTATCCTTAAAACTAAAACTGATGTTATAGCAACTTTTACTTCTATCCTTAAAACTAAAACTGATGTTATAGCAACTTTTACTTCTATCCTTGAAACCAAAACTGCTATTATAGCAACTTTTACTTCTATCCTTTAAACTAAAATTGCTGTTATAGCAACTTTCACTTCTATCCTTGAAACCAAAACTGCTATTATAGCAACTTTTACTTCTATCCTTAAAACTAAAACTGCTGTTATAGCAACTTTTACTACTATCGTTGAAACCAAAACTGCTATTATAGCAACTTTTACTTTTATCCTTGAAACCAAAACTGCTATTATAGCAACTTTTACTTTTATCCTAGAAGCCAAAACTGCTATTAGATTAGCAACTTTTACTTCTATCCTTGGAACCAAAACTGCTATTAAAGCAACTTTTACTTCTATCCTAGCAGCCAAAACCGCTATTTTAGCAACATTTACTTTTATCCTAGAAGCCAAAACTGCTATTAGATTAGCAACTTTCACTTCTATCCTTGAAACCAAAACTGCTATTATTGCAACTTTTACTTCTATCCTTAAAACTAAAACTGCTGTTATAGCAACTTTTACTACTATCCTTGAAACCAAAACTGCTATTATAGCAACTTTTACTTCTATCCTTAAAACTAAAACTGCTGTTATAGCAACTTTTACTACACCCGGCTGTAGCTTTTCCGGGGAGACTTACCAAATTCCATGGAAAATCCCCGGAGTATTCGGACAACTTTCCAGGGATAATCTGACACTTTCCATGGAAATTCTAGGACATTTATGTGGAAAACCCGGAAATTCCATGGACAACCTGGAAAAGTTTCATGGAAACCCCGGAAAAGTTCCATGGACACCCCGGAATGGTTCCATGGACATGCTGGAATGGTTCCGGGACCCCGGAGTATTTGGACACATTTCCAGCATTTCCGCATTTTAACATTAAATTTCTTGGTTTTTTCCATGGAATTTCCATGGTTTCCGTGTATTTTCCGTGTATTTTTGTATTTTCTGTTATGAGTCCCCGGAAAAGCTACAGCCGGGCTATCCTTGAAACCAAAACTGCTATTATAGCAACTTTTACCTTTATTCTTGAAACCAAATCTGCTATTATAGCAACCTTTACTTCTATACTTATATTTAGCAACTTTTACCCTCTATCCTTGAAGCCAAAACTGCTATTGTAGCAACTTTTACTTCTATACTTTAGAAGCCAAAACTGCTATTATAGCAACTTTTACTTCTATCTTTGAAGCAAAAAAACCTGCTTTTCTTCTATCCTTGAAGCCAAAACTGTGATTATAGCAACCTTTACTCATAATATATTCTTGAAGCCAAAACTGCCTTCCATAATCTTATAGAACTATCTTTTGACTATTTTAGCAACTATTAGATTAAGGAAGGCAGTTTTGACATCAAGGATGGAAGAAGAAAAATGCTTAAATAGTCAAAAGATAGTTCTATTTAATTAGATCATTCAGCCAGCACATTTGTGTTTTATAACCTTCATCTATTTGTTTTCTAAATCTCTGTTTCTAAGAAACAAATAACATGAGTTCACCTTTTCCCAAGTAAATGTAGAACTACCTCAACTCTGCAACAGACAATTTTGAAAACATCAAGACAGAATTATGGAAAATCTATTTCATGATTAAGTATACTGATTAAATAGAGTTCAATATCCCTTTTCGACACACAGTTTTCAACTCAATTCAATAAATATACTGTCATTTATAGATTTTCCATATTTTTGCTATTTGTTCTAGGTAAGAAAGGGTTAGTTTAGTTTAACCCTTTCCCACATACGACAATTCTGCAGCAGACGACTTTGAACATATTTTGTCAAAAAATAGAAAATCTCTATAATTGAAGGGATAATCTATGACTAAAAGTGGAAAACATTGTGGAAAGGAGAAATTGCTCGTTTTGAGCAATTTCTAAAACGAGCAATTTCTTCTTTTGTCACTATGTTTTCAAAAAGCCGTCTGCTGCAGAGGCGTCAGAAAGCGTCCATATGAGGGAAAGGGTTAAACTTATTTATTTTACAAGGATTGCAAAATGAGCTTTAATCATCTGCTTTCGTTTGTGTGGAAAAAAATCTTATGTGGGAGAGTTTCAATTAATTAATCACAAGATGAATATATAACATGGCTGATTTACATGGAAGGATTAGTAAACCGACTTTGTTATATTTGACAGTTAAACCTTTCCCTCATACAGCAATTCTGCAGCAGACGACTTTGAACGTATTTTGTCAAAACATAGAAAATCTCCATATTTGAATGGATAACCTATGACAAAAAGTGGAAAACATTGTGGCCAAAGGAGAAATTGCACATTTTGTGCAATTTCTTCTTTTGTCCCTATGTTTTCAAAAAGTCGTCTGCTGCAGAGGCGTCAGAAAGCGTCTATATGAGGGAAAGGGTTAAACTAACACACTGACTAGCTCAATCTACAGTACAAAGAAGGGTCTTGGGCTTGTTGGTCAAAAAGTTAAGGTGGGAGGCAAGGGACATCACTGCAACATAATGGATGGTGCAGTGCTTTAGAAGTTACTGCCCTTGACATATTTTTTTTTTCATCCTTTTTCTAAACACTTTCCAACTATAGCAAATCTGCAGCAGATGACCTATGATAACTTATTTGCTAAAATGTGGAAAATCTTCATAAATGAGAGTTTTAAATTATTAGATAGAGTTGGAATCATTGTGGCCAATTTTGGAGAAATACCTCATTTATCCCTTTCCCTCATATAGACGCTTTCTGACGCCTCTGCAGCAGACGGGTTTTTGAAAACATAGAGACAAAAGAAGAAATTGCACAAAACGTGCCATTTCTCCTTTTGCCACAATGTTTTCCACTTTTTGTCATAGGTTATCCATTCAATTATGGAGATTTTCTTTGTTTTGACAAAATACGTTCAAAGTCGTCTGCTGCAGAATTGTCGTATTCATGAGGGAAAGGGTTATATGAGAAATTTTCTTTTTTTTGTCACAATGTCGTCTGCTTTGAATAAAGCAACAGAAATTGTAAATATAGATAAATTCTTCTAACAACCCCCTAAATCATGTTTGAACAGAAGCTTACCTATCTCAATCAATCAAATTGGATGGGTGACCCGCAATGGCTTTAAATCCGGTACACATGGCTAATTAACTCTGGTGTACACACGTTACACCATTGGGTATTATAGTCTAATATCTATTATAGTGAAAGTGTAAAACCCTTTCTGACGCCTCTGTAGCAGACGACTTTTGAAAACTTTATGACAAAAGAAGAAGTTGCTCAAAATCGCCTTTTGACACAATGTTTACAACTTTATTCAATAAGTATGTCTTTATTTAGGGAGATTTTCCATGTTATTTTTTAAATGTTTTGAAATTCGTCTGCTGCCGATTTGTTGTATGTGGGAAAGTTTGTTTAATTTGACTGCACCTAAAGTTAAAGTAGGGGTAGAGTACGAAAACGGCCCCAGTTCTGACAGTTTTGTCACAGATTGCCTAAACATGGCAGTCACATACCTACAGCTAGGTCTGATTATAGGTGCTGAGCTCGTGATGAGGCTTTGCCTTTTTCAAATTAGAGAATTCTTTCATGATAAAAACTTTTCTGTTCTCGTTGCGCGGGAAATTATGATTAATGTCGCTTACACCATCGATAATTTGTTAACTAGTCGCTAATGTAGCAATTTATTAATTTTAATTATCAGAACAGGGATTTCGAAGAAAGGATCAATACAAACTAATGTTTGAATATACTTTGAATATATTTTTATTATATATTTATAAACATTTGCTACAGCCCATTTATTATTATGTACCACAATTACCTTACAAGATGGCGGCGACCTTGTTGAAGTATGCTGTTTCTCTTCAACTTTACCTATTTTTGTCACTTGTAGATACTTTTATAAAATGTTCGATGTTAGGATTTGGTAAACAGACAGGTTGTTACGGTTTTGAAATAGTGTCATGATGTTCAACGTCATGTTAACAGAGAAATGACCGACCATGCATTCTGTATTTTTAATTTCTCATTATGAAAGAGTGGGTGGGGTACAGAAAATTGCGTCAGATGTCAAAAACACAAATAGGAAAGCGTTTGTTTTATCATCTTGTGTCAAAATAAAGATTTATATTGCCAGTTTACACTGTTGATGATTGTGTAACGTGCAGGGCTAAAGACGCAGAAGATCCCTTCAGCGAAAAGTATACTCAACCCTGAAGGGGTCCACTTTTGTTTTATATGTAGCCCTAAACTCAATCACTTCAAAACGGTGATGTAAATTTGCATATCAAATGCAACGTATACCGAACGTTTTCGTTACAATTGTTCAGTTTAAATTAAAGATGTTTATGGGAAAAGCTCTACCGTATATCCGCGGCCATAAGTCGACTTCGGCCATTAGTCGAGGGTCCAGTTTGACCCCAATTTCGGCGGTTTTGAGGTTACTCCCAGCCATAAGTCGGGGGTCGACTTTTTAAAAATCTCGGCAAAAAAAAAAGTTTCTCGATGTAAAACTGGATAATGATACATTATGATAATAATGCACAAACCTGATTTTATAAATCCAAATAAGCCAAACCAACTAACTAGTCCAAATTTCTTAATATATGTTTAAATCTATAAAAATAAAAGCGCGAAACTCGAACAAAGGGTTTTGTCGATGTCAACCCTTAAGACACATTTGTCCGATTTCACACATGAAAATTAATCCTTTCATTGTTTTCAAAAAATGATTAGTTAAAAGTAAAACAAACACAGGAATGAGTAATTGCATTGACGAAGTTTATTAAAAGTGTGTGTAATTCACAGAGTGGTGAAGACAAGGGTCGTAAAGGTATATGGAAAGAAGTTTGGACTCTATAGTTATATGCAAACGGTTGTAATTTCCCCTGGAACAGGCTGTAGTTACAACCGACTTGCATTAGCCCTATAACTAAACTGTTTGTCGAGTGAAAAACACAGGGCTCAAATAAAT
Organism: Serripes groenlandicus; assembly: GCA_031761405.1. Classification (NCBI taxonomy): domain Eukaryota; kingdom Metazoa; phylum Mollusca; class Bivalvia; order Cardiida; family Cardiidae; genus Serripes; species Serripes groenlandicus. The sequence goes on along the minus strand of JASEVX010000014.1, from coordinate 47,998,138 downwards.
GACGTCACTAATTTACCAGCTGGGATTGAGACGCGACAAATGAAAAACACCCATATAAATTAATGTTAAATCTACGATCCTATTAGCTTAGTAATACTTGTGTGATTAAAGTGAACGTACTCTTTTTTTTATGACGTAGCTCATTTGTTGGGGAAAATGGTTTGCGGAAATAAAGGTCTATATAGATTTCACTCTTACCCATTTTCACATGCATTTATACGCATCTGCAGCAGACTTCTCTTGATAGAGCTCGGACAAAAGGAGAAATTACTACATTTTCTTTAAATTGGACAAATTAACTTTGAATTAAAAAGGATTTTAAAGGGTATGATATTTATTTTTCCTTTGTTTACGGCTTTGAAACTAGATAAAAAAAATGTAAGGAAAGGATGCATCGCTGATAAAAAGCAGTATCTCTATTTCTCACAACGTTTTCCAACATTTCTGCTACATCTGCATTTAAAGTTACAAATACGTGGTAGTAACTGTACTGTACACACACTTTACAATGAGGTACCTCTGGACAACTCGATGGTTATATGCAAAACGGTTGTAATTTCTCCTGGAATAGGCTGTAGTTACAACCGACTTGCATTAACCCTAAAACTGTTTGTCGCGTGTAAAATATAGCCTTAGGAGAGATTGTCATTCAGTCATAAGTCGAGTCCCTGCTTCAACACCAAAATTTGAGTCTCAAAAATTCGACTTATGGCCGCGGATATACGGTATGTATTGATGCTTTAGTTTATTGTTGAGCTGCAATAACCCTGTTACTGTTAGTAATGACAAATCAATCCAAGGTATTGTGAGTTTGAACCTCGGCTTAGACATTCATTCTTTGAGATTATTAGTGGACTTGACAAGGAGGAATATGAGGAATATCTTTCTTACGACACAACTAAACCCTATGTTTTGGGTACTCAAAACAATCATCTCACTAAGACGATTCTTTTGAGTACCCGCAATATAGGGTTTGAGGGTCATATACCATATATACGGATTTGGGGATGTGAAATATTCTTCGTATCTAAGGCTCTGAATAATTGACAAAAGTAAATTGGGGCTAGTCTGGTTAGCTCAGTCGATGCAGGCTGTCAATAGAGGGGTTGTGAGTCTTAAACTCAGTTCGACCAACATACTTTCCAACCATTGACAAAGGTCAAATGCGACAAGCATCATTCGATTTCCATCAATGGGTCAAGAGTTGTTGTAGAACTAGAAAAGAAGCCAGTAACTGTTACTTGGCAAGACTGGTTTGAGAAAACCAGGAAGCACATGGGTAGGTAACTGGCCATTGTAAACTGTTGAAAATTGCATTAAACTTCAATCCAGGGTTTTCATTAAGAAATTGAGTAGAAAGATGAATTGTGAAAGTAAGAGGCAAAGTGTTTACACTAAGTGCTTAGACGAGCCCCGGTAGCTCAGTAGGTAGCGACGCGGGCTGTCAATCTAGGGCTTGTAAGTTTGAATCCCAGCTCGGCTAACATTCTTTCAGAAGTTTGCTAAAAGTCACTGTGACCTGCATCATCCGTCTTTCACCAATGGGCTGTTTAACAGTCTATGTGGAAAAGTAGACAGTTGCTTGGAAAGTATGTTGTGCGGTGTACTGATGTGGGAAAACCAGGAAATGCATGAGTAGGTGAACTGGTTGCCGTGATATGACTTTAAAATTCAATTAATTGTTGAAAACGGCGTTAAATCCCAATCAATCAATCAACACTAAGTGCTTAACATTGTTTATAGAAAAAAATTCACAGTAAATATTCTTATCTGCACAGTTTTTAGCAGATCAATAATTGGCTTGAGGTGGTCAATTTGGCTGCCTTAATGAAAACCAATCAATCTATAAATGGGCTATTTTATAGTCAGACTTTTATATTTGAAGGTAGACAGTTACCTGGGTAGAACACAATAATAAAACCAAGAAAAACATATTTTGTTTAGTGGACTGCTGCAGATTTGTTGCATGGGAGAAAGGGTTGAACTCTAATCATCCAATGTTATGAGTCAGTCATTCTAATTGCTTACCCCCAAACCTAGACTGTCAACAGTCCTTATGGTTATTTTTCAATGTTACAATTGGGGAGAACTCTGATATACAAAATAGTGATGCATCTGATTATCATCCTTAGGACATTACCATAATGTCTATGTTTCGGACACCAGTTGAAATGTAGCCATTGAATGAGATAATGTTAGTCAGTTAATTAATAGATAACATTCAACATATAATAATAAACATAGAGCCATGTGCCAGGCTACCCCTAACCCAGAGCGACCAGGAGGGAAAGCCATTTTTAAAGTCTTGTGTAGATGAACTTTTTTTCCAGTCTTCTGTCTTCATAATAATGGTGAAGGTGGCATTAACCCCTTTATCATTCAATGTTATTTATATTCATTTTGTTTTGCAGAGTATCAGCCAAAGTTGGCATTCCACTGGGTGCAGTGTACTACACATCCACCAACGATATCTGGGCCACCGAGAGTGTCAAAACACAGAACACGGCAAACCAGTTAAAAGATTATGTGTTAACAGAAACGGTGAGTCTCAGACGAGTATTTTTACCATATTTAACTCTCTCCCACTTGTAGACACATTGTGACCCATCTTCAGCATACACCTTTTGTAAACATTGTGTCAAAAGGAGAAATTGCTCAAAACGCGCAATTTCTCCTTTAATAAGTATGCCCTTACGTTTTCAACCTTTTTCAGTAACCTTACTTTCATTTTAAGAGATTTTACAAATTTTTGCCTAGATGTCTTCAAAGTCGCCTGCTGCCATTTTGCTATATATGTGGGAAAGGGTTAACCCTCTCCCACTAGTTGACACATTTGACGGTAAACATTGTGGCATTAGAAGAAAACATATATTTAATTTAGCATTGAATACACTATTTAAAAATAGTCTGCTGCCTTTTTTACATTCTTCTCAAAATGAAAATGGCACCCGTTTAACTCTTTCTCACTGACAGACCCATGGGTTTATTGTACCAGTCTTTGAAGAACTCTATCTTCCCAGAAATTTAGTGTTGGTTATCATTGAAAGATAATCTGCTGTCTTTAACCCTTTCCCTCATATAGACGCTTTCTGACGCCTCTGCAGCAGACGGCGTTTTGAAAACATAGTGACAAAAGAAGAAATTGCACAAAACGTGCAATTTCTCCTTTTGTCACAATGTTTTTAGCTCACCTGAGCTTTGCTCAAGGTGAGTTATTGTGATCGCCTTTTGTCCGTCGTGCGGTGTGCGTCGTGCGTCAACTTCTTCTCCTCAGTAACCAGTGGGTCAATTGGGATGAAACTTCACAGAAAACATCCTCTCAATGACCTCACCAGATTTCCTTCAAATTTTTGGGATCCATGCAGAATTCTGGTTTCCATGGCAACGAAATGAAAAAAACTTCAAAATTCTTCTTCTCCCAGACTGGTTGGCAGATTTTCAAATAATTTTGTAGAAATGTTCCTTGGATGATCCTCTATGAGATTCCTTCAAGCCATGTTGATTGGTCGAAAAACATGGCCGCCAGGGGGGGCGGGGCTATTTTGCCTTATATGGCTATAGTGAAAACTTAAAAAATCTTCTCCTCCGAAAGTGTCAGGCCTATTTTCAAATAATTTTGTGGAAATGTTCCTTGGATGACCCTCTATCAGATTCCTTCGAGCCATGTTGATTGGTCGAAAAACATGGCCGCCAGGGGGGCGGGGCTATTTTGCCTTATATGGCTATAGTGAAAACTTAAAAAATCTTCTCCTCCGAAAGTGTCTGGCCGATTTTCAAATAATTTTGTAGAAATGTTCCTTAAGTAACCCACTATCAGATTACTTGAAGCCATGTTGATTTGTCGAAAAATATGGCCGCCAGTGGGCAGGGCTATTTTGCCTTATATGGCTATAGTGAAAACTTAAAAAATCTTCTCCTCCGAAATTGTCAGACCGATTTTCAAATAATTTTGTAGAAATGTTCCTTGGATGACCCTCTATCAGATTCCTTCAATCCAAGTTGATTGGTCGAAAAACATGGCCGCCAGGGGGGCGGGGCTATTTTGCCTTATATGGCTATAGTGAAAACTTAAAAAATCTTCTCCTCCGAAAGTGTCAGGCCTATTTTCAAATAATTTTGTGGAAATGTTCCTTGGATGACCCTCTATCAGATTCCTTCGAGCCATGTTGATTGGTCGTAAAACATGGCCGCCAGGGGGGCGGGGCTATTTTGCCTTATATGGCTATAGTGAAAACTTAAAAAATCTTCTCCTCCGAAAGTGTCTGGCCGATTTTCAAATAATTTTGTAGAAATGTTCCTTAAGTGACCCACTATCAGATTACTTGAAGCCATGTTGATTTGTCGAAAAATATGGCCGCCAGTGGGCAGGGCTATTTTGCCTTATATGGCTATAGTGAAAACTTAAAAAATCTTCTCCTCCGAAATTGTCAGACCGATTTTCAAATAATTTGTAGAAATGTTCCTTGGATGACCCTCTATCAGATTCCTTCAATCCAAGTTGATTGGTCGAAAAACATGGCCGCCAGGGGGGGCGGGGCTATTTTGCCTTATATGGCTATAGTGAAAACTTAAAAAATCTTCTTCTCCGAAAGTGTCCGGCCGATTTTCAAATAATTTTGTAGAAATGTTCTTTTGATGACCCACTTTCAGATTCCTTCAAGCCATGTTGATTGGTCAAAAAACATGGCCGCCAGTGGGCAGGGCTATTTTGCATTATATGGCTATAGTGAAAGCTTAAAAAATCTTCTCCTCCAAAAGTGTCTGGCTGATTTTCAAAAAAAATTGTAGAAATGTTCCTAGGGTGGCCCTCTATCGGATTCCTTCAAGCCAAGTTGATTGGTCGGAAACTATGGCTGCCAGGGGGCGGGGCTTATATGGCTAAAGTGAAAAATAAATAAAATCAGGTGAGCGATTCCAGGGCCATCATGGCCCTCTTGTTTACTTTAAGTCATAGGTTATCCATTCAATTATAGAGATTTTCTATTTTTTGACAAAATAAGTTAAAAGTCATCTGCTGCAGAATTGTCGTATGAGGGAAAGGGTTAATGTCCATATCATTTCAAATTATTCAATTACTTTTGACTCATACATCTAATCTGCAGCAGACAACTTAGAGAACATCAACACACAGCAATTAAATATATCTTTAACCCTTTCCCTCATATAGACGCTTTCTGACGCCTCTGCAGCAGACGGCTTTTTGAAAACATAGTGACAAAAGAAGAAATTGCTCAAGAAGAGCAATTTCTCCTTTTGCCACAATGTTTTCCACTTGTAGTCATAGGTTATCCATTCAATTATAGAGATTTTCTTTTTTTTGACAAAATAAGTTCAAAGTCGTCTGCTGCAGAAATGCTGTATGAGGGAAAGGGTTAATGTCCATATCATTTCAAATTATTCAATTAACTTTGCCACATACATCAATTAATCTGCAGCAGACAACTTAGAGAACATCAACACACAGCAATTAAATATATCTTTGACCCTTTCCCTCATATAGACGCTTTCTGACGCCTCTGCAGCAGACGGCTTTTTGAAAACATAGTGACAAAAGAAGAAATTGCTCAAGAAGAGCAATTTCTCCTTTTGCCACAATGTTTTCCACTTGTAGCAGTCATAGGTTATCCATTCAATTTTAAAAAGAGATTTTTTTGGACAAAATTATTTTCAAAGTCATCTGCTTCAGAATTCTCGTATATTGGAAAGGGCTATTTTAAATAATTGTTTCCAACTATATTCTACATTCATTTATAGAGATTATAAATATTTTTATCTAGATGTTTTCAAAGTTGTCTTCTGCAGAATTTTTGTATATATGTGAAAGTGTTAAATGTTAAACTTCCTTTTTAAGAGAATTTCCATATTTTTGCATCTATTTACATGTACATGTGTTTTCATAGTCATCTGATGCAGATTTGTTGTATGTGCTAACAGGTTAAACGAAAATCTTTCTTTTTCAGCAATTGGAAAAAGATTCAGTATCAAAACTGTCAAGTTGGGCGACTAGCAGCTATAATTCAGGTAAAGTTTCTTATTAACTCAGTCTCTTAATTGATGAATTAAATATAGGTGACTGTACATTTCTCATTTGTGTTAACACTTTCCTACATATAGATGTTTTATGACGTCAGATCACTTTTGAAAACAGTGTGTCAACAGGAGAAATTGCTCAAAACAAGCAATTACTTCTTTTTGTCACTATGTTTTCAACTCTTTTCAGTAATTATACTTACATTTTTTGTCAGTTTTTGCCTTGATAACTTCCAAGTCGTCTTCTGCAGATTTTATGAATGTTTATAAAGGGTGAAAGATTGCTGAAAATGTCTTCCGTCACATGGATATTTTCTATTTTGTGAAAATAAATAAAGTTTTGTCTAGATTTTCATATCTGTTCCTTATTTAAGGTGAATATTTTGTTTGATATAATTGAGTTTCAAGCCATTTCAAACAGTATTTCAGTTAATTCATGGTGACGTTACACAGAGGTCCAGATAGGGAGGGGTTAACAGATCCTTTCTTCACAATATATCTCTTATTGTCCAGCTAAACCTTATGTTGTAGGTGCTCAAAAGAATAGTCTCATTGAGGTGATTCTTTTGAGTATCCACAACATGGGGTTAACAGATAAAATAAGGATTTTAGAACAAGCAAGAGCTTATCTAGAGCTGAAACGTGTTTTTTTTTCAAACTTTCCTGCAAGCGGGGGATATAAATTTCATGAATTTGCTTGTTCAATAATTGTTTTTAGTTTATAGGGAGTTTCCACAATTTTAGTTCGCTTAAGCAAGAGGTACGAGGTGAGATTTTGTGAACATCCGGCATCCGTCCTCGTCGTTGCCTTCTGTACGTCTTGTCTGTTAAAAAGTTTCTACAAATGACTTCTCTTACTAAACCAATGGACTGATTCAAAATCACAGGAATGTTTCTTACTCTTAGGTGGTCCTCTTCTAAAGTTGTTTAAAGAAATTAATTCTGAGTAGAGAAAATTGCCAAAACTTTAAAAATCGTCTTGTCCAAAAGGACTAGCTTGATTTGAAAATTATTTTGCACGAATGTTCCATGGGGCACCCTTTACCAAGATTGTTCAAATTATTGAGGTCCGTTGAAAAACATGGCTGTCAGGGGGCGAAGCTTGTTTTCCTAATATGTGCATTGTAAAATCTTTAAAAATCTTCTTGTCCAAAAGTACCTGCCCGACAATTAAACATTTTATTTAGCACATATGTACCATGGGTGACACTCTATCAAGATTGTTGAAATTATTCCGATCTGATTACAAAACTTGGCGGCTAGGGAGCGGGGCTTGTTTTCCATATATGTTATATAGTGAAAACTTAAAGGAATCTTCTTTAGACTTAAATTAAATCACTGGTCCGATTTGAAAATAATTTGACACAAATGTTCCTTGTGTAATACTCTGCCAAAGTTGTTCAATTTATTCTGATCCGTTTAAAAACATGGCCATCAGGGTGGTTGCTTGTTTTCCTTATATGTACCGTATAGAGAAAAACTCTGAAAACTTGAAAATATATTCATTTAGGTGAGCGATATAGGGCCATCATGGCCCTCTTGTTGACTAAATGTTTTCAATGTTGTCTGCTGCAAAATCTTTGTATACATGTAGGAAATGGTCATTTTTCACATTTGCACAAAATATATGTCATTGTTTCCCTTGAGCACTGTAATGGTTCCATTTACAGCTGTGAAGACTGTTTTCAACGGAGTTCTAAAGACGCCAGACGTTGCCGTGATGTTATCCAAGGATGCTGGGAGCTATGTGAAAAGTGGACTGACGGACGCCAAAAGTTACGTGAAAACTCAATTTTCCGATTCTGGAAACCAGATAAAAAGTCCGGATGTCAAGTCTTAACAGTTATGTTTGTTCATGTTTAAATGTATTTAATGTATTGTCATGTTATTGTTATCAAGTTATAAATACGTTATAAATTATGTATGTCAGGGTCATGATGTGCAAAATCCAACCATAGACCTTTTGGTGACCCTGAGCCCTAGATAAGGCGGGTTTTGAATGTTCTGAAATCCTTATTTGAACCTGTTACTCTATGTTTCGGGTACTGAAAAGAATGGTCTCAATGTTACAAATCTTTTGAGTTACCACATCATAGGGTTTGGTTGGATAATAAGAGAGGCATTGTGGGTAGAGGAGCTGTAAACTTCTCTTTCCCACTTGATGAAGACACTTTTTTAAAATCAAAAATATCTAAAATTACTAAAGACTCAGGGGTGGCAAAATCCATTGTCCGTATTGCCCAGCTTGTCCCAGAGCCTGTACGGACAAGTGATATTTTGTAGGGATAAACTATATAACTATCATACGGACAAGTAAGTCAAAATCATATTTCGCCACCCCTGTTTAAGTATAATTATTAACAAATTTGAGTTAAAAACACTAAGCATTTTTCTTTTTTTTTCCATATCGTTTTTCATATATTGTTAGCAAATGTCTCTATGTGCAAAATGGTTAAAAAGGTTCAAATGATATTTAACCCTTTCACTCAATCAATAAATCTGCAGCAGACGACTTTGTAAACATCGTTGGCAAAAACATGGAATATTTTTAAAAATTAAAGTATAATTATCGAATAGAGTTGAAAAAAATTGGGCAAAGGAGAAATTGGTCATTATGCCTAAAAGTTTTCAAGAGTCGTCTTCTGCAGAGGCGTCTACATTTGGGAAGGGGTCAAAATTAGTTTTTTAGAGTTATTTGCTTCGAAAATACTCAAGGATGAAATGAAAATTTTGATAAATTTGAAGTGAAATTAGTCATGGGAGAAATGGTTTGCTATGATTTGTATCTCCTTTTCCGTCTTGTGTTTTAACTCTTTCCCTCATATAGACGCTTTCTGATGCCTCTGCAGCAGACGACTTTTTGAAAACCTAGTGTCAAAAAAAAGAAATTGCTCAAAACGAGCAATTTCTCCTTTTGCCACAATGTTTTCCACTTTTAATCATAGGTTATCCATTTAATGATAGATATTTTCTATGTTTTGACAAAATATGTTCAATGTCGTCTGCTGCAGAATTGTCGTATGAGGGAAAGGGTTAAAGTTGCATAGGGATTCAGGAGTCAGAATTAAAAACTCATATGCAGCAGAATCAGATTGGTAAATGCAGAATTGTCTTGGACTCTTTTTTGCAAAAGTCCATGTGGTTGGTTTTATTAATTTGTGCTAAATGACTGACTGTTGGTTTATTATATAATTGTGATAACTGATTGAAATAATCATTTATCATTTTTCAAATGACATTTCTTATAGTCAGCTCTTATTGTAAAGAAATGTGTTTGGAATGCATGTAGTTACTAGAATCAGATGAGTTTTCTGATATGCGTTAAAATTGTAAACAATTTAAAATTGGAAGTTTGCTTTTTCATTTTACATTTAAAACATTGTAGAAAGAGGAGGAAATTCTAGATTCTTCCTAGTTGGGAAATATTGCTGATTTAAGGTAATCCAATATAAAGCCTGAGTTTGTTTACATTTCTGAGGTGCTGTTTGAGATTTGATGTGTATTTTACAGGGATTGTCTCACAATTTTTGGTTTATTGCAAAAGTGGTAAAAATTGTGTAAGAGTGGTAAAAAAAAATGATTTGACATGCAAAACATCATGTTTTGCTACATACATTATTAACCCTTTCAAACATACAACATATTTTCTGAAAATATCTGAAAACGTCTGACAAATTATAGATAACGTCTTTTGCCCTTACCCATATGTAGACACTTTCGGATGCCTCTTGACTTTTAAAACATTGTGGCAAAAGCAGAAATTGCTCGACATGAGCCATGTCACCATTTTCCACAGTGTTTTCTTCTCTTCCGTCAATTCATTTTAGAGAGCTTGGCCAACATTCTTTCCGACGTTTGATAAAAGTCACTGTGACAAGTCTCATTAGTCTTCCACTAATGGGCTAGCAGTCTATGTGGAAAAGCAGCCAGTTGCTTGAAGCAACGTAAGTCGAAGTTGTCTGCTGCAGATTGTTTATTTGTGGGAAAGGGTTGAATGATGATGTAATTATTGAATAGACTTATTATGAACACTATTGAATACATAGCTTAACCCTTTCCCACATATAGCCGCTTTCTGACGCCTCTGCAGCAGTCTAAGTTGTCTGCTGCAATTTGGCTGATAATGTTCTACCTTCTAGACTTAATTAAGGAGGCTTATTTATACAAGTACATTTTCAACTCTAGAAATTTGAAAATGATCTAGCAATACAAATGTTACTTACGTAGTATTAAATTGTTATAATTGTAATTAGCTTGTAGATTTATCCACTATTGAAGAAGTTTTCATCGTGACCACAAAATCGTGATATAGTCCCTACTTAAAGATTTCTTTTTCTAATGAAATATTGAACAAGTGCACATTTTATCAAAATAAAAGAAATAATAATCAAAATTGATTCTTTTGTGTTTCCTGCCTTGTTTTCTAAACAAAATCCGTCACAATCATGCCAATACATATATAATATAGGGAATATATTGTTGCAGTAGTGATACATTGGTTTTTAGCTCTACTGGCCAAAGGCCAGAAGAGCTTATGCCGTGGTGTGTTGTCCGTCGTCCGTGCGTCCGTAAACAATTGCTTGTGAACGCGATACAGTCTTCAGTTTTGATTGTATCTCAATCAAACTTATACAGTAGTTAGATATCTATGAGAGCTCGGTTCCTTTCGCAAACCAGCCAGATCCGCCCATGCAAGACTGGATTATGGCCCTTGAAATTGTAAATATTGCTATAATATAGCTTGTGAACACAATAGAGGCTCCATTTACTATATGATCTTCACCAAACTTACACAGTAGTTAGGTATCCATGAGAGCTAAGTTCCTTTTGCAAACCAGCCAGATCCGGCCATGCAAGACTGGATTATGGCCCTTGAAATTGTCGGAATTGCTATAATAGAGCTTGTGAGCGCGATTTAGTCTTCAGTTTTGATTGTCGATCAAACTTATACAGTATTTACATATCCATAAGGGCTCGGTTCCTTTCGCAAACCAGCCAGATCCGCCCATGCAAGACTGGATTATGGCCCTTGAAATTGTCAAAATTGCTATAATTGAGCTTGTGAACACAATAGAGGCTCCATTTACTAACTAATCTTCACCAAACTCGGATAGTAGTTAAATATTGATGAGAGCTCAGTTCCTTTCGAAAACCAGCCAGATGTGCCCTTGCATGACTGGGTTATGGCCCTTGAAATTGTCAAAATTGCTATAATACAGCTTGTGAACACAATAGAGCCTCCATTTACTATTCAATCTTCACCCAACTTAGATAGTAGTTAAATGTTGATGAGAGCTTGGTTCCTTTTGCAAACCAGCCAGATCCGCCCATGCAAGACTGGATTATAGCCCTTGAAATTGTCAAAATTGCTATAATAGAGCTTGTGAACACAATAAAGGCTCCATTTACTAACTGATTTTCACCAAACATAGATACATTTAGTAGTTAAATATTGATGAGAGCTTGGTTCCTTTCGAAAACCAGCCAGATGTGCTCTTGCATGACTGGATTATGGCCCTTGAAATTGTCAAAATTGCTATAATACAGCTTGTGAACACAATAGCCTCGATTTACTGTCCGATCTTCACCAAACTTAGATAGTAGTTGAATATTGATGAGAGCTCGGTTCCTTGCCAAGTTATCCAAGAGGCACGTGAGGCTGTGTCAAAGGACACCATGACGTCAGAGATAATGGAACAGACTAATCTTTGAGTCCATGATATGTCTATGCCCCTCACACGACCTCCTCGGTGATGTAGTGGTAGAGTGTCGCCTGGCCAGGTCAAACCAAATACATTAAACATAGTATAGGGATTTCCCTCCTTGGCGCTCAGGTTCGTGGGGTTAGCATTACGACTGATCCACTGGTGTCATGTTAAATGGACCAGTAGTACTGGTAACTTGCCCAGGAAACGCAGTGATATAACTAAACATTGTTGAAAGTGGCATAAAACGCCAAACAAGCAAATTTCCCTCTTTGAATTCTTAGCTATTTTGGAACAGTTAATGGTGGTCTAGAACTACGCCACTTACACTTCTTCAGTGCGTTTTTAGCGACCCTGGCGTTGTCGTCGGCGGCGGCGTGGTCGTTTTTAGCTCTACTGGCCAGAAGGGCTTATGTCGTGGCGATTTGTCCGTCGTCCGTGCGTGCGTCCGTGCGTCCGTCCGTAAACAATTTCTTGTTAACGAGATAGTCTTCACTTTTGATTGTATCTCAACAAAACTTATACAGTAGTTAGATATCCATGAGAGCTCGGTTCCTTTCGAAAACCAGCCAGATCCGCCCATGCATGACTGGATTATGGCCCTTGAATTGGTCAAAATTGCTATAAAAGAGCTTGTTAACACGATACAGTCTTCACTTTTGATTGTATCTCAACCAAACTTATACAGTAGTTAGATATCCATGAGAGCTCAGTTCCTTTCGAAAACCAGACAGATCTGCCCATGCATGACTGGATTATGGCCCTTGAAATGGTCAAAATTGCTATAAAAGAGCTTGTTAACACGATACAGTCTTCACTTTTGATTGTATCTCAACCAAACTTATACAGTAGTTAGATATCCATGAGAGCTCGGTTCCTTTCGAAAACCAGCCAGATCCGCCCATGCATGACTGGATTATGGCCCTTGAAATGGTCAATATTGTTATAAAAGAGCTTGTTAACACGATACAGTCTTCACGTTTGATTGTATCTCAACCAAACTTATACAGTAGTAAGATATCCATGAGAGCTCGGTTCCTTTCGTAAACCAGCTAGATCCGCCCATGCAAGACTGGATTATGGCCCTTGAAATTGTCCAAATTGCTATAATTGAGCATGTGAACACAATAGAGGCTCCATTTACTATCTGATCTTCACCAAACTTAGATAGTAGTTAAATATTGATGAGAGCTTGGTTCCTTTTGAAAACCAGCTAGATCCGCCCATGCAAGACTGGATTATGGCCCATGAAATTGTAAAAATTGCTATAATACAGCTTGTGAACACAAAAGAGCCTCCATTTACTATCCGATCTTCACCATACATACATGCTCTGGATTGAAAATGACCAAAGAACCATACCAGTAGAGCATAGGCCCTCATGGGCCTCTTGTTTTTTCTCCCTATCAGTCGAGCGTCTGCGACGTACGCGGTGCTCTTGTTCATTCTCTACATTCTTCCCCACACATATCTCCCTCGTATACACAAAGCCCACGGCTGGGGACGCTCAATAGGAATGGCATCCAGTCTGACTCTTGCTTGAACCGTAAAAGTCGGCTAAATGGGTCTGAACGATTGCAATCAATGTAACTCTTGAGCTCCAATTCTAATTAACCCTTTCAGCGCCGAATTGTTTAAAGTAGACTCTTCCATGTTCAAACTCGGACGACTCTATATTCATGTTATAGGATTTTTGGAATATGTGTATAACTCACAACCAAACAATGCAGATTTCAGGTGAGACAGCTCGTTACGAGCTGACTCACCTGAATCTGTATTGTTTGCAAAAAGCTCAATATTGCCTTTGGCGCTGAAAGAGTTAAAAGTTTTCGTTTGATTTTAAGGTAGTTTAGCAGAAAAGTTCCTTTATTGACATTATACATAATTTGTTCAAGCTATATTGCTTGGTTGAAAAAGATAGCTGCCAGGTGGCATCAGGAAAAGGGTAAAAGAAACCTTTAGCTTCAAACGACATCTCTTAACTCTTTCGGCGCCAAAGGAAATGTTGAGGTTTTTGCAAACAATACTGATTCAGGCGAGTCCGCTCGTAACGAGCTGTCTCACCTGAAATCAGTATTGTTTGCCTTTTACTCATCAAACTAGTCCAAAACTGTTATTACATGAGAAATGGAGACGTCCGATTTTGAACTTGGAAGAGTCTACTTTAAACAATTTGGCGCTGAAAGAGTTAAACCAATGAAATTGTATCAACCAAACTTCAAAGAAATGATCCTGTGGTGGTCCTCTTTGAATTTGTTTCGAAGATTTAATGAATTATTACGAATGTCCTTTACTGATACATTTGTGTAAGCTGTCTAATTTGCATTTTGTTCCCGCTCTTAATCAACTTTTCACCTTTATAAGAAGTAGCATTTGCCATCTTGGCCCTGATGTTCAGTTGTATCACGGGGTTTCCTGGGTAAGTTGCCATTCCTGGCCATTTATCCTGACACCTGTCGGTCAGTCGTAATGCTAACCCTAATCGCCAAGGAGGGTAGCCATTACTACCATTTTAAAAGTATTTTGTAAGACCAATCGAACCTGTTACCTCCAGCACCCGAGGCGGACGCTCTACCACAACACCACATAGGCGGTCGATACGTATGCAAGTTGACCCAGCAGGTGTAGTGAAGCCATAAGTAACAGCAGCCTCTGCCCGGATGGTGATTTAATGCCTCTTCAGTAGACACAATCTTTGAAAGCTGTTAAACCTGTCCCACTTGAAGACGACTTTGAAAACATTAAGTTAAAAGTATGGACACTGTATAAATGAAAGAACAACAATTATTGTTGAATAAAGTATTTGGGTGTAGTTTTTGGATCATCCGCCTTAGGAACGTGATACCTGGGTTCGATTCCCGTCCGGGTTATACCAGATACTTTAAAAAAGGGCTCGGAGATGTGAAGATAGCATTACGACTGACGAATCAGGGTCGGGATAAACGATACCAGTAGTACTGGTAAATTACCAAGGCAACGCTGTCGTTTATCTGAAATAATGTTGAAAGCTCAAACAAATTCGTTGATTCTCCATATTATTCAACACGCCAGGGTGGAGCTTTACACTGTTCTCTGTATTTCGTTTTATATAGGCCAGACAGGTTTTAGGGTGGCAAACGTAGTAACCGCGCATATTCATTAATGTAGCGCCTCCGTAGTGAAGAGCATTGGGAGCGCGAGGCCAGTGTTCGATCCTCGACTTGGGAAATATGGTCATGCCGTTCAAAACCTTTTACACGTGGCTAGTAAAGTTATATATTTAAAATATATAATTATATAAATATATATTATACGGAGAGATAAATAAAAAGGAGATATGGTGTATTTCTTCAGTAATATATATGTTTTTGTCATCAATTAACAGTGTAAGTAAAATAAATATATAAAGAAAATAATGTTTCACCTCTATGATCAGGCACGTACACAAGGATACGCACGTACGGCAATGCGTACACTTCGTCATACAACGTAAACAATGATTTAACAACTGAAGGATGAGATAGGTAAAGATTGATATCAATAAATATATATATCTGCAAGAGGATAAAGATAATTTGTATTCGGTATGACTAAAAAGATAATTTGACTTCACCATATGCAATGCATCAACATTTTCATTAATCCTTTCCCTCATACGACGATTCTGCAGCAGACGACTTTGAACATATTTTGTAAAAAAATAGAAAATCTCTATGAATGGACAACCTTTGACTAAAAGTGGAAAACATTGTGGCAAAAGGAAAAATTGCTCGTTTTGAGCAATTTCTTCTTTTGTCACTATGTTTTCAGAAGGCCGTCTGATGCAGAGGCGTCATAAAGCGTCTATATGAGGGAAAGGGTTAAAGAATATGCTAAGAGCTCCTATCTCACCTGTGTTTATACTCGGTGTTTACCCAGGTACGCCCCCTGAAGACGATCTTTAATTTCTAAACCAGTTTTGGTTCTAAATACTATTAGCCTGTCCCTCCTTCCGTTTACGTCTGATCTGGGTCTCTAGCTGATCTTTAATTTCTATAAATTCAAATGCTGCCATTGTATGTTCCATCCGGCGGTACATCTGTAATCAAAGCGCTGAAAGCGCTGATGGTATAGGGGCATATGTAAGTTGAAAATATATGGCATAGATAATATAGACAAACATTGTTGAAACAATGACCTTTAAACAAACCAAACCAAAAATGTGCGAAGCACACATATTGCCTGCCTATACAATACAAATACCTAATTTATCAAAGTTTGACCCTTTTCTTGTATAAACAAAATAAAAAGATTGACAAAAAACTGAGCAGCGACCCTTAATTAAAATATTTCCAGTTCAGAAATCACTAAAGATTCACAATGTATATTGTAATCATACTGATAAATGAAAGACAATCGAAAGCATGCTAGAGTTATGTTTCTTTTGCACTGCACATCTGTAGCTCTGAGTTTCCTATACAACAAGTCTAAAATTGATACATTGGACATCTATTGAGACAATAACCGAAGAAAAGAAAAATGAGTTTTACACCTAAAAAAACCAGATCAGATTTGTGTTCAAAATATTGTATAGATCTCTTAATCCCAATGTATACGTGTGACGGACGACTTTGAAATGGATCCGCGAAACAGAAACAAAGTTTTGACCCATTAATGCAAACCGTAACGTACAGACGGACGGATGGATGAACACAAAGACGGACAGACAGTCAGTCGCTCTGGACAAAGTACAACGCTTGGGAAACACTCATTAACGAAACAAGGGCATTTCACGGAACGCATATGTTGCATGCGAAAGTCATATAATAAGTGAGAACATGAAAAGACAAAAATATACACACTCCATACGCAGCATGCTAAAGTTATGGTAATGGTGCACTGCAAATGTGTAGGTCATAAGTTACCTACAAACCAAGTTTGAAATGGATACAATGGAAATTAATTGAGACAATCGCTGAACTAAATAAGGAAAAATGAAGATAACTAAGATAAGCAGACCAGAGTTATGTACCTAGTATTTTGCCGTTCTCCTGATCACACGGTATAAGTGTGACCACTTTCAAATAAATCTGCCATACAGAAACATCGTTTTGACCAATACATGCAATCCATGACGGACGGACGAATGCACATTCAGGCAGACAGCCGGCCGGACACCGGATTATACCTCCAAGCTTTACAGACAGAGACAACTTATAAAGTATTGATTACAGAAAACTGGTTCGATGCATCAAAACACGTCTGTGCTTAGGAAAGCTTAGATTATGGCATTTGTAAAGTATTTGCAAATTAATTGTATCTCCGAAATGGGACCGTACAAGGTTAATTTACAAAAACCTATTTAGACTATATTTCTAGTTTATTTGTCAACAGATACGTCTAGGACTAGATTACACGTTGACGAACGTAAATCTTCAATTAGCGCAAATGCATATACATTATAATTTTAGTTCCAAAATCGGTAGAAGCGCCTCAATTATAAAATAAATAATGCCCTTGCGGTTATAACTCGTGTGTATGTTGACATTTTCGGCCAACTTTCTTTCCGACGTTTGACAAAAGTCAATGCGACATGCGTCATTCGTCTTTCACAAATGGGCTAAGTCTATGTGAAAAAGAACCCAGTTGGTTGGGAAGATTGTTGTGTGGAGTACTGGTGTGAGAAAACCACGAAACACATTTGTAGATGAACTGGCCGCCGTGATATAACGTAGAAAATGTTAAAAACGGCGTTAAACCACAATCAATCAGTGTTGAAATCGTATCTCTAATTTGTAGATTTAATTCCTATGTCCTAGTTGGGTCGACATACAGCGACACGTGAGAATATTCAACACAACACGCGACCTGTTTTACCAACAATTCTCCAGTAGCGGTGAGACCGTTAGTATCTGTTAAGGTTAGTCAAATGTGTCTTAAAGGGGCAAAGGTTAAAATAATAACTGTAGACAAATATGTTCGCTATCTAGGATATAAAAAACAATTGATTCATGTTTCAAAGCATTGTTTGGAAAGGAGGAATTGCTCATTGTCAGCAGTTGCTCCGTAGGCAAATATACTTTCAACGTTCGTATGTAACTAAGTAGCTATAACGGAAACGGTTCAATCCTTTCCCGTTTAAAGTCGCTTTTTGACGCATGTGCAGCAGACGGCTGCAGAATGGTTATTCTTGACCCATTTCCTCCTTTTCCACAAAGCTATGTATAAACTATATATTTTCCTCTTGATGTAATGCGAAATTGCTCGTTATCATTAATCTCTAGCATGTTATTCAAAATGTGTCCGGAAAGGAGATAGAGTAAAAGAATGTCCACAGTAAAACGTTTAAATATGAAAAGAATTAATTTGAAACGTGTTTGAAAGCATTGTGTGAAAAGGAGAAATTGTTCATTGTCAGCAATAGCTCCATTTTCAACAATATTTCAATATTCGAACTGTTATATTATCACGGAAAGGGTTCCGTTTCCATGGGGAGGATGTAACCATTTCCCGCTTACAGACGCATGTGCAGCAGACGACAATCGGAAACATTGTGACAAAAGGAGAAATTGCTTATCGTAGGCAATTTATACTTTTGCCACAATGGTTTCAACTCCTTTCAATAATTTTATTTACAGTGATTTGCACATTTCTCTATGTAAGTAAAGTCGACTGTTGTAAACTAATGGGGTCACAGCACGGTCGACGTTACCTTACACCACTTACATTAAGGTCAATCATAGTTCAGAGTGTGTTTCACTCGTTTGAACTATTTTGTATCATTAATTAATGCAAGCGGATGGTTTTTCGTGATTCGGTCGAACCAATGAAATCGTTGAAAAGGCAGATTATAACCAACCAAAACTCGATTTTGGCGTAGGTATACACATGTGGACTGTGGTTGCAGCTTTAATCCGACTTTTCGAAAGCAGCCTGAGTATGGGATAGGCGCGAAACGCCCCTATCCCAATCAAAGCGCTGAAGGCACTGAATTTGTTTGGGTACATAAAACTGTTCAAACATTTGCCTTTGCATAGATGTGTGATTTATAAACTATGCATTGTTTATAAATATTACAACTTCGGGTAAAAGAATAAATGACGCATCCGTTAAAATTAAATGCCATTTTAGTTGTCTATAAAAATAAATCATGAGACATACATGTGAATATTATATTTAATTTCCAAGTTTCAAAAGCCATTATGGCCCCGACTCACTCATCTAAGTATTTACCAATTTTTGTTACAAAAAAAATCACAATTGACCAAGGGTTTTCTAAAATCTTACTCAAAAGCTTCCTGCTTAACAAGAGATTTTTTAAGTTTTCACTATAGCCATATAAGGCCAAATAGCCCTGCCCCCTGGCGGCCATGTTTTTCGACCAATCAACATGGCTTGGAGGAATCTGATAGATGGTCTCCCAATGAACATTTCTACAAAAAGAATTGAAAATTGGCCAAAAACTTTCCGAGGAGAAGATTTTTCAAGTTTTTACTATAGCCATATTAGGCAAAAAAAGCCCCGACCGCTGGCGGCCATGTTTTTCGACCAATCAACTTGGCTGGAAGGAATCTGATAGAGGGTCACCCTAGGAACATTTCTACAAAATTATTTGAAAATCGGCCAGACACTTTTGGAGGAGAAGATTTTTTTGAGTTTACACTATAGCCATATAAGGCAAAAAAGCCCCGCTCCCTGGCGGCCAAGGAACACTTCTTTAAAATAATTTGAAAATCTGCCAACCAGTTTGGTAGAAGAAGAATTTTTTTAATTTTTAAAGTTTTTTTATTTTCGTTGCCATGGAAACCATAATTCTGCATAAATCACAAACATTTGAAGGAATTCTGGTGAGGTCAATGAGAGGATGCTTTCTGTGAAGTTTCATCCCAATTGACCCACTCGTTACTGAGGAGAAGATGTTGACGGACGACAGACGCCGGACAAAAGGAGATCACAATAACTAACTTTTAGCACTTCGTGCTCAGGTGAGCTAAAAAAGAAACTTCTATCCAAATGAAAGAGTAATTGAAATCATGTAGAAAATATTGTGGAAAAAGGCAGTACTAATATTTATATGAGCACTTTAAAAGAAACATGCTTCAGACTTCAGAGGCTTTTGAATTCATTTGCATTATAAAAGGATTAAATGCTCCAGAGAAAACCAATACCTGTACTTTCAACGTTCGTGGATATTTCGACAACAGATGCGGACTTTAATTGTAACTTTTGTTAATTATTTAGCTATTATAATGATAAGATATGTGATTAAATTGGCAACATTTAAGTTTTTTACTTATAACAGCCTTCAAATACAAATTTGGTTTATACGACGGTAAAGAAAGGTTATGGGAATTAAGAAATTGTTTAAATAAGCAAATTTTCCTTTTCCCACAATGTTTTCAATATATGTTGCTGTTTACACAGCAAGAAAAAAACATTTAACTTATTTGTTATAGATTAGTATTATAGTTGTATATATATATAATTACTAGAAACAAATTAAGATTAAAAGTGTTGTATATATATATATACTTATTGTTTATTTGTTATTTAAATTGTTCTGCCCCTTCCAAGTACCCTACAGAATAGAATGTTGCATGGATCATTTGCCTCGTAGTATGGCACATGGAAAACTGTTGAAAGTTACAAAGTAGAAAATGAAGAGACCCAACAATAACTAGAACTCATGACCCTTCAATCGATTGTAAAGGAGAGGATATAATTGAAGCAAAACCTATGGCTAGTTACTAGCAACCTATTCTATTCTTGCAATGTTTTCAAATTTCGTCCGCTGCAGATGCGTCAAAAGACATTTACTTGTCGGAAAATCAATCCATCAATTCTCTTTATTGATATCTATAGATATGATATAAAGAGGAAAGTCGTTAAAACACTTTACAAAGAGATTCCATTTCAGCATGATCTCGATTTTTGGTTTAATCTATATCACTGATAAAAGCAATCAAACACATTATATATTTACAAAGAAAACCCCGGATATGATCATAATTTATGTAACAAATTATACACATTTGCCCATCTTTAATTAAACATTTTTTACAACAAATCATAGCGTCCGCAGATTTGCTCTATATTATATTGCGTCCGCATTTTCCCTCTATATTGCATTTGTCCGCATTTTCCCTCTATAATGTATTTGTCCGCAGATCGCGTCCGCACTTTAGACCCTCCCCCCATACCGTTGTATTTATAAATAGAATTCGACGATCACGATTTCTCTGCAAATGTGTTACTCTCATTTGAAATGCATTTTATGACGCACATATTTGTTTTTTTAATTCTTTATACTATATTTATATGGCCGACAAGGCACAAAGAAAATATTTTCAATTCTGTTTTTATCTACATTTTCAATGCGTGATTGAAAATTCAAATACCGTATCTGGAGCTTAAATCGGAAATAGTTCTACCTGTAGCAGTTCACTCATTGAGATTTATAAATCTCTCCGCGTTCATGTTTTAAAATACAATGTTTTATTTTATTTCGTAATTCTCTTTGAATATAAGAACCACATAAGAAAACAAAGACGATATAAATATATCATTATTTCAAAAATCGTGATACATTTGAAAAGTAAGAGCAAGTATTGAGTACTACTTTCACGCGTATGAAATTTAGGAACTTTTCTATAAGACGTATGGCTTCAGAATTGCAGCTACTAAATTTGTTTGTTCCAAATAAATAAAAACGGGGTGTGAATAAACAGTCGTTCTAAATATCCTACTATTAGTAACCCTCTTCCACATACAGACGCTTTCTGACGCCACTGCAGCAGACGACATTTAAAAACATTGTGGCAAATTGGTTTGTCACTGCATATGTGAACAGATGATGCGAACGTCGCTGTCGATGCTATAGGAGCATTCACGTCTAACTATGCCGCTATGCTTTTTAATGCTGAAGATTGTTTGGCTGTTTCTTTAGTAACGTCGTCTCTTGTCAGACCCAGTTTTAACTGAGTCATGGTAGAAAGGATGGTTACTGGCGTTGTGCTTGTTACATAGTCGTCTCTTTTCCTGTATGACAGTAGATTAAACATAGTTGACGTCGTTCTAATTTGGTATGAGGTGATTGTGAAGTGTAACGCTGTTTTCAACATACTTTCAGGGATATCACGACAGTCAGTTATCTACCAATATGTTTCCTGTTTTTCTAGTACTTCACGTAACGTTCTTCACATACAACCGCCTTGAAATATATTTCGGCTGGAATTAGGCCATTTGTTTTATTTGGTGAATCAAAGACCATATGGCTTAATCTATACGAAATTGTATTGCCTTTAAATTGATATTATTTAACAAATTTAGACTTAGAATAAATTTGAATTGGTAGGCGAACATATTCTTATTACCGGTATATTCTTAATTCACAAAGTAACACCATTAAAGTTGGGAAAACGTAATAAGCAGAATGTCAACACGTGATAAGCACCAGGCGTATAGAGTTAATGATTTTTATCGTTGACGGACCTGCAGCAGACGCCTTTTAAACCATTGTGGTAACGGGAATAAAACGAATCATATATTGTAAGAAAACAAGTGCCCGCCAGAATCCGATCCCAATCGTGTTGATTTATTTATTTGAGCCGCTTTAGAGACGCTCCGATCACTGCTCCACGGAGACGATTAATCTAGTGCTATGGGGGTCGACTATTACATAACATGGTAGTTCAAGAGATGAAGGCAGCGACGCGGACTATCAATTAAGGGGTTGTGAGTTCGAACACCGAATCGACCAACTTTCTTTCCGATGTTTGACAAAAGTCGCTGTGACAAGCGTCATTCCTCTTCAACCAATGAGCTAATAGTCTACTTGGAAAAGCAGCTAGTTGCTTTGAAAGAATGTTGTGTACTGAAGAACTGGTGTGAGAAAGCCAGGAAATAAATGCTAATGTGAACTGGCCGCCGGCATAAGACTGAGAATAACACCCCAATCAATCAATAAATCAATCAAGAGATATAGCTATTAAGATTTTTAGAATTATTGTTCAGGAAGCAGTAATTGTAAATGATGAGTTATTTCCTCTTTTCCCACGTTATCTTGGAATCATGATCTCAATTGTCAATTGTTACGTTCAAGTCGAAGACACAGAAAACAACTTAAATATACTTTTGAGTTAATTACTGTTATTGCATGTACATGAACCAGCATTCGCGGTTAACGTACGGCATTTTGGATCAGGCGTTCGTGGTTCGATCCCACTATGCGGTTGTCAATGGCATGTCATATTCCCCGGCCTAGTAAACGTTAGATATCCAGGTGAAAACGGCTTAATACACAAATGAAACAAAATGATAAATATATAGGTTTCAGCCGAAGACACAAATTTAACTCGACCTACAAACATCTATTTTTGCAGAAGGTCACGTTAGCTGACGAAAGCTAATGGTTGATTTGTTTTCAATCGTCATCGTCGAGTCCCGGTAGCTCAGTCGGTAACGACGCGGGCTGTCACTCCATGGGGTTGTGAGTTCGAATCCCGGCTCGGCCAACTTTCTTTCCGACGTTTGACAAACGTCATTGCGACATGCGTCATTCGTCTTCTACCAATGGGCTAAGTCTATGTGGAAAAGCAGCCAGTTGCTTGAGAAGATTGTTGCGTGGAGTACTGGTGTGAGAAAACCAGGAAACACATGAGTAGGTGAACTGGCCGCCGTGATATGACTGAATAATTGTTGAAAACGGCGTTAAACCCCAATCAATCAATACAATCGTCATCGTAAGTAAATACTAAACAAATACATAATTATTGATGTTTTGAACATAAATTTCAATGACTTCATATCATATTTCATTTACGTCCAATTACCATATTTGGTACCGTATTATTTTCAAAAATCGTCTGCTGCTATGACGTCAGAAAAAAACGTCTATATGTGGTAAAGGGTTACAAGTAAATCATCTGGTCTGTTGATGACGATGAAATAAAGTATGCTTTTAGTTTTGATTTACAAGCTTCGTATACCCGAATTCCTGGCCTTTGTTTTATTCACCTTTTATAAATAAGCTCCGTATTTCTAAATTCCTGTCCTTTGTCCTTTCTCTGTCGTATACAGTTTGTCTTTAACTTCCTGATCCTCAGTCGCGGCAATTCGGTCATGGTGGAGTGCCCTTGGGCAAGGCACATTTTCTAGCCTAGTACTGGTTTGTTTACCCAGGGATCATAAATAATTAAATTTAAATGCGCGCTAAATGACCTTAGCTGTCGATGCGCCGTCAAACAATATACATTCATTCATTCATTCTTTAACTTCCCCATGTATTGACTATTGTACTCTTTCTCGTTGTCAAATAACACACCACCGAATTCCGCTAGTCTAATCGCTTCATCTAAATAGGTAATACCCGCATTTTCCCTGACAGTTCTTTTAACCTTGACAAACGTATCGAATAAATCATTTCTCTCCGTACCTCAGTTTTGTTAGTAATCAGTTTTACCTCTTTAAAAACTCTTTTTTATTTCTGCCATGTATTTTTTCTTCACTGAACTCTCGTTCTCAGGAATGCCTTCTGTCTATTTGATTTCAGTCATTGGATCCCAAGCTACGACATCAGACTGGGGTGTAATCCTTAGCAGAGACCTCGCTTTTAAAAGAAACACCACCCTTTTCCACTGATTCTGTCCGTCGTCCTTTCTCTCCTTGACCATTTCAACCACTTCATCTCCGAATCTTAAAATATCAATTAAATCTTCAGATCGAAAGGTTTTCATGTAACAATGTAAATGAACGAACTGGCGATCATGTTTTGCAATCAGCGCGGCAACACAAGGCTCTTGGTTGTAGCATATAACTTCAGC
The DNA here is from genome assembly GCA_031761405.1 of Serripes groenlandicus. Lineage (NCBI taxonomy): Eukaryota > Metazoa > Mollusca > Bivalvia > Cardiida > Cardiidae > Serripes > Serripes groenlandicus. Next base: position 47,973,624 of record JASEVX010000014.1, on the reverse strand, counting down.
TGCATGTGAGCGTTTAATGGTTTTTACACGACCGTTTCGTAAAAACGGTACGTATTATGGTATGGTCATGTCCCTCCCTCCGTTCGTCCGTCCGTCCGTCCGTCCGTGCGTGCGTCCGTCCGTCCGTTCGGGTTTTTCGCACTTTTGAAATTATGTATATGGCTTTGTAATTAAGTGTCACAGATCAAGTTCACATTTCCTCGAATTTCGTCAATTTTTGAATGAGTTATGCCCCTTTTTGGACTTAGAATATTTGTCAATTTCTGCATGAGTTATGCATTTTTCATAGTTTCCCATTATTCTTTAACAACTTATTCCTGAACGACTTTATTAACTTTTTACAAACAAACAATATATCAAAACAAAGAGGAAACTTACAATGTCACAGATCAAGTTCATATTTCCTGGGATTTCGTCAATTTTTGAATGAGTTATGCCCCTTTTTGGACTTAGAATATTGGTTTTCCGCACGTTTTCCTACATACTTTGAGCTATTGACCTGAAAGTATGTATATGGCTTTGTAATCATGTGTCACAGATCAAGTTCACATTTCCTCGGATTTCGTCAATTTTTGAATGAGTTATGCCCCTTTTTGGACTTAGAATATTTGTCAATTTCTGCATGAGTTATGCATTTTTCATAGTTTCCCATTATTCTTTAACAACTTATTCCTGAATGACTTTATTAACTTTTTACAAACAAACAATATATCAAAACAAAGAGGAAACTTACAAAGAAGTTCCTGACGGGCGTATTATGTACCGTTTGCGGTACTCTTGTTACTCTGTTTCCCACAATCGCCTCAGTAATCGCTTTTTTACTCCGATGAACTGTTTCAACTGTGGATCTATCAAGATCAGATGGTACCGCGTGTTTTAAAACCTGAATTCGGCCTTCACGTGACCAGTACTGTTGAATTAATAAGGCATACAATGCTACCACTCTATTTGCAGCATTCTGCCTAATATAATCAGCATCGCTTTCGTTGCTTTCGCTGCATACACCTAGTTTCTGTTTGTCAATTAGCGTTTGCAATCCAGAACTATTATCGAAACCAAGTTTGTATATGAAGTGTCGTCTATAACATTGTGTTCCGGAAATAAGTAAAGGGTTTAAGTTATATCGGCGACAGTTCACTTATTCATGATCCCTGGGTAAACAAACCAGTGCTAGGCTAGAAAATGTGCCTTGCCAAAGGGCACTCCACCATGACCGTCGTGCCGCGACTGGGGATCGAACCCGGGACATTACGAATTTATAAACTCTAATATAATGCCATGTTTTAATAAGCTTATCTTATCTAGTATTGACATTTTACTACATACAACCTATTCGCAGCAGTTAACGTTGAAAATCTGTGGGTAAAATAGGGAAAATCCCTATCAATGAAATGATAATTATCGACTAAAGCTAAATACTTTTTGGCAAAGGGGAAATTTGTTCGTTATGAGCAAACTCACATTTTGCCACAATGCTTTCAAAAGTCTACTGCTGGAAATGAGACAAAATATGTTTGTACGGGAAAGGTTTAATCTCTTCTTAGAATCTAGCATTGATCAGGTTTCGTTTAAGGCCTGCTGCACAATGGACCTGAAATATAAATGTTATAACATTCGCTGTATGGCATAGTTCGTATTTTTACCCTTCCGGGTGTTGCGTGAAACCAGATACCTTGCAAGGGTTGAACCAATTGACAATTGTCGTTCATATTGGCGCTTTTCCAGATTGAATTTGAGCCGTTACTCGAGAAAACCAACTTTATAAAATCTGCGTAATGTATCGACCCAGATCAGCCTGCGCAGTCCGCGCAGGCTAATCCGGGCCGACACATTCCTTCTCAGGGGATAGAGTAATGATTCCCGAAACAGAAAATCCACAGGAGGCGAAAAATGGCTCGCGGCATGCTTAGGCTGATCTGATCTGGGTAGATGCTTTACGCAGTGTCCACAATGTTGGTTTTCTCGTGGGACGGCTCATTTATGTTTTGTACACAGATCAAATTCTCAATTTACTATATATATTGACGTGAGTTATAATGGACGTTATAAGTATTTCACACAATCCAGTGGGATCTCAGCTCATGACATATACTGAGAAAATGATAATTATAGAAACGTTCCTGAAATTTAAGGATCGGATTAACTTCCTAAGATTGGTCGAAACGTTGAAGGTAGGTTTTATCTTGTTCTATTTGTAAATATCTGTCTGTTGTTTTTCTTGTTTTTGTTTTGTTTTTCTTTCTTTTTCAATTACTTACCAATAAATCATTTTGAGCATTTTCGTGTAAAAAAAATTAAAACTGGAACGGAATACATGTCTTCAAAAACAAAATAGCTTAAACATATACAATTATTGTAATATAGAAGATATTACAAATGTGTAATTTAAATGTTTAGGGAATGGCCTTTCCTAAGTTGAGAGAACTTGTGGCCAGACCCTTTTGCCTTTATATAAATGTTAAACTATGTATACATATGTATGTTTGTAAATACTATATGTTATTTTGGTAATAAAATATGTTTAAACTAACTGAAGGTAGGTATGATTCCTGTCCTGATAAGTGTGCAAGTCAAATCGGAGCTTGAAACGAGTCTCTTATATATACTTATTTAACATTAGTCTTTTTTTTTTTATAATGGCATTCTCACGACCGACTGTCACCTTATAAATGTGGTAGAGTGTCAGCCTTGGTCGCAGTAGGTCGCTGGTTCAATCCTCGATCGGGTCATACCAAAGACTTTCAAAATGGTAGTAATGGCTTTCCTATCTTAGGCGCGCAGTGTTTTGGGGGTTAGAACAGTAAACTGACTCGCTGGTGTCAGGATTATTGGACCAGGCCCCAGTTCACCAACGATATACCTAACATGACATTGTTTTCCTTGCCTATAGAGAGCGAAGAAAATAACCGTTGATTATTCGTCAATAACCAATGGAAATGCACTACTTTTCACATTGGCTATTCCAGTTATCCCCCCGCGTATACGCCTGTCATTCAGCGCCACGTGATGTAAAGAAACATACATGTGTATACTACGTCGTCTGCAATGGCTGACTCGATATTTTATTTATTTTATTTTTATTTATTTTACATTGATTGCGAAACAAGCTTTCAGCTTGGATTAATCATGCTCGATGTCTGCTTCCTGGAGACTTAACCAGTACTCGTGCCGTTTTGTGTGGAAAAATCTCAAAGACAGGACCCGCTCATCACGGGACGTGAACCAGGGACCTTTGATACGAGAGGCCGACGCTCTACCTCTGCACCACTGTAACGTTATGACGTCAAACCGCTCACGTGACGTCACTTTCCTAGTCACGCCCACAGAAAAAAATTAAGTTAAGAACCCCTATTAAAAGCTTTCTCCAAGAATCCAAACTAAATGTATGAGAAATCTAAACACACCGTTGTTTGCACTGGATCTCGGACAAGTTTTAGGTTGAATTCTAGCTGATTCCGTTATTTGCTGGTGCGAGATCTACAGAAATATGTTGTGAAAATGTCGATTTTTCAGGTTTTAACATAACAAATCTCTGAAACTAGATTTTTCACAGATATATAACGAACACGCCCAGACCTAGATCACATTGAGTTCTATAAGTGTGGGGAATTTCAGCGAAATTTCTTTGTCCTCAAATCGCTGAATTTTCGGACACATTGTGACACAATAGCCCTGTAGACATTCGTTCCGTAGAACAGAATAGAATAATTCTGCTCCACTACACTCATTCTATACATATTGTTAACTTGTGTAGTACACTGAAAACTAACTAATTAATTAAATAAAATTACATTGTCTTGTTGCTGAGTCTACCCCTCTTTGTCGTTTTTTTTGCAGTTATGCGTATAATGCAGTGGGTAGTCACAATTGATGAAACAGCAAACTGGTGGGTAAACTGGTTTGCTAAATAGTGCATTTATTTCCCTTTGTTAAGGTGTCGGGTCATGTTAGAATCGAAATGAAACTATCAAAAACCTTGGTTTATTGGCGAATAACCAATGGTTTGTCGTTCTGATGCGTTGTAATTAACCACTCAGGCCGTAGGCCTTCGTGGTTAATTCCTGCGCATCAGAACTCCAAACCATTGGTTATTTGCCAATAACCCACGATTGTTGATATTTTATTTCTTAATTCTAAATTAGCGTTAAGTAATACTTAACAATAAGAGCGTATTTCATAATTTTTGTTTTGCTAATATAAATGCCAAAATATTTCATTCTTTACAGGTATTGTTAGTAAGAAATATAACTGATTGAGTCAACTTAGACATGTACATAAATGAATTCTACCATTCATGTTTAACACAATATTAGGTAAATAAAAAAATAAGCTACGTTGGGCTTGACATTTTATGAATGAAGTCACGAGCTTTTGTTGAAATGCCGTTTGGAAATTTGAATTGTAACGGTGACGTAATTGTTTTAAATGACGTCATTCACGTGTTTTACCAACATTATTGGCGCTGTCGTAAACGTTGTGTTAGAATGAGACGGTAATAACAAATTGCCCATGATGAGTTGAAGAAAAAGGTATAATAAAAATAAAATGTTCATAGACTGTTAATATAACGGATTTTCAAAATGTTTTGTTAGTTGAAAAAACACGAATATTTCCAAAACAAATACAATGGGGAGTAAAGATAGAACAGCCTACACGTGATATTATCAAGGAAAACAACGTAATGTCAAAACATAGTTCACCCTTAATTTGTATCCCTTTAAGTTATAAAAAAGTGATAGAATTGAAATAGATCTCATTTATACCGGCTCTTATATCACGATGTGTCGTTCAGGTGTGTATAAATTAATCACCTGAACTCCAAATCGTGATATACGAGCCGGTATATCACTCAAAATGAGATATATTCCCTAAATAGAAAATCTCTATAATTGAATGGATAACCTATGACTAAAAGTGAAAAACATTGTGGCAAAAGGAGAAATTGCTCGTTTTGAGCAATTTCTTCCTTTGTCACTATGTTTTAAAAAAGCCGTCTGCTGCAGAGGCGTCAAAAAGCGTCTATATGAGGGAAAGGGTTAAAAGCTTATTTTTTTATTTACCTAATATTGTGTTTAACATGAATGGTGGAATTCATTTATGTACATGTCTAAGTTGACCCAAACAGTTACATTATTATTTATCATCTGCTTTCATAAAAAGAAGAGAAGAACTTTATAAATAAGAATCAACATTTAATCATTTCAACATTTTCATTATGTAACTGTACTTATTTATATGTTCATGTGATTTTCATACTTTCATTAATCAAATTTAATAATGACATTATTTATTTAATCTTTACTCACAACTTATATCTATAAGACTTTAATCTTTAAATTGTAGTTTCGCTTGCCATATTATAATGTATATTAATAGTGACTAATTGGTCCGTCGGGCCGGGTGTATTTATTTATATGTTTTTGTATATATGTATTGAATTCATTTGTACACATGTCACTGAAATAAATGATTTACTTACTTACTTATTTATAAAAAATAAACACAAGAATGCATCCGTAATAACGGCTCGTAAAGTTAAAAAACATCATAACATTGGCAATCTAAAAGGATCGTGATTGGATCTTGTGCGCGATTGGAAGGAAATTGTTAATCTTTAATAGCAGATTGGAATGTATAGGTCATATTGAAACATTCACACTGATTGAAACGGTTTCTTTATATACTATTCTATAGAATCGGACATTAATGGGACATTTAACACTACATATTAAATAGTTAAATGTATTAATAAATTGTAGCACCATACTCATTAGAGAACGCCCGGAGTATAACATAACATAATATTTATTGGCATTAAACATTAATAATATTTATAGCCATACAAATGTATACAAAGTGGTAATGACATGAATTCTTTACCAGAAAAACAAATAAACATATTTTATATCATAGGGTACATGTATAGCTATATTACAGTATATTTTACATTTAAACTCTTTCCTTAAAAGCCAGATAAATAAATCTAGCTAACAGGGGCGAGAGAGTGTACGTGTGTGCGTGTGATTCGTAGAGACAGTATTATAACGCCTCCGTAAATAATAGGTTCTGTTCTATTCTGTTCCTTTCATTTGGGCGCTGTGATCATGTAATGTAGTTATTGAGACCAATTGCTCTGATCGAGCATAAGCTTTCTAGCTTCTATAGGCCCATTTGGTAGTGTACACTATATAGTGTACAAACATCTGACAGGTGCAGATAAATTCAAGAGACATAATTAGATACAAGGGAGTCCGGGTGCGATACCCTAGCTCTTTCCAAAAAGACCCCTTGGTTCTTTAACGTGCTCGGTGTAAAGCACCGATACACGCGAGGCACATTTTCCTGGAATGGACCAGTACTTGACCTCTAGTTGAGTGGGAGCTACTTAAAGCACATCAGAAAAATCCAGAACCCGGACCGGGATTTGAACCCCAGACCTCTGGATTGACAGTCAAGCGTGTTAACCACTAGACCACCATGCCACTCAAAATCATATTGAACGGCTGCGACAATTTACAAATATACGTACAGCGAAGTACTTTAGTCTGATTTAATTGTGATTGCATAGACAGAGTGTATTATTCATAAACCCTGGTATAGGTAATTCAATACATGTACCTATAGCTACTTTAAATGTATATATCATTTTACAGTTTTGTGTATTGTTTATTTTGATACATATCTTAGTTCTAATGATAGTCGTTTCGTGAAAAGCGGAATAGTTACTTATAGAACTTATCTGTAAAATTGAAAATTTGAATTAAATACAACATCGTAAACAAAGCGAAAACAGGGTGAACATTTAATGTTCATATCAGTCTCTCCTTTTTCTACTGTGTGTTTTAAAAGTCAACCACTTCTGATTCTTCATCAACATGAACATTTAATGATCGTCGCTCCAATCATTTTAATTACATTTTTCCGTTTCGTTCATCGCGATAATCGCGATCTTATTCACGCCCGCTTTGAACGCGTTTTCTCAATAAAATTGGTTGCATGATTTGAATAAAGTTTAGGTTAGTTGAATATATAAACACACAATCTACTGTTAATGCCACATTGTCTTTTTATTAGAAAGAAATGTGTACGTTTACACCATTTAGTTAACAGAGCTGAAAATAAATGTGTTGGCGACTCTTTTTAACCGGTAAAAATTTCACATTATGTCATATATCTTCAATGTCTTTAAATATCGTTAAAAACATAACTTGTGTCATTGTTGTTGACCAAGCCTGAGAACCGCCTCGGTGGTGTAGTGGTAAAGCGTCCACCACCGATGCGTGAGGTCAGGGCTTCGATCCACGAGAGGGTCATACCAAAGACCTTAAAAATGCTAGTAAAAAAAGGCTTTCCTCCTTCGCGCTCAGGGTTGTGGGTTAAAGCACTACGACTGACTCGCTGGTGTCAGGATAAAAGTATCAGAAGTTCTGGTAACTTACCCAGAAAATGGGTAATACACAGAGCGAAACACCTAACAAACAAACAAAAATGGCAAAGACTGAACAACAGTCTATTGGGCACTTAACAGTTACCTGCATGAGAAAAATGCTGCATTAAAACCAACACAATTTTATAAAGGTTATTGTCTTTGACCTAGGATTCTAAATACACGTTTCGTTCCAATGCACTAAAACAATAAGGTAACACTTTCTAAGCGTTTTACAGGTACAGTACAGCTCACGCGATGGATAAATAATTTTGGTCGCGAATGATCACCTCAATTAAATACTCTGTGATCACCGCAACACCGTCGACGGTTAAATTGGTCATCGCGATTGACAATTCGTCGATTCGAGCACTTTATCAATCATGAAATCACCGCGATATCTCGCGATTGTTACCTGTACAAATGTATTAATTTTTTTTTTTTTTTTTTTTTCGATATTGTACATGTTTATTGACGAATTGCGTTTATTTTATGACCCAACTTCCTAAAATTCATTTCATTTCAGCAAATTATTCGAAAAACAGTGGAAGAATTGTGTTTGTTTACGATAACGTCAAGTTTCGTAATCGAAAATGGCCGACATCGGATGTACGTTTAAGGTGCGGCCATATCGTACATATCATTATCTCACATGTTTTAGTAAGAGAGACATATTATATAGGCGATTAAGAATGAACAATGAATTGGTAATTGTGGTGATTGACAATACAATTACGTCATTTATTTAAAGAAAGCTACACAACTTTCAGGCAGAATTAACAGTCGAAGTTGTCATGACAGTATTATTATCACGTATTGTATTGTTTGCAGAATACATCGAGTTTAGGGGAATTGTATTGACGAATTTTAATAAATTGAGTTGTTACGCATATATGCTGCTTTACCGTTAGCACTGATTTATAATAATTGTCCTCTTCAACAACATTTATTTGTACTGTCTGTAATGAAATAAAAACTAAAAATTGAAAAACTCCCAGCAAAAGCGGCAAGAAAAAGCTTATCGAGTCAAAGGAATGTCACCGCGAATACGCGATGATTCCATCCCAAATCCGCGATTATCCGTTAAATTAACACTTGGGGCTATCTTGTTGCGTCCGCGGTGGTAAAGAAAATCAAATCGCGGTGATGGGTCGGCGTCCGCCTATCTTGATGATCCAAACAAATTGTCTGCGTTGAGAATTGACGATGCGTTTTCCGCTAACTTGTGAGGAAATAAAATCAAAACTAAAAACACTTGGCATAGTAACCCGTGTTCGAAAACGGGAGAAATTGTTGGAACTTTTGCATATGCACAATGCTTAGGCACTTTTTCCCGTCAATGAACGGCACAATTGATACAACTGAACTTAAATCTTCCTATATGGGAAAAAACATCGTGACAAAAACAGAAATTGCTCGTTATGAGCGATTTCTGCTTTTACCACAATGTTTTCAAAGGTATTCTAACACAGTCATGTCTATTTTATGTTTAAACTCTTATTTTATGTTTATGTATGTACTGTATATTTGTATTAAAAACCCTATAAGAAAATAAAATACGGTCTATTTAATATTTCTCTTTATTTTTATTTTTCCATTTATCCTTCAATGCATTTTTTATAATGTTTAACCACACAACAACGTTTGAAAATGTATACACCTAAATATTAAGATATTTGTAGGATAAACACATTGTGGGTATAGGAGAACTTGTTCATCATGAGCAATGTCTCTTTTGCACAATTGTTCTACCACAGTCATAAACCATGAAATCAATTCCCCATGTTAAATGTAACATTTACTGGGTGTAAGAAAATGTGTTATGTTATGTTACCACAGCCATAAACCAAGCTATCGATCGATAATGGGTCAAGCTATAAAGGTCATAAAATTCCTTATCGCAAGCAAGCAGCGTATAATAAAAGTCGATAAATCGATATTTAAATACGATGCGCTTGGATTAACGCAGAAATAACACAGCGCTTGGATTACAGCAAAGGGAAACAATCAATTTTGGTCTTCAGGCTTAAAAAACAGGGGACACTACTATTGTAAAAGCGGCTTCATTTCTGGACATGATCCTCTATGTAGTATATGGTATAACAAACACAAATAATCTTACTACATGTTTAAGTATTGATGTAACCGTGTTTGATTTTCTTTAATTCATTTATAAATATGTTTTTATGACGAGCATGTATGCTGTATCAGTTAATAACATATATTCTATTATATTCTATTCTTAAAAATAATCTAAAGACAATAGGGGCGGTCATATATTATGCAAGAAAATATTTACCGCACGAAGATGGTTACAGTCATTTTGAACGAAATCGAAACTGATTTGTCATATACTCTATTTTCAATTCAAATAAGGTCAAAATAGTACAAATGGTCAAATCAAACATTTTCAGTGCATCTTATACATATATACAATGAAGGTAAACTAAATTTGTTATATATGCAATACACTTTTACTCATTTCTATGCAAACAAGGTTTTTTTAGGGACTATTTGGCTGTGCTTCGAATGTATTTGGCGTAGTTTGACCTAGAAGCGATACATTGGTAAAAGTAGTGCATATCGAGTCTATCTATATTGTTTGAGAGCAGTGAACCATGTGATGTATTCCAAGGGACACGATCAATTAATGTTCATATTACATCATTGTTACCTATTAATTGTATGTTAGCCCTTTCCAATTTATAGACTCATTTCGACGCATAGGCTTTGTTTTACTGGGGTTTAACGCCACTTTCAACATTATTTCAGTTTTATCACGGCTACAGTTCATGATCACTGGGTAAACAAACAAGTACTAGGCTAGGAATGTGCCTTGCCAAAGGGCACTCCACTATGATCGTCGTGCCGCGACTTAGTATCGAACACGCGACGCCCGGATTTAAATCCCCGACGCTAACCAATAGACAACAGCGGATTCCTAGACGCATATACAACAGACGGCTTTTGAAAAGATCACAATGAGCAATTTCTACTTTTGCAGAAAATTTTCAACTTCATTTGTTTACAAATACCTTTATGTAGACATTTTTTAAAAAAAGTTGCCTTGTTGTCTTCAAAGTTGACTCTTGCAGAGTTGTTGTATGTGGGAAAGTGTTTGTATATCCTGTGTGATAAAAGCAATTCGAAACCTTTAGTTAGCTTTTCTGAGACTATAGGTAATTTGCAAATCGAATGCGCAACTCTATACATTTTATAACTTATACTTTCATTTATAGACATATTAAATTTACTTGCCTTGTTTTTTTCTTCCAAATTGTCTGCTGCAGATTCGATGTATGTGGGAAGGGTAGGTATACTATGTGTGCCATAAGCTTTTATAAAGTTTTCTAAATATTCTGAGACTGCAGGTAATTGATCGATCCAAGAACGCATTTAAAGCCATAATTTATCGGTAAAAACTACCCGGTTATCATGCATCAGGTTTTTGTTCGTGATGCAGATTTGCTAAAATACTGCATCTTATTTGCATATCGGATCTATGAATTAGCAAATCTAGCGAGTTCTCGATTGTCCTATTGTATCCGAATATATATTTTTGTCAATTTCATATATTTTAAACAGCTCTACTTAATTTACTTCAATTACCAGATATGTTTTATTGCATATTTTAAGGAATTAGAGGACATCGAAGAAGACACATATACAGGGATTCTTCGTAAATACAGGCACCTATCGTTGCACCAGAAAGAGAATCAGCACACATTAGTTTTCGCTAGATTGAATCAGTTTACATTTGACAAGGTTGTTGCTATTGTCCTACATATTGGGTGTAATGAAATAGCACACACGTTAATTCATGAACGACACAAAAGGTATATTGGTCACATGACAAAGGCTACCGTTTCCAATGTTGATATTTCATTTTCTTATTACCAAAGAATGAAAGCAAATATCGATAATCATGCATTTACAAACCAAATTCATTGTTTAAAAGTATTAATAGATACCCAGAGAGAGATAATGTGCAATAAAGACATAGTGACTGTCCGACGACAGCGAGCAGTTGACAAAATAGTCCCTCTATATGTGTTACTAGTCCATCTACACTGCTCACGTGAGGACATAATCCAGGTTTTAGAACACATGAAACACGCGGTACCATCTGATCTTGATACCTTCTCAGTTGAATCAGTTTATCATAGTAAAAAAGCTTTCTCTGAGGCGATTGTGGGAAACAGGGCAAAAGCTATTGAACACGCACAAACATCCGAAGTTATGTGCTACAACCGAGAGCATTGTTTTGCTACCATACTAAGCACCCACGACCACCAATATATGTATAGACAACTTTACATGGAAACGTTCCAACCAGAAGACCTGGACGAAATTCTAAGACTCGGAGATAGAGTCATCGAAACGACGATGGAGAATAATGAAGAAACAAGGAACCAATGGAGGCGACTTGCATTGCTTTTTCAAGCGTTGTCGCTATTGAAGATCACGACAAAGTTTGACGTCAAAGAGTCCATACCACCAAGTCAGGAACAACTCAAGAAAATTGCGGATATTCTAAAGAAAGTCAGGCGGATTTCAAACCAGGCTGAGGTGAGAAGGGAAATGGTTTATTCAATATGTATGGCGAGGTTTAAAGAACTTACTGGAGCATTAGGAGCCGCTATGACCTATTTAGTTGAAGCGATTAGGCTATCAAATGACGGTGGTATATTTTTTCCAATAGAGAAAGAGAACATTGATCGATATATGGACGAATTAAATCACAGATTTATGAGACACAGACATGACCAAGGACTGGAATTTGGAGAAACGGAGCCTTTATAGTGATACTTTAGATTTAATGCCAATGTATGTTTTAATTGGCGGTGTCTTGAATTGTCGGATACCACTGTTAGCGATTTCAATTCATTTAAGTGTAACGAAAACGTTCGGTATACGTTGCATTTGATATGCAAATTTACATCACCGTTTCGAAGTGATGGCGTTTAGGATTACATATATAAGACAAGTGGACCCCTTCAGGTTTTAGTATACTTTTCGCTGAAGGGATCTTCTGCGTCTTTAGCCGATACACGTTACAAACTTGGTGGCAGCGGTGGGATGAAGACAACTGCCATACCGGAGTTGCCTTACCCACGGGTTTCCCAGGCCAAGACTCGGGACAAGTCTTCTCGGAGTGGGAAGTAGTGTAACGAAAACGTTCGGTATACGTTGCATTTGATATGCAAATTAACATCACCGTTTCGGAGTGATGGAGTTTAGGATTACATATATAAGACAAGTGGACCCCTTCAGGATTGAGTATACTTTTCGCTGAAGGGATCTTCTGCGTCTTTAGCCGATACACGTTACATAAGTGTGTAGCGCCTGCTACGATCTAGTTATTGAATTAGAGTAGATGGTATTAATTTCGAGCTTGTTCGAACAACGTTATGACATTTATCTTAACCCTTTCTAACATTCGATAATTCTGCAGTAGACTATATTGAAAACATTCAAGCAAAACATAGAGCATTTCTAGAAAACAAATATGATGTTTGAATAAAGTGGAAATCATTATGGCACATCGTAAAATAGCTAATTAAGAGTAATTTCTCATTTCACTACAATGGTTTCAAAAGATGTTTACTAAATATGAGCCAGAATGCGTATGCAAGTCGGGAAGGGTTTAAGGGACAAATGCATATGATTGACGCCGCGTGGAAGCGTGGCGTCAGTATTGAATAGGTTTTAATTTTGTACCATCGGGTGACGTAATTGAAAAGGGAGCAACCAACATTATTATTGTAAAGAAAAACTCTTTTAATATGTTAGAAAAAAAAACAACGTTTATGAATCAATAAATTGTATTAACTGATTTAAGAAACAACAAGATGCAAAATACGTACGTCTTCTACCTTTTATTACAAAACTTTAGACACATTTAATTCGTATTCAATAACTTTTCCCCTAACTTCCTAGGCTACGCTTTTTTTTTTAATAGATTGGTCTACGGCCCTGACGACACGATTCATCAAAGTTCAGAAAAAAAATCACTTTTCCCCAACTTCCTAGGCTACGATTTTTTTAATTGTTTGGTCTCGATTTATCAAAGCTCCGACCAAAAAAATCGGGGGATATTTCTGCCTATTTATATAATTCTGTTGTATTTCAAAACATAAAACGTTCCTCTCCATACGGGTTGTTCATTCAGACCATTGTATTCTTGCTATATGTTGACTATACATGTGGACGTTATCTTTTAATTTCATAAATGCTCAATTATGATCATAGATATCTTTTAACTTTTTAAAATGATATCGTATATTTTGTTTATATACTCCCGTTTTTGTTAGCATACGTCTTCTGAATTGGAAGAAGAATAGACTCCCCCCTCTCCTTCCAAAGCTTGTGTCACACTTAACTTATAACTAGATGCATTAAACCTTAATATTTGTTAATATTTAAGCACCTATGCTTTTTTTTTTTTATCTAATTGATCTAGTTAGAGCAGATTTAAAACCGTTTATTGGTATTTTCTTTAAGAAACTTCAGCTTGTATGACATATTATAGCAGTCAATGTTAAGCAAACTGTAAACCAAATGGTTTCAGGACTAAACTTGTCAGTTCACGACTAAACTTCACATGCTGTATATCACTTATATCGTAGCATATAGAACGTCTAACCCCTACGTCAAAATTGACCCTTTCTGCTCTTGGTAACCTTTTATTATAGGCAATGTTAGCCAGGTGAGCAATATAGGCACACCTTGGCCTTCTTGTTTTAAATAAATAGAGGATCTTACATGAGTGCTTATTTGTTATTGTTTTTATGAAACGAGTCGACTGAAATAATATGTTTATATGAGGACGAAGAAAGATCGATTTAAAGATTGAAGAGCAGAGCCTCGCGTCATATTCGTTTCATACTTCCACTGAAAAAAGTAATCCCTATCAATAACCTTTTTATTTTATACAAAATTAGCAACAATACACTTATAACATTTCAGTTATAGAGATTTATTCTCTTTAAACAATATTTTTAATAAATGCCGAAATTCAGAACAATTGTAAACAATATGCTGTCATTTAAAGTGACGTCACACTGGAGTGACGTCACATACGTGCTGTGAGTCGGCTATTTATGTAACTAGTTACATATGATATTTACAGTGTGTGTATACCACGTGACTTTTACTTGACAAATGCTACGGCGATCTGCAATGTTTTACTTCGGTTTAGAAGTAAAAACAAAGGTAACTTTTTTATTTCTTCATCATTTTTAATGAAACATGGCGCAGTCTACGCCACTTACAGAGCCCTATCTCCGTTTTTTAGTGGAGTTTGATTAGTGGAATAGTTTCTTCAAACACTTCGACGAACCTTTTCTCAAAATTTATTAAGATCGCCGATAACCGGAGCAATTATCAGAACTGGATTTTGAGAACAGGTTCGTCGAAGTGTTTGAAAAAACTAGACCACCAATCAATATCCTGTAAAAACCCAGAGATAGGACATTGTAAGCGGCGTAGACTGCACCATGTTTCATTAAAAAGGGTTAAGAAATAAAAAAGTTACCATTGTTTTTTACTTCTAATCAAGATCAATTATTGCTGTCTGACGATGCAAATATGACGTCAAAAGTCACGTGGTATACACACACTGATTTATGTCACTGTTTTATGTCACTGCTTTATGTCACTCCTGTCCAGAGTGAAAGTTATGTGATAAAGGGACATCATGTCTATTTGCACAGGTTATTCAAATATACTGAACTGCATCTGCTTCCTTTAAGTCATGCCTCAAAATCATGCGCGGCTTCTTTGATGATTTGCATCAAAATTCGTCTTGTATCATATTGATTGTTTATAGACAGAGAAGGAAGGATAGGAAATAAAGATAGATGACTTCAAATCGATTGTTGATTTAACAAATACCATAGAGAGTAGTCTCCCCTATAATCCTTATTGTCCTCTCGTTTGTACAATCGGGAAGTACAAATGTAAGATAACCAAAGTGTTAACCTTTTCAGTGCCGAATTTGAATCTGAATCTAAATCTGTATGCTTTGCAAAATCCTCAATATTGCCATTGGCGCTAGAAGTGTTAAACACGAATTCTGAGTGAATACATTATAAATAAATAAATAAATTCAATGCGGTTAAAAGAAGTCAAGATACTATTCTACTCGACAACCTCGTTTTGAGCGGACTTCTGTTGAAAAGACACTTTGAATGACAGATGTTTGGTGTTTGACGCCGCTTTAAACTATTTTTCATTTATATCACGACGTTTCCTTGGTAAGTTACCAGTACTAATGGTCCGTTTATCCTGACACCGGCCAGCTTACACCGCAACTCTGAGCGCCAAGGAGGGCAGCCCTTTACTACAATTTTTAAAAGAATTTGTTATGACCCGGCCGGGGATCGAACTCGTGACCAAATGCACCCGAGGCCAACGCTCCACCACTAAACCATCAGCGAGGCGGTGCCATTTTCTTGCAATAAAAATATCTAACAAAAACATAATTTCTCGACGAACAGGGTATTCTTTGTCTATTTCGAGGGCTTGACGTGAAACGGTTGTAACTAAAATAGGTATTTTTTTACCAAGGTTAATCACCTCGCCATACATTCTTTATAAGCGTGAAATCATTTTTCGTTCTGAGCAATGGCACCTAAATTTGCATTGTTTACAAAGTGGTCAAACTTGCCCCTAAACCAGTGTTTTCAAAATAGGTTTTTAGTTACAACCGTTTCACGCCAAGCCCTCGATTTGTCTATCTACAGTACCCTCTTAGTGATTGACCGTGCTTCAGTAGCTCAGCCCTTTCCGACGCGGCCGAGCCCCGGTAGCTCAGTCGGTAGCGACGCGGGCTGTCAAACCAGGGGTTGTGAGTTCGAATCCCGGCTCGGCAAACTTTCTTTCCGAGGATTGCCAAAAGTCAATGCGACATGCGTCATTCGTCTTCCACCAATGAGCTAAGTCTATGTGGAAAAGCAGCCAGTTGCTTGGGAAGATTGTTGTGTGGAGTATTGGTGTGAGAAAACCAGGAAATGCATGAGTAGGTGAACTGGCCGCCGTGATATAACTGAGAAATTGTTAAAAACAGCGTTAAACCCCAACAATCAATCAATCAATCAATCAATCAATCAACCTTTCCGACGCAAGCTGTCAATCCAGGGTTTCTGAGTTCGCTTCCCAGCTCGGCATACATTCCTTCCGATGACTGACACAAAGGCAATGCGACATGCGTCATTCGTCTGCCTCCAAAAGGGCTAAAAGTCTTTGTATAAACAATCACTCCATGGTATGTAGACAGAACTAATTTTTGACTGACAAACTGAACTTATGGTAGTTGTGAAAACACCAAGGAAAACATCTGTCCGAACACCAATGCGATATGTGTCTGACAGAAATATACACTTTTCTTAAGAGGTATCGTCAATGTTTTCTTAACTGATTGGTAAGCTGATTCAAAACATAATGCGAGACTTGTCCCTACTCAGCATTGGTCGATTGTGTTAATTTGGATGATGTTTAACGATGTTTAACGCCTCTTTCATTATACAATATGGATCTCGACACAGATACACCATCAGTAATGCTATCGCCGCATCCCGAAACCGTTACTACCATTGTTTATGTACATGTGTATTGGGTATAACCCGGGCGGGGCTCGAAATGGGTCTTCTTGTCAGGAAGTGTCGAGTCCCGGTAGCTCAGTCGGTAACGACGCGGGCTGTCAATCCAGGGGTTGTGAATTCGAATCCCGGCTCGGCAAACTTTCTTTCCGACGTTTGACAAAAGTCATTGCGACATGCGTCATTCGTCTTCCATCAATGGGATTAGTCTATGTGGAAAAGACGCCAGGACGCTTGGGAAGATTGTTGTGTGGAGTACTGGTGTGAGAACACCAGGAAACACATGAGTAGGTGAACTGGCCGCCGTGATATGACGGAGAAATTGTTAAAAACGGCGTTAAACGCAAATCAATCAATAAATCAATCAATCAATTGTCAGGAAGTACAAATTAAACAAACGCTAGTATTTCAGATCTATTAATCACTATGGAACCACATGGACGTCGAATACGATTGTTGTATTTTGTTTGACCGTTTTAAATAAAACTAAAGAAATGTATTACAAATACAAGTTCAACAGGCCACTTTGCCCGTGAGAAAAAGAAAAGACAAAAATAAAAATGACATAACAAGTGAAGAACATTAGACTATTTTATAAACATAAACATTTAAGTACATAATTCAGAGAAAAGTAAGATGTGACGTTTATACACGGAAAACAATCAAAACTGCAAAGTTCGGTTAAAACACATTTTCATTTTTTAGATAAATAAAGCAAACTATAGTTACATGTATTACATGAACAACATTTTGTTCAATCATATTATTTTGAAAACACTGTGGCCAAAGATGAAATTGCTCATGATGAGCAATTTCTCCTTTTGCCACAATGTTTTCAACTTTATTTGACAATTAAGTTATCTTTAATGGACATTTTTCAGGTTTTTGTCACTTAGTTTTCAAAGTCGTCTGCTGCAGATTTGCTGTATGTGAGAAAGGGTTATGGGGACGGGGTTAATATGTTCCCCTTTGCCTGTATATAAAAGAGCTGAGTATGGCTCTGCGGGTTCTTTACTCTTTGGCCACATACAATAAACCTGCTGCAGACGACTTTTAAAAACATCTAGACAAAAAATATGAAAAAAATCTCTATAAAATGAAAAGTATGATAATGAATAGAGAGATGAAAGCATTGTGGCACAAAGGGGAAATTGCTCGTTTCGAGCAATTTCTTCTTTTGTCACAATGTTTTCAAAAGTCGTCTGCTGAAAGCGTCTATATGAGGGAAAGGTTTAATACGTCTGCGTACAGTGTGGAGTGATAGCCTCAAAATCGCCTACATATAATTCTGTCCTACATGCATCTTTCGACAACAAAGCTGGAACTCTAACCCCAATATCTTTACGGGGTCATACAAACTACTTTAACAATGGTAGTAATGGATGCCCTCCTTGGCGCACAGGGCTGCGGGGTTAGCATTATGACTGACTGACTGGCTGGCTGGTGTCAGGATAAATGGACCAGTAGTAGTGGCTGACCTCCTTGGCACCCAGGGCTGCGTGGTTAGCATTACGACTGACTGACTGGCTGGTGTCAGTATAACTGGACCAGTAGTAGTGGGTAGTGGCTGCCCTCCTTGGCGCACAGGGCTGCGTGGTTAGCATTACGACTGACTGACTGGCTGGTGTCAGTATAACTGGACCAGTAGTAGTGGGTAGTGGCTGCCCTCCTTGGCGCACAGGGCTGCGGGGTTAGCATTACGACTGACTGACTGGCTGGCTGGTGTCAGGATAAATGAACAAGTAGTAGTGGCTGCCCTCCTTCGCGCCCAGGGATGCGGGGTTAGCATTACGACTGACTGACTGACTGGCTGGTGTCAGGATAAATGGACCAGTAGTAGTGGCTGCCCTCCTTCGCGCCCAGGGCTGCGGGGTTAGCATCACGACTGACTGACTGGCTGGTGTCAGGATAAATGGAACAGTAGTAATGGCTGTCCTCCTTGGCGCCCAGGGCTGCGGGGTTAGCATCACGACTGACTGACTGGCTGGTGTCAGGATAAATGTAACAGTAGTAATGGCTGCCCTCATTGGCGCCCAGGGCTGCGGGGTTAGCATCACGACTGACTGACTGGCTGGCTGGTGTCAGGATAAATGGACCAGTAGTAGTGGTAACCTACCCAGGAACTTTCGTAATATAAACGGAAAAAAGTTGAACACCAAACAACCAACCAAAAGTTTAACGACGAGCTTATCATTATCCCTTTCCCAAATACAGCACAACTGCAGACAACTTTAAAAAGATGTAGGCAAATTTGGCTTACTGGGTATGTCTACCCAGTAAAAATGAAGCATAAACGATCAATATTTAGATGTTTATGGAACTGGGAAGTGAAATAATTACTCTAATTTTAACCCAGAACTATGATTCTAATATGATATCTTTTGAAGAGTTTTAAAACTTTGACTATAATATATATTTTTCTGGAGTTCAGCACCTTTAAAGGAATTGATTTATCTAACTTGACCATCTGCCCGCGATGAGGATAGATAAGTAAATGGGGACACCTCTTTGTTAAGGTTTATTCCCGATTGTCCCGCATTTTGATTTTTGGGCTAAATATCGATGTAGGACAATCGGGAAAAAATACAGGTAAGTTGTCGGCTTATCCCTGCCCGGGGCGAAGATATCACTACAGTTCGGTTCACTTAAAAATCCACTATCATGGTAACTTTTCTTTATGAAACAATATGTTACGAATTCTCTAAATAAAATAGGAATAAGGAAAATATCAAACTTATTTAGAAACATATATTTGTATTCAAATTTAGTAATTGTACGTTTAATATCAATCTGTCTATTGTATATAATATATGGATAACATTCAAATAACAAATACCCTACTCATTATTTTCGGTCATATTGATACTCTATTCAATTATCCTTTCTTAAGTTATTTTCGGTGCGTACTGAAAAAAATGGAACAACGAATGAAGACCAAGATGTGGGACAATCGGGAAGACACTCTTTGTTAACACTTTCCCGCATACGACAATTCTGCAGCAGACGACTTTCAAAACATTTTGACTAAAACGTGAAATATCTCCGTTATTATGAGTTTAATCATTAAAAAGAGATGAAAACATAGTGAAAAAAGCGGAAATTGCTCTTCATGAGGAATTTCTTCTATTATATCAAGAATTAAGAAAGAAATTCATAAAAAAGTATAACTGGAAGAGACCAAATATTTTGAAATTTATTGATCTCATGACATCTGAGAGTCCAAAATTAATTAAGAATGTGTCAATGTTTGTTTTTAAATCATTTGAATTGCGAAAAACTTTGTATTTTGAATAAAAGGCACATTTACCCCTTCACGCTTTACCATTACAAATTTCATATGTATTCAAGGTTTATACTGTAATCTATAAGTTTTGTGTAAAATTACAGTGTATTCAAACGCTGGATATAATGTTTAAAATATATGGGTACGCTAATATTTGTAATTTTTGTATTACCTATGTTAATATGTACATTGTTTAATACTGTATACTCATGGACATGTTGCCCACTGTATTTCTCAATAAAACTTTATTGTTTTCAAGTCGTCTGCTGCGGAATTGTAAATTTAAATTAAAAAGGGAAATACAGATGGGTGCGGGAGGTTGCGTGTTCGATTCTCGACAGGGTCATACGAATTACTTTAGAGCTGGCTTTGCCTCATCTGAAGAACTGTTGAATTACCAAGAAAATGCCGTGATTTAACCTAAAACGTGTTGAAAGCGACCTAATACACCATAGAAACAAAAACAAAAATAATTTCAAAATTATTCATTTATTAAAATGAATTATGGATAACTACTCAAACAAAGTGACATCCTAATTTTCGACATTTTCTGCTCAAAACAGCCTTTTACTTTTTCAGACTCAAAGCAGCCTTTTGCAGACTCAAAACAGCCTTTTTCAGACTCAAAACAGCCTTTTTCAGACACAAATCAGCCTTTTGCAGGGGGGTGGGGAGGGGGGGGGGGGGCGAGTGAGGGGGGGTGGGGGGTTTACATGATGATGTAGTAGGTACAGTAGTATTTAATCATTTACTGCAACTCAGAAAATCTGCTTCAGAAGACTTCATAAATATGGAAAATCTCAATAAATGAATGGAAAACGTTTTTAAAAGGGGTTGAACAAATTGTTGCAATGAGATGAATTGCATATTTAAAGAATTAGTTACAACTGTTTGTAGCCCTTTCCCACTATCAGATTCTACTGCAGCAGATGACTTTTCAAACATTTTAACGGTGAAAGACAGTAGTGCAGTGGTAGACTGTCGGCCTCTCGTACCAAAGGTCCCGGGTTCGAATCCTGTGATGAGCACGGGTTCAGCCTTTTGAGATTGTTCCACACGAACGGCGTAAGTACTGGTTAGGTCTCCAACAAGCAGACATCGAGCCCGATTAATATAAGCTGAAAGCTGGTTTGGCAATCGGTGTAGAATAAATACGTTTTAACATTTTGGTAAAATTAGACATGGTTCCGAAAGCAATGTCTCCTCGTACACAATGGCTTCAACTTTGTCCAACACTTATACTTTCATTATGACTTTTCATAGGTTGTCTGCTTGACAATCATCAGACGAACAATTTCACCAATCTAAAAATCTGAAAGATTTATGTTGATAAAGAGTTGAAAACATTGCAATAAAAGATGAAATTGCTCGTTTTGAGCAATTTCACCTTTTATTGCAATGTTTTCAAATGTCGTCTGCAACAGCAGGTGTCAACTGTCGTCTGTGTGAAGTTAATAGAGCTTTTTTAATATGGTTAGCTAGATATTTTCAAAGTCATCTGCTGTATATTTCTTCGCGTGTGAACACGTATTAACCCTTTCCCACATTAAATCAATCCGCATCAGACTTAAACTAAAAAAGCATCTAAGAAAATGTATACAAAGTATCTATAAATGAAAGTATTCTTAGTGACAATAGTTGAACACATTGTGGCAAATAGAGAAATTGCTCAAAATTACAAAGTTCTTCTTTCGCCACTGTGTTTCCAAATATTGTGTCTCAGTGTGTGTATACCACGTGACTTTTGACGTCATATTTGCATGGTCAGATAGCAAAAATTGCTCTTGATAAGAATGTAAAAACAATGGTAACCTTTTTATTTCTTCACCCTTTTTAATGAAACATGGCAGTCTACGCCGCTTACACTGTCCTATCTCCTGTCTTTTACAGGAGTTTGATTGGTGGTCTAGTTTTTTCAAACACTTCGACGAACCTGTTCTCAAAATCCAGTTTTGATAATGCTCCGGCTGTCGGCGATATTAATAAATTTTGAGAAAAGGTTCATCGAAGTGTTTGAAGAAACTAAACTACTAATCAAACTCCGTTGAACAACCGGAGATAAGAAGCGTAGACTGCGCCATATTTCATTAAAAATGATGAAGAAATAAAAAAGTTATCTTTTTTTTCACTTCTAAACCGAAGTAAAATATTTCTGTCCGCCGTAGCATTTGTGACGTCAAAGTCACGTGGTATACACACACCGTGTCTGCTGTGGCGTCAACATGGGTATTACGTTTGAAGAGGTGTTTAGTACGGCAACGAAAGGCCAGCAGGCAGGAGTAAAACATAACGCTATCGATGTTGTTATTCATGATCAGACCGTTCGCGTGTGATAACCCGCCATGTTATTAGTCACACAGGCTCGATTATCTGACGTCATTTGGTGAATACTGACTCAATAATACTGTCCCGTAAACAACATATCTGCAGCAGACGACTTTGAAAATATCTAGGCAGATATCGTAAAGTAATTTCAGGGCACTTCAATATGTTCAGTTCTGTTGAAATCGCACTTCGTTTGGTCTCTGTAAGTGAAACAATATGTATTAAATATAGATGAAATAAATTGTCGCAAAAGGGAAAATTGCACATAATAGGCACACTCTTCTCTTACCACAACGAAAAGGGACAATTGCAAATCTTCTCTTACCACAACGAAGAGGGACAATTGCACATAATAGGCACACTCTTCTCTTACCACAACGAAATGGGACAATTGCACATAATAGGCACATTCTTCTCTTACCACAACAAAAAGGGCCAATTGCACATAATAGGCACACTCTTCTCTTACCACAACGAAAAGGGACAATTGCACATAAAAGGTAAATTCTTCTCTTACCACAACGAAAAGGGACAATTGCACATTAATAGGCACACTCTTATCTTACCACAACGAAAAGGGACAATTGCACAAAATAGGCACACTCTTCTCTTACCACAACGAAAAGGGACAATTGCACAAAATAGGCACACTCTTCTCTCACCACAACGAAAAGGGACAATTGCACATAATAGGCACACTCTTCTCTTACCACAACGAAAAGGGACAATTGCACAAAATAGGCACACTCTTCTCTTACCACAACGAAAAGGGACAATTGCACATAATAGGCACACTCTTCTCTTACCACAACGAAAAAGGGACAATTGCACATAATAGGCACACTCTTCTCTTACCACAACGAAAAGGGACAATTGCACATAATAGGCACACTCTTCCCTTAATACAACGAAAAGGGACAATTGCACATTAATAGGCACACTCTTATCTTACCACAACGAAAAGGGACAATTGCACATAATAGGCACACTCTTCCCTTAATACAACGAAAAGGGACAATTGCACATTAATAGGCACACTCTTCTCTTACCCCAACGAAAAGGGACAATTGCACATAATAGGCACACTCTTCTCTTACCACAACGAAAAGGGACAATTGCACATAATAGGCACACTCTTCCCTTAATACAACGAAAAGGGACAATTGCACATTAATAGGCACACTCTTCTCTTACCACAACGAAAAGGGACAATTGCACATAATAGGCACACTCTTATCTTACCACAACGAAAAGGGACAATTGCACATAATAGGCACACTCTTCTCTTACCACAACGAAAAGGGACAATTGCACATAATAGGCACACTCTTCCCTTAATACAACGAAAAGGGACAATTGCACATTAATAGGCACACTCTTCTCTTACCACAACGAAAAGGGACAATTGCACATAATAGGCACACTCTTATCTTACCACAACAAAAAGGGACAATTGCACATTAATAGGCACACTCTTCTCTTACCACAACGAAAAGGGACAATTGCACATAATAGGCACACTCTTCTCTTACCACAACGAAAAGGGACAATTGCACAAAATAGGCACACTCTTCTTTTACCACAACGAAAAGGGACAATTGCACATAAAAGGTACATTCTTCTCTTACCACAACGAAAATGAACAATTGCACATTAATAGGCACACTCTTATCTTACCACAACGAAAAGGGACAATTGCACAAAATAGGCACACTCTTCTCTTACCACAACGAGAAGGGACAATTGCACATAAAAGGTACATTCTTCTCTTACCACAACGAAAATGGAGAATTGCACATTAATAGGCACACTCTTCTCTTACCACAACGAAAAGGGACAATTGCACATAAAAGGTACATTCTTCTCTTACCACAACGAAAATGGAGAATTGCACATTAATAGGCACACTCTTCTCTTACCACAACGAAAAGGGACAATTGCACATAAAAGGTACACTCTTCTCTTACCACAACGAAAAGGGACAATTGCACATAATAGACACACTCTTCTCTTACCACAACGAAAAGGGACAATTGCCCATAATAGGCACACTCTTCTTTTACCACAACGAAAAGGGACAATTGCACATAATAGGCACACTATTTTCTTACCACAACGAAAAGGGGACAATTGCACATAATAGACACACTCTTATCTTACCACAACGAAAAGGGACAATTGCACATAAAAAGGCACACTCTTATCTTACCACAACAAAAAGGGACAATTGCACATTAAAGGCACACTCTTCTCTTACCACGACGTTTAAAGAAATAGTCGTCTGCTAGTGGCGTCACAAAGCGTTGTTAAAATGTGTTAAGTACGGCATCGAATAGCCAGCTGCGCAGGAAGGATCGAACATAAAACTATCAACGTTGTTATTCACTATCAGACAGTTCGCCGTGATATCAGTTATACAGGCGCGCTTATCTGACGTCATTAATAAGGCGTTCTACGAGAAAAGCCAACGTTGTGGACTCTGCGTAAAGTATCGACCCGGATCAGCATAAGCATGCCTTGCAGGCTAACCCGAACAGACACTTTTCGCCTCCTGTGGATTTTCTGTTTCAGGAATCATAACTCTATACCTTTATCTCGCCTTAGACGGAATGTGTCGACGCGGATTAGCCTGCACGGACTGCATAAAGTATCGACCCGAATCAGCATAAGCATGCCACGCAGGCTAACCCGGATATACACTTTTCGCCTCCTGTGGATTTTCTGTTTCAGTAATCATTACTCTATACCTCTATCCCCCTGACACGGAATGTGTCGGCCCGGATTAGCCTGCGCGGAATGCGTAAAGTATCGACCCGGATCAGCATAAGCATGCCGCGCAGGCTAACCCGGGTAGACACTTTTCGCCTCCTGTGGATTTTCTGTTTCAGTAATCATTACTCTATACCTCTATCCCCCTGACACGGAATGTGTCGGTCCGGATTAGCATGCGCGCACTGCGCAGGCTGATCTGGGTCGATACATTACGCAGAGTTCATAATGTTGGGTTTTCTCGTGGAACGGCTCATTTGAAGAATACTGACCCCTTTCCGACATACAACATATCTGCAGCTGATAAAACGATCAGAAATAGGGTAAATGAAAGACTACGTATTGAATAGAGTTGAAATAAGTCTGGATAAAAAGGGGAAATTGCTTCTATTTTGCCACACTGTTTTCAAACGTTGTTTACTTTAAATACGTTTAAATGCGTCGATATGAGAGAAAGGGTTAAACCGAAAGTGAACATTTCATTTTTTTTTTTTATTTTGTACAGGACACAAGCTTGGGAATATCATCTTTCCTGCATGCTTGCTTCAATTTTGATATGGACACGTAGCTCGTGCAATACAATACAATACATTAATTATTAAATTATAATATATTTAGCCATCGGCCCAAAACTCAGTGGTTTGTATTCAAACAGTGTACATTGTATTTTAAGAAATCATGTAAACAAATTAAAAGCATGTTTATTTCAAATTAGGTTATTTGTAAATATTATATTTACAGTTATCGCAACGGCGTTCGTAATAAAAATACATTAACAAACAAATCGTGCAACTGGGAAAATGCTGTTAGAATCATTTTCCCCCCTGAAAAACCGGTTCACGTTTGCAACGGAATTTAATCGTTCTTGTTTAAAATGTTTTTCCCGAATGTTGTTATATTGTGGGCATATTAATAAACAATAGCTGTCCTTAAGACAGCGCGCTCGACTTTTTCACCGCCTAACAATAATTTCTAAGTCATATAATAAAGGGCCATAATTTGCATTATAGAGTTATCTTACATGCCTTTTTACATAAGTGTGATGGTTGGGAAGGGTTGTTTTAAATTTCAATGCAATGTATCCATTAGTTACTGAGATATTGACATTTAATGTAGTTGCACGCAAAACTTAAACCAGAATTTCTAAATCCAAAAAGGGAAATAATTCAGTGAAAACATTATGTAGATTTACGGGACTTGTCATTTAAGTTCATTCGATGGTGTACAATAAGCGTGTGAAGTTCCAAAGCATACGTGTTGTTTGAGAGAAGGCCACGCATGCAAAACTGAACCAAAGCTGCAACGCTGGCGCCGACGCAAACGCGACTGCAATTTAGCTCCTCTTATTCTTCGAACAGTCGAGCTTAAAAATGAACTACACGGACAGCCATCTCGATACAAAAAGTACAGTGTCTATATATTCCGTTTATTTTAAATATTTTATTTGTCTGACATGAATGACTAGGGTTTATAATGTCCGGTGAATGCATGTCACAGCAGGCAATGTTAAGCTATTTGACTTGCTGTGTTGATATGAACGTTGATTATACTGGGTGGGGATGTTGAGACGAATCAATGACCTTCACTGTCACAAAGGTCACAAAGGTCACAAACACAATGACTTACAAGTTGTACTGGATGATCGTTATCTTCTCCTTCTAATTCTTCTTTGTAGCATATAAAACATTGCGAGAATATTGAAATGCATGGTACATTACATTTTCGAAGAAGTAGACATATCTTCGAAAGTTTTAATTGTTGTTTGTATTGTAACATGTACTTATGTATATATGTGTGAAATAAATAAAATAAAAAGTTGTGCTGAATCTTATACCTCAGTTACAGGTAACTATTTCTACTGTTACTAACTCTAACACCATTCAATTTATCTTGAATATTAAAGGTGTCGAACTCCAGAACATAGATATTATAGTCACATTTTTAAAACTTTTCAAAAATGTTTTGAAATATAGGAATCATAATACTTGGATAAAATAAGAGTTATAATTTCTCTTTCCAGTACCATAAACATCTAAATAGTGATCGTGTATGCTTCATTGTTACTGGGTGGGCATTTTTACCTGTGCTGTATTCTCCAATTAGGGATGACTTTAACCAGAGACATATAAACGTGTTTATATGTCTCTGCTTTAACGTCTTTCAGTAATAACAAACACGCCTTGAGACTTCAGTTGATTAATTTTGATCACCTTCTGAAGTTCAGCACCTTTAATTTCATTTTCAATTTGACATAACGACACACAATGGAAAATGGATGAAATCAATATGACTCGATTTCAACGCTTAATGATTCTGTTTGTGCGTAGAAGGTGTAAAATGATTAACTCAAAAAAAAAAAAAAAAAAAATTAAAAGCGAATACCACTGAATTGGGCGATACAATCGACAAACAAGAAGGTCATTACGCAGAAATCGATATAATACTGGACATTTTTTGTTTAAGACATAAACCAAAATGTATTTTAACTCTTTCAGCGCCAATGGCAATATTGAGATCTTTGCAAACAATACAGATTCAGGTGAGTCAGCTCGTGACGAGCTGTCTCACCTGAAATCAGCATTGTTTGCCGTTTAGTTATCAAAATATTCCAAAACTCTTATGACTCGGGCTGTCTATCCAGGAATAGTGCGTTCGAATCCCAGCTCGGCCAACATTCTTTCCGACGACGTTTGATTAAAAGTCACTGTGACACACGTCATTCCTCTTTCACCAATGGGCTAACAGTCTTTGTGGAAAAGCAGCTAGTTGCTTGGAAAGTATGTTCTGAGGAGTACTGATGTGAGGAAACCTATGGGTAGGTCAACTGGCCGCCGTAATATGAAATATTTTGAAAACGGCGTTATACCTCAATCAATCAATCAATCAATCAATCAATCTATCAATCAATCTATCAATCAATAAATCAATCAATCAATCAATCAATTAATCAATCAACCAATCAATCAATAATATTGCAGTCATATCACGGCGGCCAGTTGACCTACACACAGTTTCCTGGTTTTCTCACACCAGTACTCTACACATTTGTTAAGCAAACTGGCTGTTTTTCTACATATACGGTGAAAGACGTATGAAGCTTGCTTGCCACAGTGACTTTATTTCAAACGGCGGAAAGAATGTTTGCCGAGCTGTGATTCGAACTCCAGTACTCCACACAAAAGTCTTCATATGCAACTGGCTAATTTCTTCCAATGATTATTAATCCCTCTTGTAGAAGATGAAAGACGCTAGTCACAATGAAATTGTGTCATTCATTGGAAATAATGAATTTCGGGTCGGAATTCGAACTCACGACCCCTTGAGCGATGACCCTCGCTGTTCCTGTGCTATCGAGGCTCGTCTGACTACAAAACTCGGTGTTCCCCAAATGGAATGTGTTCTTTCACACTACAAATCACATCCTTTACACAAAGACATTTGACCTTGTATATAATCTCTGCAGGGACACATTCTCTGATATCTAGGACTGGAACCAGCACAACTGAATAAATTCGTATTCCTCTGTATGACGCAGTAGTTTGGTTCCACGTCTATTGCTGGATAATATATGTCGGAGGCAAGCCGGGATGTAACACATTCGATTGTCTCTGTACCTTCTTTGTGGAATTGTTTTACATGGTTTGCTTGGTTAAAATAGTTCCGTTCACAGACAAGACCTGCAAAAGATATTTGATCTAGTGAATAAGAAAAAGTACTAATTGGTATTACTAAATCGTATAGGTTAAGATCATCTCGAGGGCTTGGCGTTCTGAGCAATGGCACCTACATTTGCATTGTTTACAAAGGGGTCATAATTGCCCCTAAACCAGGGATCTCAAAATAGAGTTTTAGTTACAACCGTTTCACGCCAAGCCCTCAATCTTGTCTACCCGTCTTATCAGAATATATACACGCGTACATAGTCATCTAGCTTGTGTAAGGACTATGTGAACAGTGTAGATCTTGATCAGACTGTGTTCGGATGCGCAGACTGATCTGTGTCAATATGCATGTATACTGTTCACATAATCCGACATGTACATGGGCTCACTTCGTGTATTTATTATAGAATGTTCAAATGATAATTTAGAATTTACAATCCATTATGACCTGGGGAAAAAAAATCGCTTTTAAATCAGAGGGCTCAATCGAGTGATAACTTCAACTGATTTCGTTTTCTATAACCCTCATATTCATGTCAGTAGTTAGTAAATGTGTGAAATATACAGAACAGAGCAAGGGCTTGGTGTGAAACAGTTGTAACTAAAATCGGTATTTTTTTACCAAGTTTAATCACCTCGGCATAAAGTCTTTATAAGCGTTAAATCATTTTTCTTGGTAAACAATGGTAATTTAGGTACCATTGCTCGTTCTGAGCAATGGTACCTAAATTTGCATTGTTTACAAAGGGGTCAAAATTGCCCCTAAACCAGGGTTTTCAAAATAGGTTTTTAGTTACAACCGTTTCACGCCAAGCTCTCGAGATGTTGTCCGTGCTTTATGATATAACTTTTAACAATGACCGTCAATTTGACAATCAATGTAAGGAGAAGTTATCATTTCAATAAACTAAGTATACAAGCCTTGTATTTTGCAGATGCAATTGTTTGAAAAATAATCGTTATGATACATTTAACTCTTTCAGCGCCAAAGGCAATAGTAAGGTTTTTGCAAACAATACTGATTCAGGTGAGTCAGCTCGTAACGAGCTGTCTCACCTGAAATCATCATTGTTTGCCTTTTAGTTATAAAAATAGTCCAAACGTTTATTACATGAGCAATGGAGACGCCAGATTTTGATCATGGAAGAGTCTACTTTAAACAATTCGGCGCAAAAAGAGTTAAAAAAGAAATACATATCTGCAATGTGTTTAATTAATGTTACAATACACACAGTATATTCCTTCTTTGTTTGTATGTAAATCGACCAGTTTCAGCCCTCAATTGTCACACGTTCTAAGCGTTTCTCATGTAGAACACCACATATCATTGAAAAGAGTTACCTCTAAGCTTTAAAACAATCCAAAGAAAATGGGGGGGGGGGGGGGGGGGGTCATGCATTATGCAAGAAATAATTCACCAGGTGTAAATGTTTACTGTCATTTTGGACCAACTCGGGCCCGGACACAACCGGTGTTTAGCATTCTCTACTTTCACTTTCAAATAAGGTCAAACTACCAAAAGAGATCAAATCAATAATTCCAGTGCGTCCTATACACATTTACAACCAATTTAAACTCAATGCCATATTCGATGCATTCTGGTGATGGGATAAATTGATTTCTATGCAAACAATTATTCGTGAGGACCAAAGTCCTTTTTCCACTCGCGACATAGCCATGTAATATCAAAACATGTAATAATTACTGAATACCAAAATGCTATTTCCACTCCCGACATAGCCATGTAAGAATTCATGATTACCAAAATGCTATTTCCACTCGCGACATAGCCATGTAGTTTCAAAAATATTTCATTTGTGAGTAAAAAAAGTGCTATTTCCACTTGCGACATAGCAATGTTATATCAAAATATCGAGGGCTTGTCGTGAAACGGTTGTAACTAAAATTGGTGTTTTATTTACCAAGGTTAATCACCTTGCCATAAAGTCTTTATAAGCGTTAACTCATTGTTCTTGGTAAACAATGGAAATTTAGGTGCCATTGCTCGTTCTGAGCAATGGCATCTAAATTTGCATTGTTTACAAAGGGGTTAAAATTGCCCCTAAACAAGGGTTTTCAAAATAGGTTTTTAGTTACAACCGTTTCACGTTTCACGCCAATCCCTCGATATATCGAATATAGATATATCTTCCAGCGAAGCGAATCACCAGCCTGTATGTATACCCGAACCAGCAATGATTCTAGAGAATAGCCGTTCATTAAATAGTTATGTAGGGACTACCCATATTTTAATGAGTTGTTCATTGCTGGCTTTTCTATTCTTAAATATCGATTAGTTCTGTTTATTTGTTCTATATTTTGTTTTATTTGAGTTTTAGGCCGTTTTGAACTGTATAACAGATTGGTTACAGAGCACCGCTCACTAGGTGGCAACACATTATTAGGTTTGAAAATGTGCCTACTACATGATGGCCAGGAGACGGGATCAACCCCGGGCGCACGGTCCTCAATCCCTCATTAAAACAACACAAATATACCTAAATTCTTGCAGACCTCAATACATGATTTCCCGACGTCGCCTAGCTTGAATACAATGGACTGTTCCGGCGGCCATGTTGGTAAGCCATGTTTACAAAAACTCTGTTTTTCTATCTGAACGTTCAGCCTCTGTAGATAACCTTCTTGTGTAAATTCATAAGGCAGGACTGTCTGAAACTGTAAACAGAACAGTGACAAGGTTTAACTGTCTCCTACTGAACACAGAACATTCACAAGGATATACTGTCATTAACTAAGAACAGAATATTCACAAGGATACACTTTCTTAAACTATGAACAGAACATTCACAAGGCTTAACTGTCTCCTACTGAGAACAGAACATTCACAAGGATAAACTGTCTCCTACTGAGAACAGAACATTCACAAGGATAAACTGTCTCCTACTGAACAGAATATTCACAAAGATAAACTGTCTTAAACTAAGAACAGAATATTCACAAGGATAAACTGTCATAAACTAACAGAAAATTCACAAGGATAAACTGTCTTAAACTATGAACAGACAATTCACAAAAATAAACTGTCATTAACTATGAACAGATCATTCACAAAGATAAACTGTTATAAACTAAGAACAGAACATTCACAAAGATAAACTGTCATAAACTAAGAACAGAACATTCACAAGAATAAACTGTCATTAACTAAGAACAGAACATTCACAAGGATAAACTGTCACTAACTAAGAACAGAATATTCACAAGAATAAACTGTCATAAACTAAGAACAGAACATTCACAAGGATAAACTGTCATTAACTAAGAACAGATTATTCACAAGGATAAACTGTCATAAACTAAGAACTGAAAATTCACAAGGATAAACTGTCATTAACTAAGAACAGAACATTCACAAGGTTTAACTTTCTTAAATTGAGAACAGAAAATACACAAAGATAAACTGTTATTAACTATGAACAGAACATTCATAAGGATAAACTGTCTTAAACTATGAACAAAAACCTACACAAGGATAAACTGTCATTAACTAAGAACAGAACATTCACAAGGATAAACTGTCTCAAATTATGAACAGAAAATACACAAGGTTAAACTGTCTGAAACTACCAACAGAACACTCACAAGATTAAACTGTCTTAAAACTATGAACAGGTTAAACTGTCTTAAAACTATTAACAGAACATTCACAAGGTTAAACTAACTTAAAACTATGAACAGAACATTCACGAGATTAAACGGTCTTAAAACTATGAACAGAACATTCACAAGGTTAAACTGTCTTAAACTATGAACATAACATTCACAAGGTTAAACTGTCTTAAAACTATGAACAGAGCATTCATAAGGTTAAACTGTCTTAAAACTATGAACAGAACATTCACAAGATTAAACTGTCTTAAAACTATGAACAGAACATTCACAAGGTTAAGCTGTCTGAAACTGAACAGATATTCACAAGAATAAACTGTCTCAAACTGTGAACTGAAAAGCGTAATTGGATTTCATTAGTCGCCGGGCAGAAGCCCGCGACTTCTATTTTTAATAGGTTTTCTGAAATCACATGGGAGGGGGGATTATTATTAGAAAGAAACACATTTAGATGTCTTGAACATATTACAATTGTTTTTGTTTAAAAACACTAAGTAATGACACATCTAAAATGAAATAAATATTCCGATGTTTTAGGTATTTTCAGTTTCTTTATTTTGACTCGCATTTATGTTTTTTTGTTTTATTTACGAAGACAAAACAGTCCCTATTAGCTAGACTGGTATACTTTATTTTTACACTATATACTACATGTAATCAAAAGTCGATAACTATAAACCTTTACGTCGCAGTCTAATTTGTTTACTTACGCGCACCTGCGTGACTCGCGAATACCAACTGCGTAGATCAATCTCCTTTGCAGAGAGCCGCTCTTTACACTCCCTTACAAATAGTAAATTATAGGTGATTTAAAATGTTTATTTGGTTCGAAACAAATGAAGAAAAGAACAAACCGAGATAAAACTGGTTTTAATGGAAAAATGACTTCGAACGAACACTCTCTGCCTATAAAGAGAGTTTCAAG
Source organism: Serripes groenlandicus (assembly GCA_031761405.1). Lineage (NCBI taxonomy): Eukaryota > Metazoa > Mollusca > Bivalvia > Cardiida > Cardiidae > Serripes > Serripes groenlandicus. Next base: position 47,940,002 of record JASEVX010000014.1, on the reverse strand, counting down.
AACGACACCTCTGCGAATAAGAAAGAATCGGGTCTTTCGTACAAAATTATTTCGTCCTTGACAATTTTAAATGTGTCATTTAATTCCCTAAAGGCATATTGCTTCCGATCTGCATATTGTTATGCATCATTGACACAAGGGCGCTCATCATAATATAATTTTTAAAACATGAATAGTTTGTTGTTTTCATTATAAAAAAGGAAGGAAAGAATTAAAATAAATTAACATGTTGTAGGGCTCTGTTTATGTTCGAAATTAAGTTTAAATTATACAACAATTTCAATGAGATTTAACTGTTTCGTTGATATTATATTTCGAAGGTGGTCTAATTTATTGACGCCGCGTGGGAGCGCGGCGTCAGTATGGGATAGGTTTTAATTTTGTACCATGGGGTGACGTAATCGAAAAGGGAGAAACCAATGTTATTATTGTTAAAAAAACCTCTGTTGTTTGATTGAAAAAAACAACCTTTATGAATCAATAAATTGTATTAACTGATTTAAGAAACAACAAGATACAAAATACGTTTGTCTTCTACCGTTATTACAAAACTTTATACACATTTAATTTGTATTTAATAACTTTTCCCCAACTGTCTAGGCTACGCTGTTTTTGATTGTTTGGTTTACGGCCCTGACCCAATTCATCAAAGCTCAGAGAAAAAGTTCACTTTTCCCAAACTTTCTAGGCTACGCGTTTTTAATTGTTTAGTTTACGGGCCCAAAATTCGACGGATGTTTTTGCCTATTTATAAAAGTGTGTGAAGTTGGCAGAGCATTAGACGTTAGACATTAGACATTCAAAAAAAATATTCGAATGTCTAATTAGACGTTAGACATTCGATTAGACATTCGCTAATTTGATTATCGAATGTCTAATTAGACATTAGACATTCAATTAGACATTCAGAAAAATCGCAAATGTTAAATATCGAATGTCTAATTCGACATTAGACATTCAATTAGACATTCGCAAATTACAAGATCTATAACCCAAATTCGTCGGAGGTCATTGTACATTCAAAAAACGAATGTCTAATTGGTCAGTTAGACATTAGACATTCGATTAGACATTCGCAAATTAAGGGATTTAGGTACCAAATTCGTCGGAGGTCATTGTACATGCAAAAAACGAATGTCTAATTGGTCAGTTAGACATTAGACATTCGATTAGACATTCGCGAATTACGATATTAAGGTTCCAAAGTCGTCGTAGGTCAACGTACAATCAAAAAACGAATGTCTAATTGGTCAGTTAGACATTAGACATTCGATTAGACATTCGCAAATTAAGAGGTTTGGGTACGAAATTTGTCTGAGGTCATTGTACACGCAAAAAACGAATGTCTTATTGGTCAAATAACTTGAACATATTGATAACTCGAACATATCGATATCTCGAACATACCGATGACTCGAACACATCGATATCTCGAATACATTGATAAAACGAATGTTTTTAACTTGAACATTTATTGACAAATCGAACATATCGATATCTCGAAACTTTCGATATCTCGAACTTTCCAATATCTCGAACTTTCGATATCTCGAACTTTCCGATATCTCGATTTTTTTTTTTTTTTTTTTTGATTTTTTGATTTTTTTTTTTTTTCTTCTCGATATCTCGAACTTTCCAATAACTTTTCGATATCTTTAATTATTTTTTTCTCGATATTTCGAACTTTATGGGAAAGTTCGAGATATCGACAAGTACGAGATATCGACAAGTTCGAGATACCGAAAATTTCGAGATATCGGAAAGTTCGAGATATCGAAAAAAATATGGAAAAAAAATGGTAAGTTCGAGATATCGGAAAAAAAAAAAAAAAAAAAAAAAAAAAAAAAGATATCAATATGTTCGAACATTTCGATTTCTCGATTATTTTTTTTGATATTTTTTTTTTCTCGTTATCTCAGAAATTTGCGATATCGTATTTTTTGTTTATATACTTCCGTTTTTAACTCCACTGGCTGAAAGCCAGTCGAGCTTATGTCATGGGGAATCGTCCGTCCTGCGTTCGTGCGTGCGTGAGTGCGTCCGTGCGTGAGTGCGTACTTACGAGAGTAATCTTGTTGGATAGTGTTTTTTCGTAAAACCCAGCCACCACCCTTAAAAGACACTTTGATAAGTGTTTTTTTTTATACATTTGTGTTATGGGTATCTAATTAACATATTATTGCTATTTATTCCGTAAAGGGGGGATAATTACGGAATAAACCATGTGCTTGTTGGGTATACCCAACAAGAGAACATCAAAGGAAAACACCCAACAAACGCCTTTTGGACGTACGTGCGTGCATGCGTGCGTCCGTCCGTCCGTCCGTCCGTCCGTAAAAGTTTTGCTTCAAACTGTTTCTCCTACCTAACCACTGGACCAATTAGGATGAAACTTCATAGGAAGTATCCTCTCAATGATCTCTCCTTAGTTCCTCAAACTGTTTGGGATCCACGAAAGAAAAAACAATGAAGACTTAAAAAATCTTCTTCTCCTCCGTAGGTATCAGGCCGATTTTCAAATAATTGTGTAGTAGTGAAGACTTAAAAAATCTTCTTCTCCTCCGTAGGTATCAGGCCGATTTTCAAATAATTGTGTAGAAATGTTGCTTGGGTGACCTTCTTTCAGATTTTTTCGAGCCAAGTTGATTGGTCGAAAACTATGGCCGCCAGAGGGCAGAGCTATTTTTGCCTTATAATATGGTTATAGTGAAAACTTAAAAAATATTTTATATATATATATATGACCCTCTATCAGATTCCTTCAAGCCATGTTGATTGGTAAAAAACATGGCAACCAGGGCGCGGGGCTGTTTGAAGATTTAATTGGCAGTGGAGCGATACTGGCCCTCTTGGGCCTCTTGTTGTTATCATACTTCTGATAAACACGAAGGAGAATATACTTCACCCTCTCCTTCCAAAGCTTGTGTCACACTTAATTTATAACTAGAGACATTACATGTTAATATTTAAGCACCTATGTGATGTTTTTTTTTATCTAATTGATCTAGTTAGAGCAGATTTGAAACCGTGTATTGGTAAAAAATTAAGAAACTTCATGTTGTATGGTAACCTTTTATTATAGGCTATGGTAGCCAGGTGAGCAATATAGGCACATCTTGGCCTTTTTGGTTATGATAAAGGGACATTTGGCCTTCTTGTTCGAAATATTTACATCCTGTCTGTTTTCACACGTTATTTAAATGTACCGAACTACATCTGCTTCCTTTAAGTCATGCTTCAAAATCATGCGCGGCGTCCTTTGATGCTCTGCATCAAAATTCGTCTTGTAAATATTGGACTACATTTCAACATTTGTTAAAGTATGATATAATTAGGATGCTAAGCTAATATCATTTTGAGAAAAAGAGAAAACTCATGTCTTCAGCGATTTAACCCTTATCTCATTGTTTTAAAAGTAGATTGCTGCAAAGGTGTCCACTGTTGACTTTAAAAGAGGAAAGGTAAAATGACGTGCTATTGCATGCAAATCCTAAATTGTCTGTTTTGTGGTTTTATTGAAAAATAATAAAATTCAAATATTCTGACAAACATCTTGAAAAGTGTATGTGGAATTCACAAATCTTATAATTATTCCTTAATGAAAGCACTGTATACATACTAAGACTAATGATTGGCAAGATTACTCATTTCCATTACTGTTTATGATCAATAATTAGTTGGTTGTGGGTATGGTCAACCTACTTTGGAATAGAGATTGATCATAAACAATGAAAGGCTTCAATTATCATTCACTTCGTTGACAAAACAATGCAAGTTATGATACATTTTCACTTGACCCCACCCCTGATGTTCCAATATGCCCCTCAGTTGATAACTGTTTATTCAACTACTATAATGTTAGTGTTATGCATAACTGCACTATGGATATCCGGCGACATTGATGCGTTGCATCAACTTTCTCTTGTAGTTATTTATATCTCTTTCCTAAAAGTATGCCGATATACCGTCTGCCTTTAACCAGACAGCTCATATTAAATAAGCCGTTCCACGAGAAAACCAACATTATGGACTCTGCGTAATGCATCGACCCAGATCAGCCTGCGTAATCCGCGGAGGCTAATCCTGGTTGACACATTCCTTTTTAGGGGGGGGGGGGGGGGGGGTAGAGGTACAGAGTAATGATTCCTGAAACAAAACATCCTCAGGAGGAGAAAAGTGTCTGTCCGGGTTAGCCTTCGTGGCATGCTTAGGCTGATCCGGAGTCCACAATGTTGGTTTTCTCGTGGAACGGCTCTTATATTCTATCCGCCGATAGTTCTGTTGGTATCGACGCGGTATGTCAGGCCTAGGTTGTAGAGTTTGAAACCACGATAGGCCAACATTTCTTCCGACCTTTGGCCAAGGTCATTGTGACAAGCGTCAATCGTCTTCCATCAATGGGCTTACAGGCTATGTTGAAAAATAGACAGTTGCTTGGAAAGGCTGATGTGTAAGTATTATTGTGAGATAGCCAGGAAACTTCCTATTTAATCACAGGAATTCGCCGTAACCAAGTGATTAGCGTTTGGAATCCAAATAAAAGGTGTGACGGCCACGCGCATGTACTATGAAAGAAGGCAAAGCAAAGGGGTCATAATAAGTTTTGTTTTTTCCTCACAAAAGACAAAACATTCATCTTTTCCACACTTAATCAAACACACAAACTCACACACACACATACACACACACATATGTAAATATACTCATATATACATATACATTATTGCATAAACATATGTTTCCTGGAAAATTACAGATAGAAATTTTAGAGAAAGGAAATATCAAAATGATGAAAATGTAATTCAAAATTGAAATGTTGGGATAAACATGTGTTTTAATTAATGTACATTAAGGAATATATGCATAACTATACACTTACATGGTCACGTGTCATCAGGCTATCCGCAATCTCCTTGACCTTTTGAGGGTCATTTATAGGTACTGTATAGACGTGTGGCTCACCTATAGATGTCTCTGTATACGGGGTCTGACTGGTGAACTGTGAGGAAGAAAGAGGTGTAAATACTTATATTTACATATCGGTATACTTCGACAATTTATTGAAGGAGGTATACGTCAATGATTGGTTGAATGATTGATTGATTGATTGATTGATTGATTGATTGATTGATTGATTGATTGATTGATTGATTGATTGATTGATTGATTGATTGATTGATTGATTGATTGATTGATTGATTGATTGATTGATCGAATGATTGATTGATTGATTGGGATTTAACGCCGTTTTCAACAATTTTTCAGTCATATCAAGGTTCACGTTACTCATATGTTTCCGGGTTTTCTCACACCAATATTCCACACAACATACTTTCCAAGCAACTGGCTGCTTTTCCACAGAGACTGTTAGCTCATTGGTGAAAGACGAATGACGCTTGTCACAATGACTTTTGTTAATCGTCGGAAATAACGTTGACCGAGCTGGGGTTCGACTCACAACCCCTGGATTGAAAGCCCGCTTCGCTACAGATTAGATTAGATTAGAGTAAATTTCTTACTTTTTTCCATGTATATAAATCATCAAATTTCAACCCTCAATAATTTCTAAGTAATTCAACCGTTACAGGTAGAACACCAAATATTATTTAAACCAAGAAATATCTTTAAAAAAGATAAACGGCGATCAATATGAGAAAACACTAAGAAAAGGAACATGCGCATATTATTTGATATTTGATCTTACTCATTAGAATGACAGAAAACAATAACGTTAAATATGTAATATTTGGTTTTTAAATGTTTTATTTCTTAACGATAACAATTAAAGGTAAGTATGCGGAACATTTCATTTAAAACTTCCCTTATTAGTGCCTCTCGTAGGATCGCCAACTTAACTATGAACCAATCAAAAGATTTTTTTTCCTTTATTTCTTCAACATTATTAATTAAATACAACATTTGATTGGTCTACAATCTAGATTATTTGTTTAACATATAGGTCAAAACCCACGTTAAACAGCTATCGCCGAAAAAAAGTTATCTCTCAGCCAAAAAATAATACGAATGGTGGTTCATGACTTATGAAAGAAAGAAATCACTCCGCGAAAATTGTTCCCGTCACTTTGCACACACACTCGGGCTTGACCATAACTAGTTTACCGATTAATCTATGTTCAGTATCAGACAAGGTCAGACGTTGTCAAATCAAATAGTTCCAGTGTATCCTATACATATTGGCGATGAATTTAAACTCATTGTCATATCTGATGAGATTTCTAGGCAAACACAGGGGTTTCAAGGGATTTATTGGCTATAGATCAGGTGCGAGGATGTATTTGGTATTCTGCGACCTATACTCTGTTTCTTCTTTTTTTTTTTTTTTTCATACCGATATACTACGAAAATGTATTGAAATATGCAGGAACGAGACTATAATCTTGTAAGAGATATGTCATATAGGAGACCATTAGAAAACCTAGATAATATTACGTAAACAGTTTCTACCCTCGTGTAACACATTTCGCGTAATGGAAGCGCCATAATTACAGCTTCTTTTATCAAGACATTAAAGGTCGAATTACGCCAAATACATCCGCGGTCAAGCCAAGTAGTCCCTAAAAAACTTTGATTGCGTAGCAATGAGTGTATACCATTACCAGAATGCATTGTATATATGACATTGGGTTTAAATTCATTGTAAATGTGCATAGGATGCACTGGAATTGGGACTGAAACTGGTCGATCTACATGTACGTAAAGTGGAGGTCGTGGCCATTCACATTCATACCTTACATTTATGTTAGTTAGTCAATGTATTATAAATGTTATGGTCTCATAATAAATACGGTCCTCGAAAATTGATGAGTTTGTCAACAAACATAGTTGATAAAGTTGATATTATTTTTCTTCAATTGATTCTCTTGATTTTAAAGATACTTGTATATAACTTTAATTGTTCATTGATTCTTTGGCGTAAGTAGGATAAATTTGTTGATGATCTACTGACACCGGATTTTTATCCCTCGTAACTTAACAAACACAACGCGAAATCGTGCTAACGTACTTTTGTATGAAGTGTCAATTGAGGCGGACTCCCTATCACCACGTTTGATTTGTATTGGGTTTTACGCCGCATACAACAGCTGAGATCAAAATCGCGACGGACAGGAAATATGAAATTGGTCCCACACCATCGAAATAAAAATATACATGGTATGGAACCAATACCACTTCACCTAGTGGAGCTGAAGAGTTGCATTGTTTCCAGACCCATTTATCAGGCTCTTACGGTTCAAGCAAGGGAAAGACTGTGGCTGCCATTCTCATCGACCTTCCCCCAGTCACAGGGGCTGCCGTATCACCACAGATGAGTGATTACACTTTAAAATAAATATCTGCATTGACACACATGCTATTTGATCCAAATATATATAGAAGCTAGGTTTTGTTACAGGAGTTAATTCTATGGATCTTTGGCGAACTGTTCATTGTCAGATTAGTCGGCGATGATACATATATGATGATCTAGAACTACACTGGCCGAAAAATAAACTCCGAAGGGTGGTTTTCACTAAGCGCCCACACACCCTAGGCATCCCAAGGGTCAGATAGTCTGACCCTTTCCCATTACCAATAGAAACAGTCTATAAAATCATGCAGAGTAGCTACTAATAGCGATTAATTTCACAAAAAATGGGGCCAAAATATTATTCACATAATGCCTAAAAAAAAGGCCCACTCATTTGCTTTTCAATACTTTGTCAACAAAGAATATCTAAATCCCGCATGTTCAAGACGTAAAAACGAGCGTCCGCCTAGCGTGTGGGAGGTCACTGGTTTCAATCCAGACCGGGTCATACCAAACAGCTTAACGTTGTAGTAATGGGTTTTGCTAATATGAGCCCATGATGGTTTGGTTAGAATTTTAACTGACCAGTAGTACTGTGTTAACTTACCCAGAAAACGCCGTGATATTACCGAAAAAGATGTTGAAAGCGATATATATACACACGTAATTGTCGGGTTAAAATTCCGGCAGACTCACTGGTGTCAGGATAAATTGATCAGTAGTATTATTAACTTAACAGAAAACGCCGTGATATAACATAAACAGATGTTGAAAGCAGTATATATACACGTAATTGTCGTTTTAAAATAACGGCAGACTCACCGGTGTCAGGATAAATTGATCAGTAGTATTATTAACTTACCCAGGAAATGCAGAACTATTAACTGAATTTTTTTTTAATGCAGTGTAAAACACCCAATACAACCAAACAGGTTATTGCCAGGCAACCTATGTTGTTTCAAACATTTTTAGGTTTGGTTTGTTTAAAGGACGATACACAATATTTGTCTATATAAACTATGCCAAATGTTTGCACCTTCTACATATGCACTTATACCAATATGCTTTCAGCGCTTTGCTTTTGAAGGCGGAACGTAAAACACAATACAACCAAACACAACACAACTTACAAATCGTTCGGTGGTTCTTCTGCGTGACGTCGGATTGACATGATCATCAAACTTTGGGTTGATATATATGGCGCCATGCGCGAGGGCCTCCAAAGGGGCGGGGCCTTCAATCGGGGAGCCCAGGCCAATAAAAATCTAAGAAAGAAAACGAGAAACAGCTGCAATTTAATAGCTTGAGTTACTATATTGAATTAGAATATAATGGGAATGTTTGCATTAGAGATACGTCAGTTTGTATTGTGTACTATACAACGAGGAGCGTGGGGACAATTGATATCTCGCGAGACCGGAATAACACAGTTTATTAATTGAATGAATTACGTCCCATTACCGCATTTTGAACGGCATGTAATCCTATTTCAATGGCGTCACATCATATTTCAATGACGTCATATCATATTTCAATGACGTCACATCATATTTCAATGACATCATATCATATTTCAGTGACGTCCCATTGCCATATTTGGAACCGTTTTTGACCTGCGTAATATTAATAACAGATTGTCAGCATAAAACTGGCGTAAAAAACCCTAATATTAATAAAAACAAAAACCACACCCATAGCAGAGCTCTAGATAAGGGGCGTTAAGTACATGATCTAGAATCCTTATTTGACCATATAACCCTATGATGTGGGTACTCAAAATAATCGTCTCACTGAGACGATTCTTTTGAGTACCCACATCATAGGGTTTGGTTGTATAATAAAAAGGATATTGTGGGGGGAAAGAGCTGTATGCCCCTTCTTATCTGGACTACTGCCCGTGGTGTACGTACCTTTACACGAGTCAGAATTTGTGTATACTCGTCCCCGTTCAGTATTCCCATATTGTACACAGAAGGCGGGATCAGCGACATCTCTATGGGATTTGTGTCGTCAAGGTTTAGTGTCGCTATGAGATTAAACCCGGCCTCAGTGAACACTTTCAGGTAGTCGGTTTTATTCTTAAATACAATACAATACAATTCAATGCAATAACATACAATACAATACAATATAATGCAATGCAATACAATGCAATGAAATACAATATAATAAACTACAAAGTAATATAATGCAATACAATACAATGTAACATAATATAGATCTAATACAATATAATACAATACAATATAAATAATACAATACAATACAATACAATGTAATATAATGCAATACAATACAGTGTAACATAATATAATACAATATAATACAATACAATGCAATGCGATAACACATAATATAATACAATATAATTCAATACAATACACTATAAAACAATACAATGCAATACAATACAATGCAATATAATATAATATAATAATAATATAATAATGATAATATAAATATAATATAATATAATATAATATAATATAATGTAATATAATATAATATAATATAATATAATATAATGCAATACAATGCAATACAATACAATACAAAGCGATTTGGGGTCTTATTACAACTTTTTACGGTATCGCATAATCGAATATGGTAGTAACATGTGTTATCCACTGTTATTATCGCAGCGAGATTAAACCCGGCATCATTAAACACTTTCATCTAGTCGGATTTATTCTTAAATACAATGCAATACTTTTACAAACCATTTTTATACTTTCAGGCAAATTTGCATAATAATGAGCAAAGTTTCTCCATTTGCCACAATGTTTTCAACTCTATTCAATAATTGTACTTTCATTTGAAGACATTTTCCATATTTTTTGCCTAGCAGATTTCGAAGTTATCTCCTGCAGAAATGTTGTATGTGGGGGAAGGGTTAAGCGAGACTTAGGTCTGTTGTGATCTAGATGGACGTACCTGCCACCATTCCAGTGATTTACCGTACACGAGCCCATAATTGTCCTTTTCGACCACCTTACCCGGTTCCAAATCGGTGTCCAAGGAAAACCCCAGAAAAGAGTTGTCCGGATTCTCAGCTGAAAGTATTAAAGGTGTACCGATACAATTTTGTATCGGTATAATGGTGTACAGGTACAATTGTGATCGTGTATAATTGTGTACATGTATAAGTGCGAACATGTATGTAAGTGCGTACAAGTATAATTGTGTATCGGTATAATCGTGTACTTATATAATTGTGTATCCATATAACTATGTACCAGTATAATTGTGTACCAGCATAAGTGTGTACCCGTATAATTGTATATCAGTACCATTATGTATCGGTATAATTGTGTATTTGTAAAAGTATGTGTCGGTGTAACCTTGGAACCGGTATAATTGTGTACCGGTACCAGTATATATCAATTTCCTTGTTGAATACCAAATACTTTGAAAATGGTAGTAATGGCTGCCATCATTGTTGTCTGTCCGGGTTAGCCTGCGCGGCATGCCTAGGGTGATCCGGGTCGATACTTTACGCAGAGTCCACAACGTTGGTCTTCTCGTAATACGGCTCATATGCGTACAGCAAAAGTTTTTAGTCTGATGTCCAAAGTGTTATTTCAAAAGCATCAAAGCCACGAGTGCATTAAACCTTCATGCATGTTCGTAAGTTGGTGAATATAGCAAAACATTAACTCTTTCTGCGCCAAAGGCAATATTGAGGTTTTTGCAAACAATACTGATTCAGGTGAGTCAGTTCATGACGAGCTGTCTCACCTGAAATCAGCATTGTTTGCCTGTTAGTTATAAAAATATTCCAAAACTCTTAGTACAAGAGAAACGCAGACGCCCGATTTTGAACATGGAAAAGTCTACTTTAAACAATTCGGCGCTGAAAGAGTTAAGAAGATACATAGTATCTACCAAAATCATAGTTAAGTGGTCCGAATTATGTATTTATGTGCCCGCGGTCAATCAATATTCACAAAGTCTATCAATTGTGTGTAAAACATATTATCGAAAACATGATTTTCCGGGTGAAAAGTAGTCCCCGTTTTCTTCGATTAAAAAAAATCACTGGTCAGACTACTCACGATACATGGTGTAGAATTGTCGCGGATTGAGATCTAGTCCGCCCCAAAAAGTAGTTCGGTTGTGTTTAGCGGCAAACATTTTGTCGTTCCACGAGGGATCCGTTCCGAACACATCTAGCACGCGCAGTCTGCACCTATTTAGAAATTTAGAATTTTAGACGTGTATGTTAGATCATCACGTGTCGGGGGTTTATTATATATACATTTAGTTGAAGAAATAGTTTTCAAATACATTTAGAATTCAGCATGGTATTATATAAATATGGCATGTCTTCCAGTGTGACAGTACATATTGTCAACATTCGGGTAAATACTGTTAAACTCGGCTTCGTCTCGGGTAACAGTAGTTTCCTCATGTTGACAATATGTACTGTCACACTGGAAGCCATGCACTATTTATGTTTAGTCAACATGAAGAAAATACTGTCATAACACTTAATATTGGACAGCGTTATAATGGAGCTGCACTGTATTAACTTACTTATAAGTAGTGTTATAATTAAGACTGTGTTATATTGGACAGCGTTATAATGGAGCTGCACTGTATTAACTTACTTATAAGCACTATATCGCTGACGAAAGATTCTTAGAATATGTCGAATACCAAAGATGTCTGAATATATTAGACTTGATGAGTCCTCGTCCTTCCCATCACACTCGCCATTAACTTCGTTGAAGAACGTGTCAAACCTGAAAACAACAAATCATAATACATGTGAGCGGTTCCATGAGAAAACCAACATTATGGCCTCTGCGTAATGTTTCGACCCAGATCAGCCTGCGCAGTCCGCGCACACTGATCATGGCCGACACATTCCGTCGAAGGGGGATAGAGGTTTGGAGTAATGATTCCTGTAACAGAAAATCGACAGGAGGCGAAAAGTGTCTGCCCGGATTAACCTGCGCGGCATGCTTATGCTGATCCGAGTCGTTACTTTACACAGAGTCCACAATGTTGGTTTTCTCGCGGAACGGCTCAGGCAATCCGCGCAGGCTAATCCGGGCCGAAACATTCCGTCTCGGGGGAATAGAGGTATAGAGTAATGATATCTGAAACAGAAAATCTACAGGAAGCAAAAAGTGTCTGTCCGGTTTAGCCTGCGCGGCATGCTTAGGCTGATCCGGGTCGATACTTTACGCAGAGACCAACATGTTGGTTTTCTCGTGGAACGGCTCATATTACATTGGGAAATTCATTTTACAATAGCGTTCACATCAACAGTAACCGCTTTTTAAAACAAGAGCACCGCGTACGGCACAGACGCTCGACTGATAGAAAACAATAAAAAAAGCTTAGCTGAACAAAAAACCTTAACCGGACGACGACGCCAGGGTCATGACAATAGCTCTCGTTTTTTCAAAAGTCGAGCTAAAAATGCATCAGACGACTTTGAAAACATTTAGGCAAAACTAAAAAACCTCTTGAAATGGAAGTATAAGAACTGAAAATAGTTGGAAACATTGTGACAAAAGGAGAAATTGCTTATCATGTTTTCAAACGTCGTTCGTTGCAGGTTCGTCTCAATGCATTTGTATGAGGGTAAGGGTTAACGGCTAGAAATTATCTTTTCAGATCAACCTACCCACGTAATTGGACAGTCTCGCTTATGACGGTCACCTCGTGTCCGATAAGGTGGAGTCCGGCCACTAAATCTGACCACTGCAAAAGCTCGCCAAGATATCCACCTGTTTTAATAAGGAAAACAATAACGAGTCCGTGCTAGGGGAAAAGTACACGTTGGGGTTTTTGAATAGTCTATACATCTGCTTCATCGTCATCATTTGAGTCGTCCCGCGGGAAAACCAGCATTGTGGTCTCTGCGTAAAGTATCGACCCGGATCAGCCTAAGCGTGCCACGCAGGCTTACCTGGACCGACACTGTTCGTATCCTGTGGATTTTCTGTTTCAGGAATAACTACTGTATACATCTATCACCCCCTAAGACGGAATGTGTCGGCCCGGATCAGTCTGCGCGGACAGCGCAGGCTGATCTGGTCGATACATTACGCAGATGTATTGATATGAGCCGTCCCTCGAGAAAACCAACATTGTGGTCTCTGCGTAAAGTATCGACCCGGATCAGCATAAGCATGCCGCGCAGGCTAATCCGGGCAGACACTTTTTCGCCTCCTGTGAATTTCCCGTTTCAGGAATAACTACTGTATACATCTATCCCCCCCTAAGACGGAATGTGTCGGCCGGATCAGTCTGCGCGGACAGCGCAGGCTGATCTGGTCGATACATTACGCAGATGTATTGATATGAGCCGTCCCTCGAGAAAACCAACATTGTGGACACTGCGTAAAGTATCCACCCGGATCAGCATAAGCATGCCGCGCAGGCTAATCCGGGCAGACACTTTTCGCCTCCTGTGAATTTCCCGTTTCAGGAATCATTACTCTATAACTCTATCCCCCTGAGACGGAATGTGTCGGCCCGGATCAGTCTGCGCGGACTGCGCAGGCTGATCTGGGTCGATACATTACGCAGAGGCCATAATGTTGGTTTTTCTCACAGGACGGCTCATATCCGAATATACACCATCGTCGGACATATGGTTGTTTCACTGTCGTTTCGCCGTTTTGACAGAACAGATTAGAAATTACATAAACCAATCAAAATGAAGCTTACATTTCCGTTAATCTCATACGTGGAGACGCATAGAAAAATAGCTGCGCCCACGGATCGTAAATGTGCGTTCTGTTTATCGTCTTTAAACAATTAACTTAACAATACATGTGCTCCTTAAACCCAACATAGTTCACATAATCACACTTTTATTAAAGCAAACTTAAAATACTTTTATTATGAGGGATGTAATTGACTGTTTGCCACAGTGCGACATTGTGCTGCATCCAATCAGAATCAATATTTGCTATCTGTCAAAACGGCGAAACGGCAGTGAATAATGTCACGATTGATGCTGGAGCATAACGGAGTCAACAACCGTTGGTGTACACACATTAACAGAAGCTTGTAGCACAGTTTATCTAGTGTAGTTATTTATCTTACATCGATTGCGATACAAGCCTTCAACTTATATTAATCACGTTCAATGTCTGCTTCCTGGATTCTTTACCAGTACGTTTACGTGGAAAGTTTCCATTCCAAATATTAGAGCCCATTCGCCACGGGATTCGAACCCGGGGCCTTAGATACGAGAGGCCGACGCCCTAGCACTGAACCACTGTCTTCAGCACTCAAAACAATCGCCCTAAAGACACAATGCAACAACAAACATATTAGCGGCGATGCAGCCGACTGATTCGAATCTACACAGTTCATAGAATCCAACGTGTACCTTCTATCATGCATGGGCTCTCTACGGTCCCCGGTTAAAATCATAGTACAATGAACTCGTGCAATGGTGTAGTTCCAGAACAGAACAGAACTTTATTACATCTCTCGGTACATTCAGTACAACATGAGGAAATGGTATAAGTACAAGAGATCTATTTAAATACTATCACGTGATCACATATTTCATTTTTTGCTTAAAGGAGGGATTGTACTTAGTACTCAGCATGGATACTCTGCTAATGAGAGGCAGGGTATTCATGGCTAACCATAAAGGTATTGTTCCGAATCCGTTAACTCTTTTAGCGCCTTATTGTTTGAAGTAGACTCTTCCATGTTCAGAATCGGGCGTCTCCATTTCTCCCGTAATAAAAGTTTGGACTATTTTGATAACTAAAAGGCAAACAATGCTGGTTTCAGGCGAGACAGCTCGTTACAAAAACCTCAATATTGCCCCAGGTACTGAAAGAGTTAATCTATATTAATTAACGCTTTCCCACTTATAGTGCATATTGACGCGCAACAATGGCAGGTGGACTTAAAACATTGTGAAAAAGGAAGAAATTGATCAGAACGATGAATTTTTGTCTCATTTTGTCACAATGTTTTCAACTTTATTCAACTATTATACTTTCATTTACAGAAATTAATTCTGTCATATTTTGCCAAGATGTTTTCAACGTGGTCTGCTGGGGCTTTCTTGTGGGCTGCAATATGTTTTAAAGACGTTTTAAAGATGTATTTCGTCCTATGAGGTGCTGTCTTAACACTTCCCCATAGACAATAAATCTGCAGCAGACGACTTTGAAATTATTAAGTCCAAACTATAGAAAATGTGTATAAATGATAGTATGATAATAGAAAAGAGTTGAAATCATTGTGGCAAACGGAGAAATTGCTCCTTTTACTACTATGATTTCAAATGTCGTCTGCGTCAGAAAGCGTCTTTATATGGGAAAGGGTTGATATGTGATACTGGATCTATTTGAGCCTATCTATTCACTATTGTGAACAATATAGATCACCCTGTGCACCCACATACATCTAATCAATGTCTCCACTTTTCACATATTGCTAAGATAAGCCTGTTTAAAGATTATGTCAACTTGCGTATATTCTAATAATACTGAATAGATGGGCACGGTGACCACATTCTTCAGAGATGCCAACTTGTACATTTTCACCATGTACGGGCTCATTTGGTCTTTACTCGTTATTTGCCCTCCAAGGCCATGTTGTATATACATCGAAAATATTGAAAACATTGATGGAATAAAGACAGTAACCGATTGCTGTTATCCTTGGTACCCTGGTTTGCGGTGGTACCATTACAACGTAACTGATATTATACAACTGATATTATACATGGTAAACGTTAGTCTGGTTCCCGACTTCCTATGATAGTCCTTTACTCAGTAATAAGGAACTCCGGACTAGGTAAACGTTAGGATGAGACGAACACTCGGTTGATTTTTTTTATATGTGTTTTACGCCGTTTTAAACATTATTTCAGTTATATCACGGCGACAGCTTACTTATTCATGATCCCTGGGTAAACAAACCAGTACTAGGCTAGGAAATGTGCCTTGCCAAAGGGCATTCCACCGTGACCGTCGTGCAACGACTGGGGATCAATACCGAGACGCTCAGTTACAAATACCCGTCGCTAGCTACTACCACGGCGGATTCCTAAACTCTGTTGAAAAGCACACCTCCTGCCCAATGACATATCGTTACACATGACTGATTTAATCAATGAACACTCTACATGAGCAGTTCTTTGCGGTAACCACCAGTAATGAATGTGCGTCTATCGTAGATCCAGATCAGCCTTTCCATCCGCGCAGACTGATCTGGCTCTGCACTGTTCGCCAACTCAAGTAATCATAGATGGTTTCGAGAAACGTTTGTAACGCAGTGTGCATTTATACCGTTAGCAGCAACGCGGAAACGGGTATATTTTGACACGTGTAATAATTACGTTAATGTTGGTTTTCACAAAGCACCGTTCAAATGGAAGCTGTTTCATGCGCTCATGTGTCTTGTTTGATATGAGAAACTCTGTAGATTGTAAAGTCTGTAAAAGCTTACAGTTTCACCAAAGCCTTCACTGATCATTTAACATTAGAAAACACAATGACCTAGACGTGGTACCTGACGAAATACTAGAGTGATAGCCACACATTACCTTTGAATTGGTGCTCCGCTAAATTCCGTTTCGATTCTCTCGTAAGCGCCCCGATAAATACCAAGATCTGGAAAAAGATGAAACGTAAACTATTGCAAACTTTCAAATACAGAATGAATGCATGTATATTCTTTTATGGCACATCGACAGCTAAGGTCATTTAGCGCGCAATTAAATTTAATTATTCATGATCTCTGGGTAAACAAACCAGTACTAGGCTAGAAAATGTGCCTTGCCCAAGGGCACTCCACCATGACCGTAGTGCCGCGACTGGGGATCGAACCCGGGACACCCGGTTTCGAAATCCCCGACGCTAACCACTCGACCACAGTGGATTCCTTCAAATACAGAAAAGGAACAATTGACCAGTTAAACCTTTCCCACCCTTATATGCATCTGCAGCAGACTACTTTTGAAAACATTGCGGCAAAAGGAGAAATTGCCTATAATAAGCAATTTCTCCTTTTGTCACAATGTTTTCAACTTCATTTGATGAATATACTATCGTTTGTACAGATTTCTTATAGTTTTGTCCGTTTATATTTCAATGTCGTCTGCTGCAGATGTGTTGTATGTGGGAAAGGGTTAACAGTGAGAGTGCGCACCATGTATATAAGCTTCCTGGAGGTAAATCAGGAATGTAGCCACGAGGGCTGTCAATCTAGGGCTTGTGAGCTCGAACCCCAGCTCGGTTAACTTTCTTTTCGACGTTTGACAATGGTCAATGTTACAAGCGTCATCTGTCTTCCGTCAATGGGCATGCAGTCAATGTCGAAAGGCAGCCAGTTGCATGGGAAACAGTTGTGAGGAGTACCAGTTTGTGAAAGTCAGGAACAACACAGGTGGTTGAACTTGCCACCATGATATGATGGAAATATTGTTGAAATGGCATTAAAGCCCAAATCAATCAATCAATGAAACAGAACGGTGAAAAATGGAAGACTACGCGGAACCATAGGTTGATCTTGATCTTAATTTGTTGCAATGTTCGGGAGGTCGATCTTCTTATTTATTTCTTTTTCTTTGATACACCGTTTTTTAAAAAAAAGAATTATTACCTTTTTACGTTTCCTTTGTTGAAGTTTACTCCGACTAAAATATCCATCTACTGCTTTTACCCACTTCGGCCACATGCGAGAAATGCGCATGCGCATCCAGGCATACGTTTGTCGGTCGTCCTGATCCGCCAAGATATCCAGCAAGTCTTGTAAATTGTCCTGTATCTTGGCCTGTAAATGAACAGCGACTGATCATTTTAGAGTTTTCAATGTTGTGTTCGTAGATTAAAACTCGAGATATGAATCATTACTGCACCGTTACAGTATTACATGCACTTAAATCAATACTTCAAAAGGTTTCTGCTGAGGTAAAACGTGTAACAAAACCTTACAATTATGTTGAAAACAAGTTTCTTCACCTCTCAATGTAATTATCGAAAAGCGAAATTGGACTTAAAACCGACTTGGCCATTCATTCGTTTGGACGTTTGACAAAGGCCAATGTGACAATTGGCCATTCGTCTTCAATGAATCGACTAATTACGCTAAGTGAAAAGTGAAAAGGTAGTCAGTTGAATGGGAAGACTGTTACTTGGAGTACTGATGCGAGAAGGCAAGGAAACACATAGGACAGTTTGTGAACAAAGCCGCCCTGAAATAGCTAAACAATATTGAAAAACGGCTAGAAGGTCAAATTGATAATTGCATTTGAACAGTTCTCTCCCGTAGTAAACACGCTATCAATAACATAACATAACATAACATAGATTTATTGCAGTACAAGTCCTCCAGCCCAAAATACAAATAACAGCATAATTAAGATGATGTATTATATTACTTATGCTTGTATGTATAATAATTATAACATTTAGAAATAACAGTCACATTTTCTTCAATGGATGCTTATAGTTTAAACCTAATTGCACATATATAAATTTCACAAAATGTCCAGATAGTCTTCGTTAATGCCTTCTCATTAAACTTGGAATTGCAAAACATGCCCTTTTCACATATTCTGACATCAATTTACAGAAAGAAGTATTGCCAATCAAGAGGTCCGGGTTCTTCAAGTGGGACTATTTTCAGACATTTCCTTGGCTTATCGAAAAACGGATAAATAAAATAAAAAATGACCATTTGTTTTATATTTGTTTATAGCAATACAATATAATATATTCCGGTATGTAAAATGTCTAGAATAGTCCGGTATGTAATATATCTCCGGTACGTAAAATAGTCAAGTATGTAAAATGTCCAAAATAGTCCGGTATGTAAAATGGTTAAAATAGTCCGGTATGTAAAATGTCTAAAATAGTCCGGTATGTAAAATGTCTAAAATAGTCCGGTACGTAAAATGTCTAAAATATTCCGGTATGTAATATGTATAAAATAGTCCGGTATGTAAACTGTCTAAAATAGTCCGGTATGTAAAATGTCTAAAATAGTCCGGTACGTAAAATGTCTAAAATAGTCCGGTATGTAAAATGTCCAAAATAGTCCGGTATGTAAAATCAAATTGGGTAGAAGAAGCTGATAAAAACGTGTCCCCAATACACGCATTATGTGAGCCATTCAACGAGAACACCAACATTATGGTCTCTGCGTAATATATCGACCCAGATCAGCCTAATTCATGATTCATGAAACAGAACATCCACAGGTGTCCGGGTTAGCCTGCGCGGGATGCTTATGCTGATCCGGGTCGATATTTACGCAGAGTCCGCACTGTTGATGTTCTCATGAAACGGCTCAATTATTACTATATACATGAGCGTCGTGATGTTTAATAAATATAAGAAGGCGGTATGACACCTACCTCTTCCGGTTTAGAGCACGCATGCTTTTCTATTTCCGGTTCCTTTGGTTTTTCTGTCCATCCAGTATATAGTGTGTACACCAACACAACTATGATAGCACATACGATGGGTTTTCTGTGTCGAAACCACATGTTTCGAATCTTTCTATTTACTGGCATAGTCTATGTTTACTTATCTGAAGACAAAACGGAGAGACAGCACAGGTTACGTATTGCTTCAAACAATTCATATACTTCACAAGCTCGAATCATCAGTGAAGTAAACAATATTTCGAGGGCTTGGCGTGAAACAGTTGTAACTAAAAACCTATTTTGAAAACCCTGGTTTAGGGGAAATTTTGACCCTTGTGTAAACAATGCAAATTTAGGTGCCATTGCTCAGAACGAGCAATGGCACCTAAATTTC
Organism: Serripes groenlandicus; assembly: GCA_031761405.1. NCBI lineage: Eukaryota > Metazoa > Mollusca > Bivalvia > Cardiida > Cardiidae > Serripes > Serripes groenlandicus. The sequence goes on along the minus strand of JASEVX010000014.1, from coordinate 47,919,932 downwards.
CATTGTTTACCAAGAAAAATGATTTAACGCTTATAAAGACTTTATGGCGAGGTGATTAACCTTGGTACAAAAATTACCAATTTTAGTTACAACCGTTTCACGCCAAGCCATCGATTTGTTTGTTACGTTGTTATTGGGAATCTGCCGTGACCGTGTGGTTAGCGTCGGGGACTTGCAACCGTGCGTCCCTGGTTCGCTCTCAATAGTGGTATTTGGTGTAGTGCCTTTTGGGGCGAGGCACATTTTCCTGGCCTAGTACTGGTTTGTTTACCCAGGGATAATGAATACGTGAAACTGTCGCCGTGATGTAACTGAAATAATGTTGAAAATGGCGTAAAACACCAATGAAACAAATACGTTGTCATATCGAGATATACGTTTCAGATGTGGGCAAGTCACACCGCTCTCAATAGTGGTAATGGTGTAGTGCCTTTTGGCGAGGCACATTTTCCTGGCCTAGTACTGGTTTGTTTACCCAGGGATCATGAATAAGTGAACTGTCGCCGTGATGTAACTGAAATAATGTTGAAAATGGCGTAAAACACCAATGAAACAAATACGTTGTCATATCGAGATATACGTTTCAGATGTGGGCAAGTCACACCGCTCTCAATAGTGGTAATGGTGTAGTGCCTTTTGGCGAGGCACATTTTCCTGGCCTAGTACTGGTTTGTTTACCCAGGGATCATGAATAAGTGAAACTGTCGCCGTGATGTAACTGAAATAATGTTGAAAATGGCGTAAAACACCAATGAAACAAATACGTTGTCATATCGAGATATACGTTTCAGATGTGGGCAAGTCACACCGCTCTCAATAGTGGTAATGGTGTAGTGCCTTTTGGCGAGGCACATTTTCCTGGCCTAGTACTGGTTTGTTTACCCAGGGATCATGAATAAGTGAAACCGTCGCCGTGATGTAACTGAAATAATGTTGAAAATGGCGTAAAACACCAATGAAACAAATACGTTGTCATATCGAGATATACGTTTCAGATGTGGGCAAGTCACACCGCTCTCAATAGTGGTAATGGTGTAGTGCCTTTTGGCGAGGCACATTTTCCTGGCCTAGTACTGGTTTGTTTACCCAGGGATCATGAATAAGTGAACTGTCGCCGTGATGTAACTGAAATAATGTTGAAAATGGCGTAAAACACCAATGAAACAAATACGTTGTCATATCGAGATATACGTTTCAGATGTGGGCAAGTCACACCGCTCTCAATAGTGGTAATGGTGTAGTGCCTTTTGGCGAGGCACATTTTCCTGGCCTAGTACTGGTTTGTTTACCCAGGGATCATGAATAAGTGAAACTGTCGCCGTGATGTAACTGAAATAATGTTGAAAATGGCGTAAAACACCAATGAAACAAATACGTTGTCATATCGAGATATACGTTTCAGATGTGGGCAAGTCACACCGCTCTCAATAGTGGTAATGGTGTAGTGCCTTTTGGCGAGGCACATTTTCCTGGCCTAGTACTGGTTTGTTTACCCAGGGATCATGAATAAGTGAAACCGTCGCCGTGATGTAACTGAAATAATGTTGAAAATGGCGTAAAACACCAATGAAACAAATACGTTGTCATATCGAGATATACGTTTCAGATGTGGGCAAGTCACACCGCTCTCAATAGTGGTAATGGTGTAGTGCCTTTTGGCGAGGCACATTTTCCTGGCCTAGTACTGGTTTGTTTACCCAGGGATCATGAATAAGTGAACTGTCGCCGTGATGTAACTGAAATAATGTTGAAAATGGCGTAAAACACCAATGAAACAAATACGTTGTCATATCGAGATATACGTTTCAGATGTGGGCAAGTCACACCGCTCTCAATAGTGGTAATGGTGTAGTGCCTTTTGGCGAGGCACATTTTCCTGGCCTAGTACTGGTTTGTTTACCCAGGGATCATGAATAAGTGAAACTGTCGCCGTGATGTAACTGAAATAATGTTGAAAATGGCGTAAAACACCAATGAAACAAATACGTTGTCATATCGAGATATACGTTTCAGATGTGGGCAAGTCACACCGCTCTCAATAGTGGTAATGGTGTAGTGCCTTTTGGCGAGGCACATTTTCCTGGCCTAGTACTGGTTTGTTTACCCAGGGATCATGAATAAGTGAAACCGTCGCCGTGATGTAACTGAAATAATGTTGAAAATGGCGTAAAACACCAATGAAACAAATACGTTGTCATATCGAGATATACGTTTCAGATGTGGGCAAGTCACACCGCTCTCAATAGTGGTAATGGTGTAGTGCCTTTTGGCGAGGCACATTTTCCTGGCCTAGTACTGGTTTGTTTACCCAGGGATCATGAATAAGTGAAACCGTCGCCGTGATGTAACTGAAATAATGTTGAAAATGGCGTAAAACACCAATGAAACAAATACGTTGTCATATCGAGATATACGTTTCAGATGTGGGCAAGTCACACCGCTCTCAATAGTGGTAATGGTGTAGTGCCTTTTGGCGAGGCACATTTTCCTGGCCTAGTACTGGTTTGTTTACCCAGGGATCATGAATAAGTGAAACCGTCGCCGTGATGTAACTGAAATAATGTTGGGTTTTTTAAACGGCGTAACACACCAATGAAACAAATGCGTTTCGCGGAAGTGAGCACCATTATTTGAAAAATGCTCATTTGGTACTCACGAATGGACGTGGAAAAGGACCCATAATTAACGTTTTCGAGTGATCACTTTACTAAGACTAATTTATATAAGTATATAGTATAATCTTTATTTCTTACAATATTGAAGATTACAAGAATACAATGTAAATGAAATTGAAAATAACAGAATGGAGATACAATTGATAGAAAAAGAAGAAGAAAAAAAAAGAAGCAAAACAACAAAAACACCGTGAATGTGAATATGCACACATGTATTGAGACGTATAAACGCTTACATAATGTGTACACATTCACACACATGTACAAACATAGACACATAATATATACATGAACATGAAAACCATACAAACATAGACAAACAATATATACATGCACATGAAAAAAAAAACATAATTCTTAAACTGTCTGCGCTGAATTTCATAAAGTAGACTCTTCCATGTTATAAATCCGTCGCTTCATGGTTCAATTTCGGATCTTTTTGAAAAACTAAAAGACAAACAATGCTGATTTCAGGTGAGAGGGCTCGTTACGAGCTGACTCATCTGCATCTGTATTGTTAAAATCCTCAATAGTGTTATTGGCGCCGAAACAGTTCAATGTTAACTGTGAAAATCAAGCCAATGATAACATCATATCATCTAAGGATAATAACTACTGGTTCAATGTTTTCAGAAAAGACGGAGCCGTTCGAAGAATTTGTTAGAGTAAAAATGATTTATTCGAATTATCAAACTTGACTTGATGCCTGGGAACATTTCGAGTGCTTGGCATGAAACGGTTGTTACTAAATTTGTCATTTTTTTACCAAGGTTAATCACCTCGCCATAATGTCTTTATAAGCGTTAAATCATTTTACTTGGTTAAGAATGGAAATTTAGGTGCCATTGCTCGTTCTGAGCAATTGCACCTAAATTTGCATTGTTTTCAAAGGAATAAACCAGGTTTTTTTTAAAATAGTTTTTTTTACTTACAACCATTTCACGTCAAGCCCTCGATTTGGTATTTCACGATTTTAAGTGTGTGTTCGTTATGACATCATTTCCAGAAATAAGTTCGAAGTAAACAATATATTCCAGTTAACGTGAGACAACTGCACTTCGAGTTATCGATGAGTTCGACTTAAATGATATACTCGATTCCTCACATGTTCGAGTCAACGCGATTCGACCTGCGAATTAAAAATATAAACAAATCACAGTTGTCAAAGTTGTCAAAGTTCAATAATAGACGGACATTTTAAATGTAGTATTTGACAAGAAAATCATTATTTATTAAATCCATCTAAAACTTACAACTTATTTCAATTGGAATCATGTGTATTTCTACCTCTACAATCAATAAAATCCACCTCAAATACTGATCAGACGAACACTAATACTTATTGTAATTTACTCATGTTAGTATACGCTACAATGCACTGATAACCCTTTACCAACTACAATAAAAGGGCACCAGACGAACACTAATACTTATTGTAATTTACTCGTGTTAGTGTACGCTATACAATGCCCTGTTAACCTTTTACCACATACATACATACAAAGGGCACCAGACGACTTCTCAAACATCTTGTTAAGATGTCTATAGATGTCTATAGATGTCTATAGATGTCTATAGATGAAAGTAATATTATTAACTCTTTAAACGCTAATGGCAGTCTTGAAGTTTTTGCAAACAATGCAGATTTCAGGCGAGACAGCTCGTTACGAGCTGTCTCACCTGAAATCAGCATTGTGTGTATTTTAGTTATAATTAAAATAATCCCAAACTCTAATTACATGAGAAATGGAGACGCCCGATGTTGAACATAGAAGAGTCTACGTTAAACAATTCGGCGTTGAAAGAGTTAGAAAGAATGGAAACAATGTGTCAAAGGGGTAAAATGAGGATTTTGAGTAATATCTCGTTTTGCCACTTTTTCGAAAGTCATCTGCTGCATATACGTCATAACGTGTATACATGTTGTAAAGGGTTAACCCATTCCCTACATTTTGTAAAGATTTAACCCGTTCCGACTTGTAGACGCATTCTGACGCGTCTGATCAGAGACACGTGTTTATATGTCTCTGGTCTGATACAGACGGCTTTTGAACTCAATATGGCAAAATGTGAAATTTATCGTAACGGACTATTTCTCTTTTTGTCACAATGTTTTCAACTATATTTAATCACTTTATTTTTTATCTATAGATAATTTCAATATTTTCAAAGCCGTCTGCTGCAGACTGGTTGTATGTGGGAAAGGATTAACACAGTCGAATATACACGACTACTTTACGCTACACGCATGTCACAGAGAAAAAGAAATGTAAATATCTTTTGAAATAAAACCTAATATTTTCTTCATTATGTGCTAGCAAACGTTCATTGCCCATGGGCACTACTTGGAACTCGAGCATGAATGCTCAAGCAAGTCTTCATCCACTGGTGATAAAACTACCTGGTGTCCTGGTGATAGAACTACCTGGTGTCCTGAATTTCGAACTAACTGCTGTCCTGGTGTTCGAACTCACACTCTTTGGATGGACAGCCTACGCAGCTACCGACTGATCTACCAGGGCACATGTAAACAAACAAACAAACAAACAAACAAACAAGCACACGAACAGTTAACCCTTTCCCTCATACGACAATTCTGCAACAGACGACTTTGAACATATTTTGTCAAAAAAGAGAATATCTCTATAATTGAATGGATAACCTATGACTAAAAGTGGAAAAACATTAAGGCAAAAGAAGAAATTGCTCGTTTTGAGCAATTTCTTCTTTTGTCACTATGTTTTCCAAAAGCCGTCTGCTGCAGGGGCGTCAGAAAGCGTATATATGAGGGAAAGGGTTAAAACCGGTAATTATACATACATTTTTTTCTATTGAAGCAGGCGTATTCCTCGTGTTTGAATAATGACTTCCTCTTCAAGCACTGTGCAAACCTGCACTGAAATTCGTTGTAATTTTACTCATAGTAATATTCGATATAATAGAATGCACATTAACCCTTCACCACGTACAATAAACGAGCAGCAGACGATATATAAAACATTATAAAACAGCTAAGGCAAAAAATGTAAAATTGTCTAATTGAGAGAAAGGAGGAAAACATTACAAAAGGAGCAATTGCTAATTTTGAACAATATCTCATTTTGTCACAATGTTTCCAAAACGTTTCTGGATAAACGTTTATATGCGCCTACACGCGGGAAAGGGTTAGAACAGTTAAATATGCACAACTATTTGTCGCAGGTAAACATAAATTAATTATAATATATTCTTCCTTTAAAAATAGGAAACGATCCTTGTCCATGGAAACTCCTTCTTGACCGCAGCGAGCGGGGATTGCATCCGGCACACCCTGTGCTAAATGCTTCTGCAGCTTACTACCCGACCACGGTGAGTTATTCTACATTAATCGAGCTGTTAAGGCTGGGAACAAAATAACATGAGCCGTCCCACTAGAAAAACCAACATTATGGACTCTGCGAAATATGAAGTTTATGATTATTTCATCAAATTCGTGTCTGGTTTTATACTACCACTCAAGGCGGAATACATGACACGTGTTTTAACCCTTCCTTATATTAAGACGCTTTCTGACGCCTCTTTACAACTCAAGGCGAAATACATGACACGTGTTTTAAGACGCTTTCTGACGCCTCTTCAGTAGAAAGACGTATTAACACATTGTGACGAAAGGAGTAGTTAAACAAAACGTCATTTATAGAGATTTTTTCATATTTTTGTCTAAATGTTTACACTGTCATTTGTTGCATATTTGTTTAATGTGGACAAGGTGCTAATTCTCACGAAATAAACTACACACACTTCACAATTACATAATATATCCGAAACCAGGATTAGATAAAAGTGTAGAATAATTGTGATTATGCTTAACTCTTTCCCTCATAGAAAACATATAGACGCTTTCTGACGCCTCTGCAGCAGACGTCTTTTTGAAAACATAGTGACAAAAGAAGAAATTGCACAAAACGTGCAATTTCTCCGTTTGACACACTGTTTTCCACATTTAGCCATAGGTTATCCATTCAATTATAGAGATTTTCCATTTTGACAAAATATGTTCAAAGTCGTCTGCTTCAGCATTGTCGTATGATGGAAAGGGTTAACTGTTTAATCGCCTCGGTGGAGTAGTGGTAGAGTGTACGCCTCACGTGTGAGAGGTCATGGGTTCGATCCCCGATCGGGTCTCACCAAATACTTTAAAACTGGTAGTAACGGCTACCCTCCTTTGTGCTCAGGGTTACAGAGTTTCCATTACGACTGACTGGCTGGTGTCAGGATAAATTGACCACTAGTACTTTTGAAAATATATGGTAATGGCATTCCCTCCTTGGTGAATAAGATCTGAAGTTAGCGTAACGACTGACTCGCTGGCGTAATGATAAATGGACCAGTTGTTACTGGTAGCTTACCGTGGAAACGACTTGATATAACTGAAACATTGTTGACAGAGAGGTAAACCAAAGGATACATGGACTAGTTGTTACTGGTAGCTTACCGTGGAAACGTCGTGATATAACTGAACAATTGTTGAAAGCGGCGTTTAACAAACAACAATCAATCAAGCAGCACATCACACTAAGATATTATATCCGAAACGATGCCAGGATTAGATGAGCTTTCCCGCGAGAAAACCAACATTATGGTCTCTGCGTAATGTATCTACCCAGATCAGCCTGCGCAGTCCGCGCACACTGATCCGGGTCGATACATTCCGTCGAAGGGGGATAGAGGTTTGGAGTAATGATTCCTGAAACAGAAAATCCACAGGAGGCGAAAAGTGTCTGCCCGGATTAGCCTGCGCGGCATGATGATCCGGTCGATACTTACCCGATGGATACCAGAGTCCATAGTGTTGGTTTTCTCGCGGAACGACTCAGATACTTTTGTTGAATAACGGTGGTAATCATTAACCCTTTCCCACATACAATAAATCTGCAGCAGACGAAAATATGGTGACAAAAACCTGAAAAAAATCTCCATAAAAGATAGCTTAATTATTCAATAAAGCTGAACTGATTGTGGTCGAAGGAGAAATGTCTCATCATGAGCAATTTCACCTTTGGCCACAATGTTTTCAAAGTCGTCTGCTGCTATAGCGTCAAAATGCGTCTGCAGGTTGGAAAGGGTAAATATCCAATCCTCAGTCGGTATGTTGTCACGTGGCGTGACGTTTATTATCAGTTTATCGGTGTGCAAATATTGTATACAAGTTACTCTTTTGGGACCATTCAAAACTTTAATTAAGATGTGTAGATTAATACCGATCCATCCATATAGTCTGGTACCCTGCTATCTATAGTAGATGAGTACGCCTGGCATGAACCAACATTATGGTCTGGTACCCGGATTGCTATAGTAAATCAATACGTCTGGCATAAACTCTTTCTGCGCCAATGGCAATATTGAGGGGTTTTGCAAACAATACAGATTAAGGTGATACAGCTCGTGACCTGAAATCAGTAGTGTTTGCTTTTTAATTATAAAAATATTCCAAAATTCTTAAAAAACATGAAAACGAGAATCGGCCGATTTTGGACATGGAAGGGTCTACTTTAAATAACTCGGCGCTGAAATAGTTGAATAACAATGGCGACAAGATTGATGACATCGCCTTTTATATCGTATATTTAGTTAATTTGTAAATACACAACTGATGTTCGGAAACTCTACAGTGGAAAATTACTATTTGAGCTTTATAATCAAAATATAAATAAATGAAGCAGAGTTCGAACAGTTAACAAATGAGTCGTCCCGCGAGAAAACCAACATCATGGCCTCTGCGTAATGTATCCATCCAGATCAGCCTGCGCAGTCCGCGCAGACTGATCCGGGGCCGACACATTCCGTCTCGGGGGATAGAGGTTTTGAGTAATGCTTCCTTAAACAGAAAATTCACAGGTGGCGAAATGTGTCTATCCGGATTAGCTTGTGCTGTATGATTAAGGTCATCCGGTCCGACATATTCTGGCTCTGGTGGATAGAGGTATAGAGTAATGATTACTTAAACAGAAAATTCACAGGAGGCGAAACGTGTCTATCCGGATTAACCTGTGTGGCAAGATCAAGCTGACCCGGGTCGATACTTTTCGCAGAGTCCACAATGTTGGTTTTTCTCAAATGATGTCTCCATAGCCTTTCGCTTGCTGCACCATTTCTAAAGGGTGCCGCCATGTGTGGTGTTTTCATGACCCTATGGCACCTCGGTCATGGTGGAGTGCCCTTGGGCAATACCAATTTTCTAGCCTCGTACTGGTTTGTTTACCCAGGGATCATGAATAAGTGAACTATCGCGGTAATATAACTGAAATAATGTTGAAAGCGGCGTAAAACCCCAATAAATAAATAAATTGCATGACCCTATACTGTCCCTTTAGGTGGAGGTTACTCCAGACTGTCATCTAAAGTCCAGTCTCACACTATGTGCCGATGTAAATACATGTAATTCGATTACACCCCATAACTCGAACACATGTCCGGAGAGGATCTGTCTTTTGAAAACAGCGTTACGACCGTTCTGAATACTCTGGCGAGCAATCAGAAAAGCTCTTGTGCTGTTTTCATGATGTAATTGTAGCAATGGCTTGTTTTTTTTTATAATGAACATAGACAAACTACAAAGCTGTGTATTAATAACATGACCAGAAGAATGTTTGTGTGAAACTTGAGTAGATTGCAAATACAGTGGAACCTCTGTATAACGACCACCCATTGGAAGACAAAAGTCTTGTCTTTGTTCACATGTGGTTGGTTCTTATTTTCAGGGTCATTTATGCACTAAATTTGGTGTTTTTTTGAAACTAAGAGTGTGGTCGCTATATACAGGGCATCAATATGTAAAGCGGTCTTTAACACAGGTTAGACTTTATGTAAAACTAGGTGCATCTGCTCCCTCATTTAAGAGTGGAAAAATAACCCCGGTCTGGCCTTACCAATTACTTTAAACAGGGGACTAGATAAGAGGGAGTGAACAGGTATTTTCCCGACAATATTTCTATTATTTCTCAACCAAATCCTATGTTGTGGGTACTCAGAAGTTTTGTCTCACCGAGACGATTCTTTTGAGTACCCACAACATATGATTTGAATTTCGAATAAGAATTTAAGAACATGAATAATGGCCCTTATCTAAAGCTCTGCTTTAAATACTGTTGTAAAGTTTTAACCTGTTTGGCGCTCAGGATTGTGGTGTTAGCATTAATGACTTTCACTCCTGCATGATTGTGGTGTAAGCATTAATGACTTCCCAACCTGCATGATTGTGGTATGTTCATTAATGACTTCCACTACTGCATGATTGTGGTGTAAGCATTAATGACTTCCCCTCCTGAATGATTGTGGTGTTAGCATTAATGACTTCCCATCCTGCATGATTGTGGTGTAAGCATTAATGACTTCCCATCCTGCATGATTGTGGTGTTAGCATTAATGACTTCCCATCCTGCATGAGTGTGGTGTTAGCATTAATGACTTCCCCTCCTGCATGATTGTGGTGTTAGCATTAATGACTTCCACTCCTGCATGATTGTGGTGTAAGCATTAATGACTTCCCATCCTGTATGATTGTGGTGTTAGCATTAATGACTTCCCATCCTGCATGATTGTGGTGTTAGCATTAATGACTTCCCCTCCTGCATGATTGTGGTGTTAGCATTAATAACTTTCACTCCTGCATGATTGTGGTGTTAGCATTAATGACTTCCCATCCTGCATGATTGTGGTGTTAGCATTAATGACTTCCCCTCCTGCATGATTGTGGTGTAAGCATTAATGACTTCCACTCCTGCATGATTGTGGTGTTAGCATTAATGACTTCCCATCCTGCATGATTGTGGTGTTAGCATTAATGACTCACCCTCCTGCATGCTTGTGGTGTTAGCATTAATGACTTCCAACCCCTGCATGATTGTGGTGTTAGCATTAATGACTTCCAACCCCTGCATGATTGTGGTGTTAGCATTAATGACTTCTCCTGCTGCATGATTGTGGTGTAAGCATTAATGACTTCCCCTCCTGCATGCTTGTGGTGTTAGCATTAATGACTTCCACTCCTGCATGATTGTGGTGTTACCATTAATGACTTCCCCTCCTGCATAATTTTGGTGTAAGCATAAATGACTTCCCCTCCTGCATGATTTTGGTGTTAGCATTAATGACTTCCACTCCTGCATGATTGTGGTGTAAGCATTAATGACTTCCCCTCATGCGTGATTGTGGTGTTAGCATTAATGACTTCCCATCCTGAATGACTGTGGTGTTAGCATTAATTACTTCCACTCCTGCATGATTGTGGTGTTAGCATTGATGACTTCCACTCCTGCATGATTGTGGTGTTAGCATTAATGATTTCCCGTCCTGCATGATTGTGGTGTTAGCATTAATGATTTCCACTCCTTCAGGATTGTGGTGTTAGCATGAATGACTTCCCCCCCCCCCCCTCCAGGATTGTGGTGTTAGCATTACCCATCAACTAGTAGAACTTATCAAAGAAACTCCTTGCTATAAATGAAAACTCATTGAAAACGGTGTAAAACACCATACATTTCATTAATTTCTCTTGAGTAAATATAAAACAGGGTAGCTTTTTTTTATTACATTATTTGCCTGTAATAAAGAGTATGCTTTGATCAAATATAAAATACACGGATTTCTTTATACTAGATATGCATGCCTTTAATTAAAACAACCACAAACTCAAAGGTTTCTTGATCCTATTTGCCTTTAATTAAAGAATACATTTCAACAGATTTCTTTATTTTGTTTACCTTTGATGAAAGTATAAAACACACGGATAATTTTATGTTATTTGCCATAGATTGAAAGTATATCTTCTGTTAATTTATTTGTTTAAGAGTGCAAACACAAATTGAAAACAAACGATAGCCCTGTCTCCGGCTCCTTTGATGACCCATTGTGCGACCATTTTTTGCTGAAATGAAACAAACATGTGAATTAACAATCTAAATGTAATTGCATCTAGTCCTGTTATTTATATAATTTATCTACCATTGGTTTTTTTGATAGTCGACTTATAGCCGGAGTGATATTAACGTCTGTGTGAGTTTGTTAAAGCCGCGGTCACATTTTACGGTCACGCACGTAGTTGACCGTAGTTGACCGTAGTGGACTGTAGTTAAACGTATTAAACGTAGTCAGACGTAGTTAACTGTAGTTCAACGTAGTTATAAACTATGAACTTCAAGAAACCCATGATTTGGCCGTGGTAAGCACACTAGCACTCAATTGTTCAACATATTCAAAATATCTCTATGGTGAGCTTGGATGCCTAGACCCTTCTTTGACCGTAGTTTGAACGTAGTTGACCCTAGTTGACCGTACCGTATTAAACCATTGTTTACCGTAGTTTTGCGTACTTCGATCGTAGTTTAACGTAGTTTTCCGTAGCTACACGTAGTGATACCCTAGTAATGAACCACGGTCAACTACGTACGTGACCGTAAGATGTGACCGCGGCTTAAGAATGGGTAAAGGACTCTGGAATTAAACGATACATACTATGAGAGATGATAAGTGGTGTCATTTCTCGAAACTGGCGTTATATTGTTATCAAAATAGTTGTGGCTATTTCGTGACGCGCATGATTATCGTGGTTTGAATGATTATCGTGGTTTGAATGATTATCGTGGCACGAATGTTTATCTTGAAGCGTGTGTTTAGTGTTACACTAATGTGTATCGTGACGTGAATGTTTAGTGTAACGCTAATGTGTATCGTGACGTGAATGTTTATCTTGAAGCGAATGTTAAGTGTAACGCTAATGTGTATCGTGACGCGTATGTTTAGTGTAACGCTAATGTGTATTGTGACGTAATGTTTAGTGTAACGCTAATGTGTATTGTGACTTGAATGTTTAGTGTAACGCTAATGTGTATTGTGACGTAATGTTTAGTGTAACGCTAATGTGTATTGTGACGCGAATGTTTAGGGTAACGCTAATGTGCATTGTGACGCGAATGTTAAGCGAAACAGTAATTTGTAAATTGACGCGAATGTTTAGTGTAACGTGACGCGTATGTTTAGTATGACACGAATGTGTTTGTTACCCGAATGTTTAGTGTAACGATTATGTGTATTGTGACGTGAATGTTTAGTGTAACGCTAATGTGTATTGTGACGCGAATGTTCAGTGTAACGCTAATGTGTAACGTGACGCGTATGTTTAGTATGACGCGAATGTGTATTGTTACTCGAGTGTTTAGTGTAACGCTAATGTGTATTGTGACGTTAATGTTTAGTGTAATGTGACGTGAATGTTTAGTGTAACGCTAATGTGTATTGTGACGCGAATGTTTAGTGTAACGCTAATGTGTATTGTGACGCGAATGTTTAGTGTAACGACAATGTGTATTGTAACGCTAATGTGTATTGTGACGCGAATGTTTAGTGTAACGCTAATGTGTATTGTGACGCGAATGTTTAGTGTAACGACAATGTGTATTGTAACGCTAATGTGTATTGTGACGCGAATGTTTAGTGTAACGCTAATGTGTATTGTGACGCGAATGTTTAGTGTAACGATAATGTGTAACGTGACGCGTATGTTTAGTATGACGCGAATGTGTATTGTGACGTTAATGTTTAGTGTAACGATAATGTGTATTGTGATGCAAATGTTTAGTGTAACACTAATGTGTATTGTGACGTTAATGTTTAGTGTAACGCTAATGTGTATTGTGACTTGAATGTTTAGTGTAACGATAATGTGTATTGTGACGTGAATGTTTAGTGTAACGCTTATATGTATCGTGACGCAAATGTTTAGTGTAACGATAATGTGTATCGTGATGAGAATGTGTATCGTGACGATCGTGTGCTTTAGAGGCGTCAGAAAGCGTATATATGAGTGATAGGGTTAATACATACACTGGCCGATACGTCTACAGTGGGTAACGTGGCGATGTACGTGACGTTTGATCCGGCTACAACTGGACAGTGCAGAGACACTCCACAGTCAGTCTGCGTCTGGTATATATACCGAGGGTATATCAGGCCCGTATGTGCCGCTACCTCCGTTGATGTAAATTCGCTTCCAACTTCTTAAAGATAAAGTAAACAAATTAAAGGTGCTGACTTCCAGATTATAGATATTATAGTCAAAGTTTTAAAACTGTTCAAAAGTTGTCTTGTTTGTAGGAACAAATAAGAGTAATAATTTCACTTTCCAGTAAATTAAACATTTAAACATTGATCGTTTATGCTTCATTTTTACTGGGTAGATATACCCAGTAAGCCAACTTGTGTACATTTGCATGACTTTCAATTGACTTCTTTTCAAAACTGCACAAAAAGTTTTGAATAATGTATTACTTACCTGGAGTTCATCACCTTTAAAGAGTAAGTATATACCGTCACATTCAGCTTTATTGTATAAGCACTGTACACAGCATGCTAACATCGTCATTTCCAACTCAACCTTTTACAACCATCGTCCTTATGTGATGTAAATGCACTTTCATCTTCTTTAATGTATAGTAGAAAATATAAAAGGTAAAACCACACAATTCAGATTAACTTATTACTGCCTTCAGTTGTCCCTTTTTTATGCAAATGCAATTCCAATTATTTATTATATAGTAAAAACTGTAAACAGCATGATGAAATAGTCCTTTCCAACTTAACTTTTTACAACCATCGTCTGCCGTATGTGATGAATAAGCACTTCCGACTTAGTAGTAAATATAAAAAGCAAAACAGTCCAGTTTATTATCGTTTTGTATTCAGTTAACCCCAAGTTGATATAAACTTATTCCAATGTCTTCAATGTATAATAGATAATTTTAAAACAGTTAATAAAGCGTCCCGCGACATCTTAACTCATAATACCTATGGTCCTGCCTTTAGATAACCTAAATCACGGGAAATTCTTCCAACTCCTTTAATATATGAGAGGAAATTAAAACTTTTACTATATACAGGATCCGACATTTCATATAAAGTTTAATTAATTAAACGAGTTCAAGAAATGTGTTATCAAGCAAGTCTTACAGAGAAGTAGATTAACACTCTAGAGGCACTCCCATAGTTTACAAGCTTTTTGTTAAGAAATCAGTCTTTGTGTCACGTGTAAACCAAGGAGGTCCAAGCTTTAAAAAAAAAAAAAGTCCCCCCTGGCGCGGATCTCATTTCAATTCAACGAATAACCGTGTGAATTTTGTGAATTGAGATTTTGATATTTTCATTTAAAATTTATTCCAACATGAGGCATAAAGAAAATGGTCCTTTAATTTATGTATTAGTTGAGATTGAAATGGGACAGTATAAGCTAAGGTTGTACCAGAATCTCCTTAGCAAAATATAACAAGACGGCCCTGGTATGTAATAATAGAAGATATGACCATAGTGTTGAAGGTTCTGGTTAAACATTCGGATGATAGTCAATTTTAGTATAAGTCGTAAGTAGAAATCACATGCTGACGAACCTTCCTGTCTTTGTTGCTTTTTACAAGTTACCGTTTATCTCTGAGATTTTCTGTTGAGATTGAAGCGGGCACAAATAAGCTAAGGTTGTACAAGAATATCATTGACAAATACCACGAGACGGTCCTTGTAGGTTATAATAGACAAAAAAAAACATATTTTGACAATTTGGATTTTAAATTCAGGAGATATTTTCTTTGCGTAAATCTTTTCGTAAATCGATACTAGAAGCCGCATGCTGCTTCCTCTGACTATTGATCATTTCCTGTCTTCGTTTCCTTTTTCTAGTTGTCGTTTTTCTCTTTTCTTTCTTCTGTATTTTAAACAATCGCCGTTTACAAAACAGTGTCGCATTACTACCGCTACTAAATATTTTCTCTTATAAAACTAAATATTTTCTCTTATAAAACTAACGTGTAAAAAGATATTACGAAGCTGTCACTAAATCGGTGAATTAAAAGTTTAACCAACGACCTCTCCAACGAGTCGACAACTCGAGTTCATTTCCCTTCGGCGTCGACTTATACGCGAGACTCCTTTATGTGATGACACGTTGTCAGATCTAGAGCTTTGATAAAGGAATTTCAACGAGTAAATCTATCAGCCGTCTCCATTGTACCGATTTATGTTATTATGATAATTATGTTAATATTGTCAATGCCTCAATATCCTGTTCACATATTGAGTGTCAAGGTCTAGCTACCTTGTTTACATATTCTATTCACCATATTCTTCCTGGTCTTAAGACATTTAGAAACCGTTTATTTTTAATATTATACCATTCATACCCCCGTGTAAATAGAGGACATTCATGAGGCCCGTTCCATGGACCAATCTTTGTTTAGTTGTTTGTGTTTGACGCCGTTTCAACGAAATGTCTGTCATCACGGTTCCCATTTCACATCCCATTTCACATCCCATTTCACATGTCTGGCTTGTTCGCACCATTATTCCACTCAGCTGTCTTAACAGGTAACTGGCTACCTTGCCACATAGACTATTTGATAAATTAACTCGTGGATTTTTACTCTTATTTCTTTTATATTACGGTCCCAATTTCTAATAACGTATTTTTGTCTTGCTTTTCAAACCATAACTTAACGTAACATTCTTACCAGGTAACTAGCTTCTTTTCCACATATACATTTTGGTAAATTAACCCTTTCTCTCATACGACAATTCTGCAGCAGACGACTTTGAACATAATGGAAAATCTCTATAATTGAATAGATAACCTATGACTAAACGTGGAAAACATTGTGTCAAAAGGAGAAATTGCTCGTTTTGAGCAATTTCTTCTTTTGTCACTATGTTTTCAAAAAGCCGTCTGCTGCAGAGGCGTCAGAAAGCGTCTATATGAGGGAAAGGGTTAACCAATAGATTGAAGGCCTTCGTTATTACAGACTGACTTATCGTGGCTCGAACAGTTTGAGTGTTAGCCTTTTTTTGTAGAAATTTAGTCTTATGTAGTTGGAAGTAATTTTAAAAAAAAACGGGAGGAGAAAAAATGAAAATAAATATAGAAAAAGAACCAACCAGCGCTGTACGTATAGGGAGGGCTACAGTGGACTCCAGAAGTTAAAGTTAAGTGATTATGGGAAGGCAAACAAACACCTGGCACCGTAAAAGATAGAAAAGTGAAATGACTTAAATCAGGTGTGGGCATGGGTACAGATAGTGACTCGCAACAGACTTCACTGTGGAAAGGGTAAGTTCATATAATTATGTTCTACCCGGTATTAAATTACTTAAGTTAGCAAATTGAATTATGATGTAAAGCAGGGGCGTAGCTAGGGTATACATTGTGTGTACGCAATTTGGTTAGGGGGGTCCGGGCATGCTCCCCCGGGGAAACAAATTCCCCTCTATATCGTCTGACGTGACTTCTGGGAGCATTTCAGTAGCAAAATATGACTGATCTTGATGGTGAAATAAATTTATTTTCAAGGAAATTTTGAGATTTTTCATTTGTCATTTTTCGTAAAATCTATCAAGTCAGATCAGTTGTTTTATACTTACGCCTACCCCATGTCAAGTTTTTATTGCTGATTTGAAATTTTTAAACATTTGAGTACGGGAGACAATGTCTACGCAGCTGCGTATTTTGCGTTCAGTCAGCTACGCGCCTGTAAAGAAGAGCCGACATATATAGGATCTGACATGAGTTATCATTTCATATAAAGTTTTATTAAATGAGTTCAAGACATTTGTTATTAAGCGAGCCTCTTGCGAGCTTAATAACACATATTTTGGAAAGAGTTTAATACAACTTTATATGAAATGACAACGAATGGCAGATTCTTTTTATAAAATGACGAAACACAAAAAGAAAAAACTAATTTTTTAATAACCGATAATGGTCCCTTTACCTCGTTCATCTATCGTGACGTTTGTGTTTACCGGATAGACGTTCTCAGCCATTGTGTAAACATTCGTGGATGAATAGAAAAATAGTGATTCGGTCATGTTATATTACACATGTTACGTATAAAGAAATACTGTTTACTTATCGCATTTTTTTTATTAACGATAATGGTCCCTTAACCTCGTTCATCTATCGTGACGTTTGTGTTTACCGGATACACACTTCTCCACATTTTTTTTAACATTCGCGGATGAACAGTAAAATAGTGTTTCGGTCATATTATATTACACCAGTTACATATAAAGAAATACGTAATGGGTATCATTAGATCGGATACAAACATTGTCATGTGATCAAGTTAACCCTTTGTCCACTACAGCCTTCATCTATACGATAGTTGTGTACCATCATATGTACTTAAATTGCAATATGCCGTGATCAGATAATCCTTACACGCCGAACAGTTGGGCGTGTGTTATAGTTAAATATATCGAGGGCTTGGCGTTAATCGGTTGTAACTAAAAACATATTTTGAAAACCCTGGTTTATGGGTAATTTTGACCCCTGTGTAAACAATGCAAATTTAGGTGCCATTGCCCAGAACGAGCAATGCCACCTAAATTTCCATTGTTTATCAAGAAAAATGATTCAAGACCTTAAAGACTTTATGGCGAGGTGGTTAACCTTGGTAACAAAATACCGATTTTAGTTACATCCCTTTCACGCCAAGCCCTCGACATGTAAATTAATTGGTTGATTCGGCAAGCACAAACACGAGTGCTCGTTGTGTTAGTACAATCCGAGTACACCCACAACCGGCCATTTGTGCTGGCTCATACTGGTCTACACTATTCACTGTTCAATTACTTATTTTTTATAACGATTTGTCCAAGGAATCCGCCGTGGCCGGAGTGGTTAACCTCGGGAATTTTGAACCGGGCGTCCAAGGTTCGATCCCTAGTTGCGGTGGTCATTGTGAAGTAACCTTTGGCAAGGCACCTTTCCTAACATAGTACGGGTTTGTCTACCCAGGGGTCATGAATAAGTGAACTGACGCAGTTATATAACCGACATTATGAAAGAAAAACGGCATTAAATATAAAAAAAAATTGATATTGATATCACGATTTGTCCATGAATAATGCGTAAGAATTTATGGGTCATGTTATTGTCACAATAACATGACCCATACATTCTTACGCATTACTCATGGACAATTCGTGATGGGTTTTTTTTTCAGTGAAAATAGGGCGAACTATTTAAGCATACTGGAATTGACCAGTTATTTATGGTTGATTGATTAGGGTTTAAAGGTGCTGAACTCCAGATGGAGTTTAAATGTTGAAACTTCTGCACATATTGCTAATAGCGACAACAAAGTCAGTAATTAATAGTTCAAAACTATTTTGGCAGTAAATGTTGAAAAACAGTCGATTGGAAGTCATGAAAATGTGCAAAATTTGGCTTAATGGATATGACTACCCAGTAAAAATGAAGAATTTATTACTCTAATTTTATCCCAGAATTCAGATTATTTTATTTCAAGACAACTTTTGAACAGTTTTATAACTTTGACTAAACTAACTATAAAATTGAGTTCAGAACCTTTAACGCCGATTTCAACAGTTTTCAGACATATCACGGCGATCAGTATACCTTCCCATTTATATCAATCTCATCAACACAAGACCTAAACTTCGCTGCAGTAGCAAACGCCCGTATAGCCATGGTGACTACCTGTTAGAGGTCGTCTCAGACTGACGTCAGCCAATACATGTGTTACCTACACACTCGTTAGGTATAAACAGGTGGGGTAACTCATCTAGATGAGCATGAAAGAGGAGCAGTCATGGCAGAGTGTTTCGATTGTATTTAGAACTTTCAACTCCATATAAAACTTTTTTTCTATGCAAGTATATCGTATAGTATTATATAAATATTGCATGGCTTCCAGTGTGACAGTATACAATGTATAAATATTGCATGGCTTCCAGTGTGACAGTACATATTGTCAACATAAGGGAAAATACTGTTACCCGAGGTTAACAGTATTTACCCGAATGTTGACAATATGTACTGTCACACTGGAAGCCATGCAATATTTATTTTATTATACCGAACAAAATTACAGGTGTATTCAATTAATTCTGTACTTGTTTAGGGGAGTTGAACATTTGTAATTTCTTACTGTCTCATGCTAACAGTACGTTTTTGACCGGTTAACAGTATACTGTTACATGGCACGCGCGTCTAAACGGTGACGTTATTTGTTTAAATGACGTCATGCACGTGCATGACCAACATTTTAGACGCTCGTGCCATGTAACAGTATACTGTTAACCGGTCAAAAACGTACTGTTAGCATGAGACAGTAACAAATTGCCCATGATGAGTATATGTACATTTAAGATTACAAATTCACGTGAGGTATAATAATGTATTTTATCACATCATATGCCACTACTAGTTTGGTTTCCAGTCCTACGCTCAAGTCTTTGTTACAACGCGGAAACCAAACTATGAAAATGACGTCACTCTTCATAACGTTAGTCACTTTGGCGCCCAAACTGACACATTTCATGTATTTTCTCAAAATAAGCCTCATAAATTACTTTATGTAATAAATAGAATATCTCATTCGTGTTATTATTATATTTATTAGAATATATCACATTTAATAAACTCGTTAACTAAGTATGAGTATGACGCTCACTAAGGCTCGCGTCATATCATCTTAGTAAACTCGTTTAATAAAAGTGATTCACTGGAACGCGAATAATTCGCGGACAGGTACAACGCGATTTCCAGTAGAACTCGATGGCGACTTGGCAATCCGTTGTACTAAATAAACACTCATGAAATATCCTCTTATATTATTGTATTATATTTACCTGCATGGAAATCAACGGTGATCGTATAGGAAGTATTACTCTGTAAGAAACAGGTCGACTCGGAATAAATGACCGATGAAATCGAAACACCATTCAACACTCCCGTTGGTCTGTGACCATTGTATGCTGGAATCAGAGGTTTAAGATAAGGAGGAGTATACAGCTCTTTTTCCCACAATATCTCTCTTCTACTTTAACCAAACCCTATGATATAGGTACTCAAAAGAATTGTCTCATTGAGTACCTACATCATAGGGTTAGAGGGTAAAATAACGATTTCAGAAAGTAAAAATCTAGAGCTCTGTGGAATTATTCATTAAGGAAATTGTTTTAGTTTGTTTTAGTTTTGTTTGTATGGTGTATTATACCACATTCAACACTAGTTGCGTTTATCCTGTGTCTGTTACCAGTAATGCTGGTCCGTTTATCCTGTGTCTGTTACCAGTAATGCTGGTCCGTTTATCCTGTGTCTGTTACCAGTAATGCTGGTCCGTTTATCCTGTGTCTGTTACCAGTAATGCTGGTCCGTTTATCCTGTGTCTGTTACCAGTAATGCTGGTCCGTTTATCCTGTGTCTGTTACCAGTAATGCTGGTCCGTTTATCCTGTGTCTGTTACCAGTAATGCTGGTCCGTTTATCCTGTGTCTGTTACCAGTAATGCTGGTCCGTTTATCCTGTGTCTGTTACCAGTAATGCTGGTCCGTTTATCCTGTGTCTGTTACCAGTAATGCTGGTCCGTTTATCCTGTGTCTGTTACCAGTAATGCTGGTCCGTTTATCCTGTGTCTGTTACCAGTAATGCTGGTCCGTTTATCCTGTGTCTGTTACCAGTAATGCTGGTCCGTTTATCCTGTGTCTGTTACCAGTAATGCTGGTCCGTTTATCCTGTGTCTGTTACCAGTAATGCTGGTCCGTTTATCCTGTGTCTGTTACCAGTAATGCTGGTCCGTTTATCCTGTGTCTGTTACCAGTAATGCTGGTCCGTTTATCCTGTGTCTGTTACCAGTAATGCTGGTCCGTTTATCCTGTGTCTGTTACCAGTAATGCTGGTCCGTTTATCCTGTGTCTGTTACCAGTAATGCTGGTCCGTTTATCCTGTGTCTGTTACCAGTAATGCTGGTCCGTTTATCCTGTGTCTGTTACCAGTAATGCTGGTCCGTTTATCCTGTGTCTGTTACCAGTAATGCTGGTCCGTTTATCCTGTGTCTGTTACCAGTAATGCTGGTCCGTTTATCCTGTGTCTGTTACCAGTAATGCTGGTCCGTTTATCCTGTGTCTGTTACCAGTAATGCTGGTCCGTTTATCCTGTGTCTGTTACCAGTAATGCTGGTCCGTTTATCCTGTGTCTGTTACCAGTAATGCTGGTCCGTTTATCCTGTGTCTGTTACCAGTAATGCTGTTTTTAAAGTATTTGGTATGACCCGGACGGGGATCGAACACACGACCTCCCGCACCGAGGCGAACGTTCTATATAGCACTACACTACCGAGGCAATCATATAAAATGATACAACATATCGAGGGCGTGAAACGGTTGTAACTAAAAACCTATTTTGAAAACCCTGGTATAGGGGCAATTTTGACCCCTTTGTAAGCAATGCAAATTTAGTTACCATTGCTCAGAACGAGCAATGGCACCTAAATTTCCATTGTTTACAAAGAAAAATAATTTAACGATTATAAAGACTTTATGGCGAGGTGATTAACCTTGGTAAATAAATACCAATTTTAGTTACAACCGTTTCACGCCAAGCCCTCGATATATAAGCTAGTGGGACGACAATGTACCGTAATAGAACCCGTTACGGAGAGTCAATTGGTGACCCAATCCCGAGACGCTGTTCAAATACATGTTAGCCTTCCCGCGAGAAAACTAACATTGTGGACATGCCGCGCAGGCTAACACGAAGAGACACATTTCGCTTTTCTGTTTCAGGAATCATTACTCTATACCTCGATCCACCCGAGACGGAAAATTACGGCCCGGATCAGTCTGCGCGGACTGCGCAGGCTGATCTGGGTCGATACATTACGCAGAGGTCATAATGCTGGTTTTCTCGAAGGACGGCTCATGTTTAGTATACACTGTCATCCCGTATATAAGGTAACCCTTCCCAAAATACAGCGCATCTGCAGCTGACGACTTTGCAAAATATCTAAGCATAAGAATGTAAAATCTCTATCACTTAAAGGATACTTATTAATACAATGCATTGAAAAACATTTAGACAAAAGGTGAAATTGTTCATATGGAGAAGTTTCCCCTTTTGCCGCATTGTTTTAAAAGATAAATATGCTGACAATGCGTCAAAATGCATCTACACGTGGGAAAGCGTTTAAGCACAGACGACGAATTTCTATAACAGCAAAAGATCACACAATAACTCGTTAAAATACTCAAAATGTATCTCTATATTGTCTTTACGCTATGCTAACAATGATCGTAATGCCCGAATCGAGCAAGGGGGTAAAATGCCGTTGCACACCTTGTCATTATTATTACACTATATGGATGTATAGAGGGGCTATTTATAGTAACACGTGCGGGATTCCCCAAATTACCATTACGATACTTTTTATCATAGCGTATAGACAACATAGAGAGACATTTTGAGTATTTTAACGAGGTATAGTTTATTTTTCGCATGTTTTGTTTTGCAATAATAGAATTCGGACGCCTGTGGTTTGAGAGGCAAATAGCAAAGCGTTTACACATTTAGCATAGTACTGGTTTGTTTACTCAGGCAACATGATTATATTTACTGAAGATATAACTGGTATAATGTTGAAAAACGGCGTACAGACCCATATTGAACACAATCAATTATCCCACACATCTTACGCCGCTTTCAACAATTTTTCCGTAAATCACGATTCGTCCTAGGTAAGTTACCACTTGTACTGGTCCGTTTATCCTGAGACCAGCCAGTCAGTCGTAATGCTTACCCGGCAACCCTGAGCGCCAGGGAGATCAGCCATTACTACCATTTTTTGGTATGACCCGGTCGGGGATCGAACTTGCGATCTCCCGTACCCGAGGATGATGCACTACCACTACACCACCAAGATGGTACACAAACGGTGAATCAAAGCAGCCAGTCAAGCGTACAACATTTTCCCCGACATATGACTACCTTCATTCATACACTAATGCTTAACCTGTTGTTGGAAGCCAAACGACGCCATTCACAACGGCGTGTTTGACAATTCTCGGAAAGATTGAACGACTGGCCGTCCCGTGAGAAAACCAACATTATGGACTCTGCGTAAAGTATCGACCCGGATAAGCCTAAGCATGCCGTGCAGGCTAACTCGGACAGACACTGTTCGCCTCCTGTGGATTTTCTGTTTCAGGAATCATTACTCTATCTCCCCGAGACGGAATGTGTCGGCCGGGATCAGTAATTCGCGCAGGCTGATCAGTGTCGACACATTACGCAGAGGCCATACTGTTAGTTTTCTCGTGGGACGGCACATATGGAAATATCTATGAAAATAAATGAGCCGTCCCGCGAGAAAACCAACATAATGGCATCTGCGTAATGTATCGACCAGATCAGCCTGCGCTGTCCGCGCAGACTGATCCGGTCGACACATTCCGTCTTAGGGTCATAGATGTATAGAGTATTGATTCCTGAAACAGAAAATCCACAGGAGGCGAAAAACGTCTATCCGGGTACGCCTGCGCTACATACTTAGGCTGATCCGGGTCGATACTTTACGCAGTTACCACAATGTTGGTTTTCTCGAGGGACGGCTCAAATGTGTAATATTCCTATACTTGAAATCATTATGAACTGATATAAAAGAAAATCATTATGAACATTTCTCCATTTGCAGTAATTGTCTCCTGCAGATGCGTTAAAAAACGATTAGTTACAGGTATTAGGTAAACATGAAACATCCCCTTCAACTTAACTCTTTCAGCGCCAAAGGCAATATTGAGCTTTTGTGCAAACAATACAGATTCAGGTGAGTCAGCTCGTAACGAGCTGTCTCACCTGAAATCTGCATTGTTTGGCTGTGAGTTATAAAAATATTCCAAAAATCCTATAACATGAAAATAGAGTCGTCCGAGTTTGAACATGGAAGAGTCTACTTTAAACAATTCGGCGCTGAAAGGGTTAAGAAAAGTCAAGATGAAAAAAGTAGATACCGACCGCAGTTTGATACACTCAGCTTTACCGATCGAGTAGAGCCCTGTAGAGCCAAAAATAAAAATCCAGCCCAAAGGAATTTGACCGAGACCAACATGTTTCATACGAGTGCTGTCAATACAAATTCTTATCTCTCTATGAAGGACGTATGTATAGCGCGGCATCAGTATGGGATAGGTTTTAATTTTGTAACATGGGGTGACGTAATCGAAAAGGGAGCAACCAACAAATATTATTGTAAAGAAAAACTCTGTAATATGTTTGAAAAAACAGCCTTTATGAATGAATAAATTGTATTAACTGATTTAAGAAACAACAAGATACAAAATATGTACATCGTTTACCGTTATTACAAAACTTTAGACACATTTAAATTGTTTTTAATAACTGTTCCCCAACTGACTAGGCTAAGCTATTTTATGAGTTGGTTTACGGAGTTCACTAGGCCACGCTTTTTAAATTGTTTGGTTTACTGCTCTGACGACTCGTTTCATCAAAGCTCAGAAAAAAGATTCGGGTGATTTTTTTTCCTATTTATTTCTGTTGTATTACTAAACTTAAAACGTTCCTCCCCATACAGTTGTTCATTCAGACCATTGTATTCTTGCTATATGTTGACTATACAAGAGAACTTTTTCTTTTAATTTCATAAATGCTTAATTTTGATATTAAATATCTTTAAACTCGTTAGAATTATTTGTATTTTTTGTTTATATACTCTCGTCTTTTGTTATCATACTTCTGCTCAATTGGAAAGAGAATAGACTTCCCTCTCTCCTTCCAAAGCTTGTGTCACACTTAACTTATAACTAGAGGCATTAACACTTAAGTTAATATCTGTTAATATTTCAGTATCTATGTTTTTGTTTATCTAATTGATCTAGTAAGAGCAGATTTAAAATTAAGAAACTTCAGCTTGTATGACACTTTATTGTTGCAGTCAATGTTAAGCAAACGGTAAACCAAATGGTTTGAAGACTAAACTTTACATGCTGAATATCAAATAGATCCTAACATATAAAGTGTATAATCCCTACGTCAAAATGGACCCTTTTTGCTCTTGATAACATTTTATTATAGACTATGATATCCAGGTGAGCAATAACGGAACATCTTGGCCTTCTTGTTTAAGATAAAGGTACATTTGGCCTTCTTGTTCAAAATATTTACATCCTGTTCGTTTGCACAGGTTATTTAAATGTATTGAACTGCATCTGCTTCCCTTTAAGTCATGCTTTAAAATCATGCGCGGCGTCTTTGATGCTAAGCATCAAAATTCGTCTTGACGGTGTCTTGTACGTGTATTTTGCTCCACATATCCGTCTTTCCAAGCAACTGGCTGCTATAAGGCCAATATTTGAAGATTAACAAGGAGTATCGTATTGACTTTTGTCTAATGTCGAAAGAATGTTGGCCGACCTGGGTTTGAACTCACAACCCTTGATTGAAAACCCGCGTCGATGCCGACTGAGCTACCGGAGCTCGGCGTATAGACTTTGGTCGTACGTGTCTAGTACATGTTAACTGATTTAACCCTTTGGTTTAAATAGTATTTTATCAAAATGTCATAGAATGGTACATATAAATTACAATATACATAGTTAATCGGATTGGACAATAAGTTTTTAAGCACATTATATATAAAAAAAAAAAAATCCATATTTTGATTAAAAGCACTTGGTTACTTTTGAAAATTGGTCTAGATCAATACTGTATACTTTTCTAATTCTAATAGTTGCTTTAACTCAAAATTAGGTAAAAGAAAGGACTAATAAGTTTGTATCTGTTAGTCATAATTGTTATTTTACAAATGTATTAGTATTGGACTTGATACTTCAGGTTTTCATAAAGGATGAGAAGGGAAAAAAGAAATTTAAAAAAGAGTGTTGAGGTTTACTTTTATCTGCCCAAACGATCAGATAACAGGATGTTCAGTTCTATTGCACTCTCAAAGGATCACAGGTTTAATGTTTAACCCTTTCCCTTTCCAAAAAACACACCGAAACTGCAGCAGACGACGTTGAAAACACCAAGCAAGTACTATGCACATTCTCCGTTAACGAAAACATAAACTTGTTGCGACGGAGACATTGTCCATAATGACCAAATTCTCTTTAACCCACTATATTAGCAAAATTCGTCTCCTATCAAGTTATCAATTGTTATATTAATTCGTTGTACGTGGGATAGGGTTAACAAAACAATGCCGTGTATATGCACTGATGAACTGATAACAGACGACACGTCACACCAAATCATACCGTCTTTGTTCTTTAAGAGTAACTATTTCCAAAATACAATCACATATGAACACATCTCCAGCAGACGACATAACGAGGGCTTGGCGTGAAACGGTTGTAACTAAACACCTATTTTGAAAACCCTGGTTTAGGGGTAATTTTGACTCCTTTGTAAACAATGGAAATTTAGGTGCCATTGCTCAGAACGAGCAATGGCACCTAAATTTCCATTGTTTACCAAGAAAAATGATTTAACGTTTATAAGACTTTATGGCGAGGTGATTAACCTTAGTAAAAGAATACCAATTTTAGTAACAACCGTTTCACGCCAAGCCATCGATAAGTAATTTTCTTATTGCAATAAAGCGGCTTCATGCATCTGCGCAGAGCCTTCACTGTCCGCTTACGCGTGTGTAATTAACAATGGGAGTAATGACTGCCCTCCTTGGCGCTCAGCTATGCGGGGTTAGGATTAAGACAAGACTGACTGTTGTCAGGATAAATGCACCAGTAGAACTGGTAACTTACCCAGGAAATTCCGTGACTAACTGAACAATTGTTGAAAGCGGCGTAAAAAACCCAAACAATCAATCGATCGATCAACATGTGTTAAATAATGACAGGGTCTTCATTTATGTTACTCGGTCATCTATAAAGAAGTCACTGTCCTAAACTGTTAATAGCAATACACATTAAATGACATGCACCGTTAAGTCACAAACAGCCAATCTCAGTAAGGCAATTTGGTTTGCAGGTCGATTGAGATTACATTGATTGTTTGGTGCTTTGCACCGCTTTCAACACTTTTTCAGTTATATTTCACATTAAGTCGTGGAGTCAGAACCTGTGTTTGTCTTATTAATTTTAAAACATCTGTAATTTAATCCTAGATGTACCTGTTGACAAAACACTATAACCGTTACGCCAATATACCTGTCTGCGATCCCGTTACGGTGAGTCATTAATCCTTTCCCACATACGGCAAATCTCTTCAGCAGACGACTTTGAAAACATATAGACTGTATTATGGAAATTCTCTCTAATTGAATGTATAGTTAGTGAATTATTTTACGCCGTTTTCAACATTAGTTTAGTTATCATACAGGTCCCTGTTCTCGAACCTTTAGTTCAAGGAATATTTAAAAAATTCCAAATACGCATTATACGTACTAAATTTTATGGGAACCGGTGCTTTGTTTACTTACACATAAATTGTTGACTTTATTTGTCATTATTGTGGCTTTTTGACATGAATTTATAAGTATTCCCATGAGCCCTGATAAATGTTAAGAGGTTCGAGAACCGGTGTTTACATGCTATATCACGGCGACAATTCACTTATTCATGATCCCTGGGTAAACACAATAGTTCTAGGCTAGTCAATGTGCCTCGCCCAAGAGCAGTCCATCGTGATCACAGCGCTGCGACTGGGGATCGAACCAGGGACGCCTAGTCCAAAATCCCCGACGCTAACCATTAGGCGGACTACACGATTAGGAGAAATTCGTCATTATGAGCAATTTCTCCTTTTGCCACGGTGGTTTAAAAAGTCGTATGCTGCTGCGGCGTCAAAAATCGTCTGTATGTGGGAAACGGTTAAGATCAAACTTCGCATGACGCTGCTCGATGATTTATTGCCGAGCCCCGGTAGCTATATATTACAGCGTTGTAAATGTTTGCCGGAGTCCTTGTCATCTTATCCTTTTCGTTTCCCAAAATACTCACAATTCGCAATGAATGCATGCACTAGGAGTTTCCCAAAATACTTACAGTTCGCAATGAATGCATGTACTAGGAGTTTCCCAAAATACGTACAGTTCGCAATGAATGCATGCACTAGGAGTTTCCCAAAATACTTACAGTTCGCAATGAATGCATGTACTAGGAGTTTCCCAAAATACTTACAATTCGCAATGAATGCATGCACTAGGAGTTTCCCAAAATACTTACAGTTCGCAATGAATGCATGTACTAGGAGTTTCCCAAAATACTTACAGTTCGCAATGAATGCATGCACTAGGAGTTTCCCAAAATACTTACAGTTCGCAATGAATGCATGTACTAGGAGTTTCCCAAAATACTTACAGTTCGCAATGAATGCATGCACTAGGAGTTTCCCAAAATACTTACTGTTCGCAATGAATGCATGTACTAGGAGTTTCCCAAAATACTTACAGCTCGCAATGAATGCATGTACTAGGAGTTTCCGAAAATACTTACAATTCGCAATGAATGCATACACTAGGAGTTTCCCAAAATACTTACAGTTCGCAATGAATGCATGCACTAGGAGTTTCCCAAAATACTTACAATTCGCAATGAATGCATGTACTAGGAGTTTCCCAAAATACTTACAGTTCGCAATGAATGCATGTACTAGGAGTTTCCCAAAATACTTACAATTCGCAATGAATGCATACACTAGGAGTTTCCCAAAATACTTACAGTTCTCAATGAATGCATGCACTAGGAGTTTCCCAAAATACTTACAGTTCTCAATGAATGCATGTACTAGGAGTTTCCCAAAATACTTATAATTCGCAATGAATGCATACACTAGGAGTTTCCCAAAATACTTACAGTTCTCAATGAATGCATGCACTAGGAGTTTCCCAAAATACTTACAGTTCTCAATGAATGCATGTACTAGGAGTTTCCCAAAATACTTACAATTCGCAATGAATGCATACACTAGGAGTTTCCCAAAATACTTACAGTTCTCAATGAATGCATGCACTAGGAGTTTCCCAAAATACTTACAGTTCGCAATGAATGCATGCACTTTCGAGTTTCCCAAAATACTTACAGTTCGCAATGAATGCATGTACTAGGAGTTTCCCAAAATACTTACAATTAGCAATGAATGCATGTACTATGAGTTTCCCAAAATACTTACAGTTCGCAATGAATGCATGCACTAGGAGTTTCCCAAAATACTTACAGTTCGCAATGAATGAATGCACTAGCGAGTTTCCCAAAATACTTACAGTTCGCAATGAATGCATGCACTAGCGAGTTTCTGTTTATGATTTTGTAATTCCAGGATCGATTAATTACGAGGTTTACAAATACGTATATACGACAAGCACAAACCAATTGATTGAATTTAGGTTCGGGAGCCTTCATAAACCGTTTTTGGTTTTAAACGAACAATATTAATTCCATCGGTGGGAATGTTTCCAGAGCCAGTTTACCGTACGGTACGCGTTTTACACGAGTCAATCCGGTAAGTGCTCTCCCCTTCATTAACTGTCCATTTTACTTAAGGCGCGTTTTCGCTCGTAACGACGAGTTCTATAGATCGAATGATCGTTTGTTCGAATCCTGGTTCGACTTTTCATTCTTCTCAGCCGAGCCCCGGTAGCTCAGTCGGTAGCGACGCGGGCTGTCAATCCAGGGGTTTGTGATTTCGAATCCCAGCTCGGCCAACATTCTTTCCGACGTTTGACAAAAGTTACTGTGACCTGCGTCATTTGTCTTTCAACAAATGGGCTGTTTAACAGTATATGTGGAAAAGTAGTCAATTGCTTGGAAAGTATGTTGTGTGGTGTACTTGTGTGGGAAAACAAGGAAACGCATGAGTAGGTGAACTGACCGCCGTGATATGACTGAAAATTTGTTGAAAACGGCGTTAAACCCCAATCAATCAATCAATGATTTATTTATACTCATTCCCTTTTCCTCATTTGATTGTTTTCTTTTGAACATTCGATAAGACCCGGCAAAATGCAGCCGACAGCCAAGATCATGATGATTTCTCTTGCAAACTCATACTCCTCTTGCATACTAACTTTAAAACAAAAAATACATATATGTTTTTTTGACAAAGCGGTTTGACTTGTCGACCGACTGCACCGTTTATTTCACCTTATTATAATTCAGACACATCTTTATTAAACAAGCACTAAAACAACAACAACTACCATCAATCGAAAAGGTAATCGCATTGACGATACACATATATCGCCATCAATTCTAAAGGCAGCCACGTCTGTAACAGGAACATCCAATATTCCAGCAATTATGAAGGCAGCTAAGCCTGCTTTCTTTTTCTTTATATCTCAGACACATCTTTATTTAAAACATAAATCAAACAACAACAGCAACTTCAACGTTCTGTGCACCATCAATCGAAAAGGAAATCGCCTTGAAGATAAACATATATCGCAAGCAATTCTAAAGGCAGCAACGCCTGTAACAGGAATATCTAAAGTTCCAGCAATTATAAAGGCAGCTACGCCTGAACTGATATATATCTTAAGAACGCTGTGTGAAGCACGGTCATTGTATTTCATCCGTTTAATCCCAGTTTCCTGACCATCTCTTTTGATCTTTAATAAAAAACGACACATGTTTATCATAAACCTTTAACAACAAATCACAGAACTACTACCCTTATTATCATATCTCTGAAAAACATACGTATAAAAAAAAAAAAAATAGCGTTAAAATATGAATTTTCTTATGAATGAACATAAAAATACAGTTTTTCTAGCGATAAGTCAAACCAGAAAATCCAAATATTAATAAACAAACTATGAAAAGAAGGGAGATAGCCAGTGATCGATATTTGCATTTTCATAACGCATTACTGTCCCTGATCTAGCATTTTAGCTCCCTTTTCCATTATAGTCAATATATAAAGCAAACATTCTAAATTTCAAAATGTCAACACCAAAAATTACTTCTCCATTTTAACATTTTGTATGTAATTCTTTTGAAGTAAGCAATGATATAAAATCTTGGATAAATGAGGAGAATTCTCTATCGAAAGAACATAACATTGGCCAAAAAGCAGCCGATTTACATTCCGGGACAACTAGCACTCCCCGCGCATAGGAAACTTTCATCTTCCCAAGCACTCTAGGTATTAAAGTGATAGACCTGTTGGACAAGACGTCTACCTTCTTTACTCCAGTCATAAGTAAATGCAACATTTCGGTGCTCGGATCATAAACTAAATATTGAAGTAGGCAGACATCATAATGCTCCGAAAGAAGAGAGGATTTGCACTTATTGTCTGGAAAATTTCGCAATCGTTGTAATTGAGGATAAATTTAATGTTTTTCTCTTTTGCAAACGCTATGAGAAATTCAGGAACATTTATATAGGTGATATAAAGATTAAAACAGCCGACGTATTCATTAGATTCATGTCTTGTTGCGACAGATCAAATTTATTCAATATATGTAAATTAGTGCACAAAATATTGATGATGAGAAATAAAGAATCTCAACTTAGCATCTAGCATTCATATTTTCTGATCTTTATCTACATTAGTTGCTATTCATGTTTTACATTTATGATACCTAGCAACTACAGTAAAGTAATCTACAAATGTTTGTATTGTGTTTGGGGGTAAACCTATACATTGTTTACATTACAATACATTGATTGTTATACTTTGAATCTTAAATTTTGAAAACATCTAGTCAAAAATGGTTATGCACTATAAATGGAATTGGCATCAATTCTACAATATATGCTTCACATTTCCGTTAGCTTCAACATCGGTTTAATCTGTTCACTACACTTTTTCCTATCTATGGTATATATTTTGTAATATAACATTTAGGGGTTAATACAAATAATTGTATTTTATGGGGACAAAAATATATATGTATTGTTTATATTATGGGCCGGTGGCCTAAATATTTTAAATAAAAATATTTGAATTTGAAAAATGTTGCATCCACTCCTAACGTTCTATTACACCAGAATCTAAAGTAGAAATGATTCAATTTAGCATTGTACTCTGACGCAAAGTAATCAATATCTAACGAGCCCCTTCTCCGATTTCAAATGCTAATGATATCTTGAGGTATGCCCCAATAATATCTCTCTATTATCTTGGATAGATGATAAGCTTTTCCGTTTTCATCCCTAAATTTCCCAAAATGCTAGCTGATCCTTACTTTCCACAGACAATCTAATACAATAATTCCAAGACTTCGCTCGGGCTTATATCTATAATAATAGTCATAATCTGTGAAACAGTGCCTAAAACAATATTCATCGATATGATTTGACCAACAAAACTAACCACTTTCCTAACAGGTTAGATAACTATAGTCGCGACCATAAATACTTTAACGTCTCCAACGATTTCTGAACTCTATTCATTTTCACAATATATTTCTTCTGAACTAGCTCGCAATCGAAATATTCATGTGTAACCCTATGTATATTATAAAAATAACTCGTCGCTACCCACTTAGCTACCGGGGCTCAGCTTAATTTTGGACACACTTCCGCCTTACCCACACCATGACGTTCTGTTTTCCGGATTGTTGGTCTTGTTGAAGCCCGCGTCTGTTATATAGACAGTTTCGTCTAACATGCGTGTTATCTATGCACTCGAAACAAGGTCCGGCGCTCTAATGGGCCCTAATGTATGCCTGACAGGAACATCCCCCCCCCCCCCCCCCCCCCCCCCCCTTATTTCCTTGGGATTATTTGGATTAGTTTAAGCTTTGAGGTAACTCTTTTCAATGATATTGGCTGTTCTATCTGTAAAACGTTCAGAAAGATTGGCAACTGAGGATTAAAACTGATTGATTTATATGAAAGCAAAGAAGGAATTTAATTTGTGTAACATGACCTAAAGAGTAGGCCTGTTTTAATATATCGCGCAAATTCAAAGCGGAAACCTTGCTGACAGATGTACGCATGTAAGTTGACCACAAGTAAATTGACCACAGGTAATTTGGCCACAGTTTTTGACCACACGGAAAGTTGACCACAGGCAATTTAACCATAAGTCAATTGACCACATGGAAAGTTGGCCACAAGTAATTTGACCACAGAGCAAATTGACCACAGTAATTTGTCCACAAATAATTTGACCATATGGAAAGTCGACCACATTGAAAGTTAACCACAAGTAATTTGACCACACGGAAAGTTGACCACACGGAAAGTTGACCACACTGTAAATTGACCACAAGTGAGTTTACCACAGGTAATTTGGCCACAAGGAAAGTTGACCACAATTGTACGGGTAGCAAGGTCGGACTTTGATACTTTAGGCAAAGGACAATGTCGGACAGTACAAAATCGGACAAAAAAAACACCAGACAGGACAATGTCGGACAAAAAAACACCAGACAGGACAATGTCGGACAGTACAAAATCGGACAAAAAAACACCAGACAGAACAATGTCGGACAGTACAAAAAAACACCAGACAGGACAATGTCGGACAGTACAACATCGGACAAAAAAACACCAGACAGGACAATGTCGGACAGTACAAAATCGGACAAACAAACACCAGACAGGACAATGTCGGACAGGACAAGGTCGAACATTTTCACGTGGAGTCACGCAAAGTCACGTGGAATCACGCGAAGTCACGTAGAGTTACGCGAAGTCATGTGGAGTCACGCGAAGTCACGTAGAGTCATGCGAAGGGAACTTTAATCGGTGGATATTATTATAGGATTGATAAGAAGTTGAAAAAAATCCGTAGTGAAAAACTGCAAGATTACCTGACATCAAATTGATCGAATCCACTTTTCACTAAATCGGTTAAATCTCAAATAGTACCATTGTGGTCGACTTTCCATGTTGTCAAATTACCTGTGGACAACTTTCCATGTGGTGGACTTACCATGTGGCCAAAAATCTGTGGTCATATTACCATTGGTCAACTTTCCATGTGGTCGACTTTCCATGTGGTCAAATGACTTGTGGCCAACTTTCCATGTGGTCAACTTTCTATGTGTTCAATTTACTTGTGGTTAAATTACCTGTGGTCAACTTTCCGTGTGGTCAAATGACTTGTGGACAAATTACTTGTGATCATAGTGCCGCGTACCACGCACACTGTCTGACGTTCGACTTAATTAGTTATACCTTATTTATTTGTAGAACTTTTAATCCGCCGTGTTTAGTTTCCGCGTGATAATCTGCATGTACTTGCGCCGGAAAATGTGCAAGTATATGATAAATATAAATATATTTTATTTATTTATTTATTATTTATTGGCGCCTGATTACAAACGGAAATTCAAAACAAACAATCGCCCTGTCACCGTCACCTTTGATGACCCATTTAGCGACCATAGTTTGCTGAAATAAAAAAAAAACGAGTGAACGTGCAATGTATAACTTGAACTTATACCCAGGTTAGTCATATCATTTATAGAATATATATGAGCCGTTCCACGTGAAAACCAATATTATAGACTCTGCGGAATATATCGACCAGATCAGCTTTAGCAGTCCGCGCAAGCTAACCCGGGCCGACACATTCCGTAAGGGGGGTGGTGGTAGAGGTATATAGTAATGATTTCTGAAACAGAAAATCCACAGGAAATGAAAAGTGGTCTGTCCTCAATGTTGGTTTTCTCTTGGAACGGCTTATAAGTGTGACTTCTGACCTC
This sequence comes from Serripes groenlandicus, assembly GCA_031761405.1. Lineage (NCBI taxonomy): Eukaryota > Metazoa > Mollusca > Bivalvia > Cardiida > Cardiidae > Serripes > Serripes groenlandicus. The sequence continues at coordinate 47,884,805 of JASEVX010000014.1, read as the reverse complement.
ATATTTGCATCGTCAGACGACAATAATTGCTCTTTATAAGAAGTAAAAACAATGGTAACTTTTTTTATTTCTTCACCAAATTTTAATGAAACATGGCGCAGTCTATGCCGCTTACAATGTCCTATCTACGTTTTTTTTACAGGAGTTTGATTGGTGGTCTAGTTTTTTCAAACACTTCGACGAACCTGCTCTCAAAATCCAGTTTTGATAATGCTCCAGCTGCTCAATCTTAATACATTTTGAGAACAGGTTTGTCGAAGTGTTTGAAAAAACTAAACCACTAATTAAACTCCGTTAAAAAACGCAGATAGGTCTCTGTAAGCAGCGTAGACTGCGCCATGTTTCATTAAAAATGATGAAGAAATAAAAAGTTACCTTTGTTTTTACTTCTAAACCGAAGTAAAATGCTGATGTCCGCCGTAGCATTTGTGACATCAAAGGTCACGTGGTATAAAGACACTGAGAATTATATCCCGAGTAATATTTACGTCTGTACGAGTTTATCAAAGGTGTTGAACTCCAGATTATAGATAGTAAAGTCAAAGTTTTAAAACTGTTTAAAAATGACTTGAAATATGAGAATCATAATTCTGGTGGAAAATTAGAGAAATAATTTCACTTTCCAGTACAATGAACATCTAAACATTAACATTGATCGTGTATGTTTCGTTTTTATGGGAAGACATACCCAGAAAGCTAAATTGTGTACATTTTAATGACTTTTAATAATTTACTGCCAAAATAGTTTTGAGCTTTTTATTATCTGCAATTCTCGTGTTAAACGATCAATAATAAATAGATTATATATTAAACAATTCGAAATATGATATGTGGTGTCATTTTCTCGAAACAGACGTTATATTTTTTCAATGTTGCTGTGTTTGTGGCTATTTCATGACGCAAATGTTAACCGTGACGTCTTTGGTTACGTAATTTATGACGTCATTTTGTATTATCCGAAAATATCATGTTTTTTTCTCACTAGGAGATAATAAATGGCACTTTTATATTCTTTGAGTATTTTATTTAAAAGAAAATTATGAATAAACTTTTATAAATATTGACCAAATAAATCACCAACATTGTAAGAAGTATCTAGAAATATGTTATTTAAGCAATACAAAACAAGTTGTTCGGGAAAAATACAAAGTTAAATACTTGTTACATCTTTTATAAGTTTGGTTCGCCTGTGGCGTTCTATGTTTATAATTTTGAAGTTTGAAGGGATTTCGTATTAAAACTCTATGTCGTACCAGTATAAAGTTATGTTTGGAATTAATATATAATTAATGATTCAAACTACTTTCACATTAAATGTTGTCACTATGCTACACTATGTGATAAATGCGCCGCCATTATTGGTGAACGCCTCAAATAGATTCTTTTAAAATTTAAAGCAAAACTTCTACTGCACTGTTACATTTAGATGCTAAGCCAGGGAGATATATATTTAACTGCTTTCAGATCCAGCATTCCCGTATCATGTATATGCGCTCATTTGTAGGCCTACATATATATTGCAGTACTATTTTGTACTGCCGGATATCTTTAAGTTTTTGCAATGGTGATCAAGTTCGGCGAAGGTTTCCAACCTGAAGTTTTCACCGAGAATGTGATCAACTGCGAACATCGAAAAAAGTATTTGCTAATGGTGCGAATTTGCTAACCCTACAATCGATGATTGATTGATTGATTGGGGTTCAACAATTGTTCAGTCAGATCACGGCGGCCAGTTCACCTACTCATGTGTTTTCTGGCTTTCTCACACCATTATTTCCAAGCAACTGGCTGCTTTTCCACAAAGACTGTTGTTAGCCCATTGATTGAAGACGAATGACGCTTATGACAGTGCCTTGTGTCAAACGTCGGAAAGAATGTTGGCCGAGCTGGGGTTAGAACTCAAAATCCCTGGATTGATAGCTCGCGTCGCTACCGACTGAGCTACACCCTACAATCAAGGACTGTGAATGTTATATTCAAACGATAAGCCAGCAGAAGTCAAATACAGACATGTTCACTCTATGTCTAATTGACCCCAGAGTTTACAGGTGTCTCCCCTTACATACTCGGGCATTTCTTTATCAAGTCGGCTTGTCTGTAAGTAGGCCTATGGCATTCACGTCTAGCGTATTTTCATTGTTTTCAAATTTCAGTTCAAGCAAGTTCAGTGCCTATATTAAAGACTAGAGATGACATATCATAAACCCTTTAATATACAGCGATATTAAACGCCTCTGCAGAATACAACTTTAATATCATTGAAGAAAGTAGAGTATTATGTCATTTTGAGCAACTTCTTTCCCCAACATGTTTTCAATTAGGTATATAAATAACGTAAATCTTTATTTTGAGATATTATAGGTTTTTAGCTCCACTGGCTGAAAGCCAGTCGAGCTTATGTCATGGCGAATTGTCCGTCGTGAAACTTCATAGGAAGCATCCTCTCAATGTCCTCTCTTAAATTCCTTCAATTTTTTTTGATCCATCCATAATTCTGGTTTCCATGGCAACCAAAAGAAAAAAATAGTGAAAACTTAAAAATTCTTCTCCGAAAGTGTCAGGCCGATTTTCAAATAATTTTTGTAGAAATGTTCCTTGGGTGTCCCTTTATTAGATTCCTTCAAGAAATGTTGATTGGGCGAAAAACATGGCCGCCAGGGGGCGTGGCTATTTTGCCTTATATAGCTATAGTGAAAAATTAAAAAATCTTCTTCTCCAAAAGTGTTCAGCAGATTTTCAAATAATTTTGTAGAAATGTTCCATGGGTGACCCTCTATCAGATTCTTTCAAGCCATGTTGATTGGTAAAAAAACATGGCCGTCACAGGGCGGGGCTATTTTGCCTATATGGCTAAAGAGAAAACTTAAAAAATCTTCTCCTCCAAAAGTGTCAGGCCGATTTTCAAATAATTTTGTAGAAATGTTCCTTGGGTGACCCTTTATTAGATTCCTTCAAGAAATGTTGATTGGTTGAAAAACATGGCTGCCAGGGGGCGGGGCTATTTTGCCTTATATAGCTATAGTGAAAATCTTCTTCTCCGAAAGTGTTCAGCCGATTTTCAAATAATTTTGTAGAAATGATTATGTTCATTGGGTGACCCTCTATCAGATTCCTTCAAGCCATGTTGATTGGTTGAAAAATATGGCTGCCAGGGGTGGGACTATTTTGCCTTATATGGCTATAGTGAAAACTTAAAATATCCTCTCCTCCGAAAGTGTCAGGCCGATTTTCAAATAATTTTGCAGAAATGTTCCTTGGGTGACACTCTACAAGATTCCTTTAAGCCATGCTGGTTGGTAAAAAAAAATAGCCACCAGGGGGTAGGGCTGTTTGCAGATTTTATTTTTGCCTTATGGCCGTGGAGCGATACTGGCCATCTTGGGCCTCTTGTTTTAAATTTGTTATAGATAACAAATTAAAAGAAGAACACTACAAATGGGCTCGGAGATTATCGTATAAGGTTGGTATTTCAAAAACATAATAAGTATATAGGCTCGGCGATTTCAAGCCTTATTCGTACGAGATCGGTATTGCTCGATGCTCTGTCGGTCATTTCAACCCGAAACTAACAACAAGTCTAAGAACAGAACCGATCTCAAACGACCATATACGGAAATTACCGAGCCTATTAGGGATGTTTATACATACACTGGTTGCAACGTCTGGTGCGGTAAAACTGGCGAGGTAGGTGACGTCAGTTCCGGATAATACAGGACAGTGCAGCGACACTTGACAGTCAGTCTGCGTCTTGTATAAAGACACGGGATGCGACAGGCCCTGGAACGCCTGCACTTCCGTTAACGTAAAGGCGCTTCCAACTTCTTTAAATACAGAATAAAATTTAAAACATTTAACATAAACCGCCTGAGAATAAAATACTCATTAGGGGTAAAAACAACTATTTAAGAAATGTCCAGGTTCAATCCTGCATCTGCCGGGTTATCAGCCTATCACATTACAATTACCGTAAGTCTACAATACACCTCAGTTGATGCACATTTCTGTCAACTGGTTTCATGTATAGTAGTAAATTTAAACTGTTCATATACAGTCTCGTTCAACTTATAACAACTATCGTTAGTCTGGTTCCCTGCGTTCTATTATTACATGCACAAAGTGAAAGGGGAAGCAACTCCAGACTTAATTATTGTCTGCCTTCTGTTAACCTCTAGTTGATTGATTGATTGTTTGGTGTTTTTCGCCGCTTTCAACAATTGTTCAGTTATATCACGCCGTTGCATGGGTAGGTTAGCAGTTCGTCCATTTATCCTGACACCAGCCAGTCGGTCGTAATGGTAACCCGCAACCCTGAGCGCCTAGGAGGGCAGTCGAAGTATTTTGTATGACCCGGTCGGGTATCGAACCAATGACCTGCCTCACCGAGGCGGTTTAATCTCATGTGATGTAAATGTTAAAATAACTTTTTAAGTAGTAGGGAATGTAATAGTTGGTATAGGCCCATCCAACCTAACCTTTTATTGCGCCGTAGGTTCTGTTATACAATTGTTGTTAGCTTCATAGTGTATACAGATGCTATATTAATGAACTTTTGGGTTATATATGTAAGGTTATACGTGGGGATCTTCGGAATAACCATTGTCTTATGTTGGGTATAACACTTGTTAAACAATAAAACCCGTTTTGTTCCGATATTTCGATCAAAAGACTTCTTCAGGATGTCACATGGACCGTTACAGACACTACTGTGTCCCATTTAAAACAATAAACATGGGTTGAAATAAGGAATCAAGTGAACGGCTTATTGTTATACTACAAATAGACATAGCATTCGTAGTTTTTATGCAATAAAGTATGTTGTATTGTATTGTATTGTATATATTTACCTGCATGGAAATCAACGGTGACCGTATAGGATTGATTGCTCTGTAACAAACAGGTTGGGTCACATGACTGTATCGATGCAATTGAAACACTATTCAACACGCCTGTTGCTCTGTGACCATGGTATACTGGAATCATTAATTAAGGAAATTAATTTTGAATCGTTTGTATCGTGTTTCACGGCGCTTTTAACATGTTTGCAGTTATATCACGGTGTTTCCCCGTTTAGTTTTCTCTGTTATCAGTACTACTTTTCCATTTATCCTGACACCAGTAAGTCAATCGTAATGCTAACACAACACATCTGAGCGCCAAGAAGGGAAAAGCCACTACTACCATTTTTCGAAGACTACCACGGGGCCGAGACGGACGCTCTATCGTTACACAACGGAAATGAACAGCGCCTAGCGAATTGTGGTCTTAATGCATATGCGTACAGTGAGGACTCGGGCTAGTATGTCTTCAACTTTCATGTATTTATAAAACATACCTATAAAAGTATGCATATTTTGGCAAAGAAATAGTGTAGCCCCATCAGTAACCTATATATGAGCCGATAATACCAACATTAAGTACTCTGCGTAAAGCATCGACCCGTATCAGCCTAAGCATGCCGCTAGGGCTAACCCGGACAGACACTTTCGCCTCCTGTTTCAGAAATCATTACTCTATCCCCCTGAGACGGAATGTGTCGGCCCGGATTAGCGTGCTTGGACTGCGCATGCTGATCTGGGTCGATACATTACGCAGAGTTCATAATGCTGGTTTTCTCGTGGAACGGCTTTTGTGTCTAGCTATGAATTGTAGGGAAAGTATAACGAATGTTGTATCGATATCTGGATGATTTGATTGATTAATTGCGGTTTAACGCAGTGTTTAACAATTTCTCAGTTATATCACGGCGGCCAGTTCGGGATTCGAACTCACAACCTCTTGATTAACAGCCTGCGTCGCTACCGACTGAGCTACCGGGGGGTATCTGGATGAACAACACGGCTTGCACTGGTTATTTACCCAAGGTAACGTCTTGATATAACCGAAATAATGCTGAAAGCGGCATAGACAAACATATAATCCCGTTACAGTGAGTCAATAAGAACCCAAATCGGCAGTCGTGGCTCATATACATGTAGAATAAGCACTGTCATGATGTCGCATAGGGAGCTAAGGTACACATTTGTAAAGGACGACTTTGAAAATATGTAAGCATATCATTTGATCTCTATGAATTGGAAGGAAAATTATTTAATAGCAATGAAAACATTGAGGCGAAAATGTTAAACTGATTATTATGAGCTATTCATCCTTTTGTCACAATGTTTTCAAAAGCCGTCGAATGTAAATGCGTCAAAAATGCATCTACAAGTGGGAACGATTTATTTTGTTATATTTTAGCTACTATAAACATCCAACTCTATTAAAACTTATTAAAAGCACATTGTCGAATATTTTGATAAACTTTATATTATTTATTTCTATCTGTATATTTATCATTTTGTTTGAAAACAATAGTACAAAATACGCTTGTCCTATATTCTAGTATGTAAATATCATTTTGTTTTTCCGTTGGTAAAACTAAATTTTAAGTTTTTTTGTTTTTTGTTACAAACTGCGTAATAAAAAAAGTTGAATTGAGAAAAACCAAGATGATGTTGAAAATGATTGTCGAATATTTTGATAAACTTTATATTATTTATTTCTATCTATATAGTTATCATTTTGTTTGTAAAAAATAGTACAAAAGATGGTTGTCCTATATTCTAGTATGTACACATCATTTTGTTTCTCCATTGGTAATGCTAAATGTTAAGGTTTTTTTGTTCTTTGTTACACACTGCGTAATAAAAGAAATTGAATTGAGAAAAACCAAGATGAATTAGAAAATGTTATACGAACCGCAGTTTGTTACATTCGGATTTACTGCACCAGCAGAATGGTGTAGAGCAAAGGATAAAACTTTATATTATCTATTCCTATATATATATATTTATTATTTTGTTAGTAAACAAGATCGTTTTCCTATATTCTAGTATGTACACACCATTTTGTTTCTCCGTTGGTAATGCTAAATTTTAAGTTTTTTTGTTCTTTGCATAATAAAAAAAAAATGAATTGAGAAAGACCATGATGATTTAGAAAATGATATACGAACCGCAGTTTGTAACATTCAGGTTTACCGCACCAACAGAATGGTGTAGAGCAAAGGATAAAACTCCAGCCAAAATGAATTGAATTGAGAAAGACCATGATGATTTAGAAAATGATATACGAACCACAGTTTGTAACATTCAGGTTTACCGCACCAGCAGAATGGTGAAGAGCAAAGGATAACAATCCAGCCAAAAGGAATTTAATCGAGCCCACCATGTTTTAGTGTCTGTCAATACAAATTCTTATCTTACTATGAAAGACCTGTGTATATGAAGACCCATGTATAGCTTTAGGTTATCAGTGTCTTGTACATTTCTACTTTAACCCTTTCTCACAAACAACACAACTGCAGAAGACGACTTTGAAAGCACTTAGCCAGAAAAAAAAGCCTGCCAAAAGTATCATCTTTATATGCCGTCCATTAGTACATTCAAATCCATTGTATATAATAGTATTTTTTTATTGATGGGGATTTCAACACATTTTCTGTCATATCACGGCGGCCAGTTCTAACACTGTTTGTCCTGGCCTTTTTATACCATTATTCAACACTACTGAGTGTTTCTTCCAAGCAACTGGCTGTTTTTATCCCGTATAGACCGTTAGTCCATTGGTAAGTCCACTTTCGACAGTCGCATGAACTTTTGTTAAACATGGAAAGAATATTGGCAGAGGTGATGTTCTAACTCCCAACCCTTGGATTGACAGCCCTCGCCGGTACCGACTGAGCTACCGGAGTTCGGTGTATACCATCAGTTTAGTATAGAACATGTCTAATGCTTGAATCCTTTAAACATTTTTTTATTTAATTAAGTTTCATTCATGGGTATTTGTATATGTATATACATGCTACAAATTCAATGCAAAATACAAAACCTAGCGGATTCGAAAATAAGTTGTGTAATCTCTCTTCAGACTGTGATTCAATAATAAGTACTTGCTTAATTTTGAAAATTTGGTCGAGATCTATACAGTATAACATTTTAGTTGCTTAACCGAATAATCAGTGATGAAAGAAAGATAAGTTGTTATCTGTGTGTCGTAAATGTCATTGTACACATTAAATAGTGTTTGATTTGATACTTCAGGAATTCATGAAGGATGAGATGGATAAAAAGAAATTAAAAAGATTGCTGAGGTTTACTATTAAATGTAAACTTTGTAAATGCGCTTCCAACGTTTAAGGGCCAGAATGTATTGGCGGACATTATCTCCCTCCACACATTAGCCCCTGTGTAAAAGACTTAACAGGCGGACGTTATTTCCTGTAAAATTTTCCAAACTGCGTTTAACCCAAATCAATCAAAAGCTATTTATTGTCAAGCAGTCAATTCATTGGAACGCCTGTTGCAAGAGAACCAGGAAACACATTTGTAAACGAACTGGCCGCCCTGATATATTTGAAACAATATTGAAAACGGCGTTAAAAAACTATCAATAAATCGTTTGAATGAGTTAAGCCGGTAACCTTACTTATTTAAAATGTATGTGTATGTTAAATTGATTTAACCCTTTCCAACATACAATACATTTGCTGCAGACGAATTTAAAAAGTAAAAAATATGGTGAACCTCTTTAACTGAATGTTTTATCATTGACTACAGTTGAAAATATTGTGGCAAAGAGGGGAATTGCTCATTTTTTTCTGTGGCAGAGATGTCGAAAAGTATCTGGTTGTGCGCTTTAATGTACAGGATACTATCAAGTGCGCCGAGTCCCGGTAGCTCAGTCTGTAGCGACGCGCGCTCTAAATCAAGGGGTTGTGAGCTTGAACCCCAGCTCGGCCTACATTCTGTCCGACGTTGTTTGAGTTCAATGCGACAAGCGTCATACGTCTTCCACAAAATGGGCTTATGGTTTATGTGGAAAGGTAGCCAGTTGCTTTGAACGACTGTTGTCTGAAGTACTGGTGTGAGTAATGGTACAGTCACACACACAGATATGTCCTTGCGTCGAAGTACGGCGCGGATGGGATGTGTGTGAGGGAGGGGGGTATAAGTACGGAGTAGTACGTCTTAGTACGGCAAAAGAAATGGTAAGAAACTGGGAACAAAAACCTACATGACGCGGATAGGTATGGCGTTCTACGTGTTACTGCAGCTGGCACATTGCCCGGCGCGTGGAATAGTCTGCGGTGAACTACGCTGTACTACGTTTAAGTACGGGCAGCCTTGGATAAGTACGATCAACCACGGATCGATACGTATGACTACATTTGCACAAGGTTCAATACTTGGTTAAGCCGTTGTAATCCGTACCAAAACGTAGTTAATCGTAGCAAAACTAGGGGAAAGGCAGCAAATTCTAATTATTTCATGTCAAACTACGGACATGTACGTTTTAGTACAAATAACTACGTTTTAGTACGTTTAACAACTGATAGATAAGTTTCAACCAAGTTGGACCAAATGCACGGATCGCTCCAACGTGTGTGCATGTTTAATCAAAGTACTGAAAGTGCTCACAGCATGGGGCTAACTGCAGATAACATTTGGACATGGATTTAACGATCCCAAAAGTCTAACTTGAACACTTTACACTAGCACTTTGTAAGTTAGCACTTTATATCCATATATTAAATGATAAAGGAGTAAAGCAAAATACTGTACACACAGTATGATGGTCTATCGATACACTAAAAATTGGCATACACATGCGCATCTGCTATCTGGATAGTTTCTGCTTAGCACACCTCCTGATTTACAATGGATTTTTAGCCGTGTTGTTTTTTTAATGCAAGTAACCCATATACATTTCATATCAAAATCACAATAACCTAACAATTATAATTATATTGAGAGTCCAATTTTACTTTCAAAGCAGAAATAAAATCCTGTATTATCTTCAGCGTGCAATGACTGAAATATTGTTAAAAGCGACGTAAAACATCATACACACGATTTAATCATTTCTTATTGTTTCACAACGCATAGGTGAATAGTTTTAAATGCATTGCTTTTGAATTCATTTTAAATCCCGACATTTTGAAAAAGTTTATTGCAGCGGTGTTAAATGACAATTGCACCACTGATATCGGCAATTTATAAGACAAAAAATATTATATTCTTCTTATAAAAAATACTATCTGCCCAAAGCGGGAATCGAACTCTAGTGTCCCGCTTCACATCCGATCATGCTAACCGCTACGTTACGCGGCCACTTCTAATCGGAGGATTTTATTTATAACATAATTATAAACTGATACACGAGTTAGCGAATTATTTAGTATTGAAGCGTTTTATCTTGATAAAAAAAAAATGTCATTTAAATTATTTGTTTTATAACTGGGACTTGACTATACGGTGAAACAGAGGTGACATGTGTATGTTTTTATTTTGATTTTACTAAGTCGTGCGCACGAGATACTATGTCATGCGCACGAGTTACTATGTCGTGCGCATGAGTTACTTAGTCGTGCGCACGAGATACTAAGTCGTGTGCACGAGATACTTAAGTCGTGCGCACAAGATACTATGTCGTGCGCACAAGTCACTAAGTCGTGCGCACGAGATAATTAAGTGAATATTGTTTGAGAATATGTGTATGAGATACTTAAGTCGTGCGCACAAGATACTATGTCGTGCGCACAAGTTACTAAGTCGTGCGCACGAGTTACTAAGTCGTGCGCACGAGTTACTAAGTCGTGCGCACGAGATAATTAAGTGAATATTGTTTGAGAATATGTGTATATCATGCTGATCGCCTAAAAAAACCGAATTACTTCATACGTTAACCGTGCACTAAAATATAACAGAATATAATCGTTTCTGATATCAGCCATTTTCAGACATCATTCATGTATGTAAAGTGTATTCTGATTGGCTAATTATGTTGTGCGCACAACTTAATTATCTCGTGCGCACGACTTAGTAACTCGTGCGCACGACATAATAACTCGTACGCACGACTTAGTATCTCGTGTGCACGACTTAGTATATTGTGCGCACGACTTAGTAACTCATGCGCACGACTTAGTATCTCGTGCTCACGACTTAGTATCTCGTGCACACGACTTAGTATGTCATGCGCACGACTTAGTAAAATAAAAATAAAAACACACATGTCACCTCTATGCCACCGTATGACTATCTTATTCCGTCTGCTGGGAATGTTCAGGTTAATTTTGGTTGAGAATTTGATGTATTTATCTAAAATGAAATACTCTAGTACTTTGATTCCTGATTAACGTTACCGCTGAAAATACATTTCATTCTAAAGGATTTTTGGAAATTCCGACGCCTAGGCTCACTTGCACATTTACCGTATATGTTATATTTTGTCAACTATTTATTTTATTTATCATTTAAATAATTTGAATGTTTGGGTATATATGTTATCATTGGGACTCTATTATCTGAATTTGTTTTTGAGTCGGAATCGAAAAGATGCCTTTACTCCATTCGATTTACAATATTTAGGAATTACCAATGAACTTTACGCGCGATCAAGTATGTTGAAAGCGTAGAAATACATTTTATTTATTAATCATGTAATTTATATATTTTAACATAAAATGTCTTTCGAGTTATTTCTTTTGGGTTAGTGATGTCGAATCAAATCAATTTTTGGCTTCATATGTCAACAAGTTTGATTTTTAGACAGGAACTATTGGCGGTACGAGATGACCAACATGGATATTAGCTGGCAACAGTCATTTCATTTTTAACAAAATATTTCACAAATCATCCACTTTCATTGACATTATGTACGATCTGCAACCACCAATACATCTATATGAAGTCGAGATGGTGTTCAGAAACGGAGAGCTGATGTAGAAAGACAGATGTGAAGTAATTTAATGCCGACATCGTAAAACGCCTGTCTAGATTCCAGTCCCAAAATGATGCGTCGTTTCGAAAATCAGCTACTATAGCAATTGGCTCTAACGAGCCCCTTGCTAAAAACTGGAGCAACTTGCAAGTTTGGGATAAGTCTTGAATACGTTTTGACCAAGTTTGGGATAAGTCTTGAATACGTTTTGACCAAGTGTTGGTACGGATTGATACGGATTACGACCTTGAGGTACGGCTCAGGTACGGAATACAACGTTTCTATCCGTGGCTAGACGTAGCTATTCGCGCCTTGCACGTGACTTGTGATATTAGTGAGAAATGACATAGTACATGTAGGTGAACTGGCTGTCGTGATATGATTGAATAATTACTGAAACAATCTTTAAACCCTATCAATCAATAAACAATATACCATCATATACAATGACTTTGAATGTACTTATGAACAATACGTGGAGGGGACATCTTTTTGGTTGACGAAGTAGCACACCCGATCAATTGAAAGAGACAATCTCCTTGGTGTAGTGGTATAGTGGTGCGGGAGGTCGTGGGTTTGATCCTTGGTCGTGTCATACTTAAGGATTTTAAAAATAGAAGGGGCGTTAACTCCTTTGCGCTTATAATTGTCGAGTTATCATTATGAATTACTCACTGACCAATGTCCGGATAACTGGCTGGTCCCGACACTGTTCGGAAATGCCAACTTGTTCCCTTGTCTATGATCAAGCTCAATCAGGGTAGAGCTTCCGCCTTTGAAGTGTTGAATTTACTATTCCCTCTGATGTACAAAGATGAAAAGTAAGTAACAAATAAAGATCATTCACGGATGTACTGAAACTGATTCATCGTTGTACATTATTGCGGATATACGACAATGTGTAGAGGCTGATTTTTTGCTAGTTTGGATTTGACTGGCTGTGAGCCAATCTGACCTGTCGTCTGTTATCTCGACAAATCTCACAGACAGATTGCATAAGCCTTTACCGACCCCATTAATATGCGAAAGCGTGATATAAGGGGAGGTTAGTAATGTGTCTACCCTTTGTACGACAGCAATGGACCGATCGATGTATTCAAATGACAGTGGTCAGTTTGCAATTTGACATATTGTTCTAGCACGGGGGATTTATCGTTTTGCACACACACACTTTTAGCGCTAAGAGAGAAATGAATGAGCAAACAATTAAAACTTGAGACAACAAGAGAAACATTGAAATACTAATTGTTTTATTGCACCTAGCCCTAATTGATATTAGCATCTATATAAAATGGAAACACGAAACAAATAATAGCCTTGTCGTTATCACCAATAATTTGCCATTCGGCAACACCTTCTACCTGAAAATAAAAACAATTATACTCAGATTCAATCCATCCTGGCCCTTTGATGAACATGAGAATAATAAAAACAACTTGCCCTGTAATGAAATGAATATCTCATTTTAATTGACGTTTTAATAGATACATATTATCAAGTACAGCTAAACATATTCTGAGTCCGTCCATGGGAAAAAGTACAAAGGTACAAGTGTAATCGAAGATCTACACTATTCGCGTATTACATACACAAGCTTGTTGAAATCTTGTCAATTTGTTTATATTCTGAGGATCTGATCTGAACATCACTATTTAGTAATGCATACGTGTACCATTTGTTTACGCACTGGCTCTTATATGGTATGTTAGTGTAACCAAGGAATCGCAATATGTACCATCTGCCTACGGCTTCTGTAGAAATTGAAACACCCTATCTGAAATGAGGTTGGATGTGTACAAAGCTCGTCTTATCCATGCACATAACTTGAAATAAAACCGTTTTAGTAAAACAAGCATGCCGCTACGCACGTTCCAACCGATGGAAAACTTTAGTGTTTTCAGTAAATATAAACTTGTTTGTTGTAAAACGGCGTAAAACCCAAATCAATCAATAGAAAATGGTTTAAATGAAATAAAAAAACTTGGAAACAGATACATACAGTGGAATTGAATGAGGGGACTTGAACGGTCGCTCTGTATGTGACGTCTGTACCGGCCATAATCGGACACTTCACTCCATTTGAACATGCATCCGGCGGGATCACATGGAATTCCAATGTTCCAACAACGCCAAGCTGGCCGTATGCTTTACTCATTGCCGTCTGACTTGTTTCTCCTAAAATACATGTATTGGTTTACAACAGTTTGTTCGTTTCTGCAACTCCGCAACATAAATCGTTCATAATTTTCTAAAATGTGAAATCTTTTTTTTTTATCTAAATGTTAATTATTACAAAAGATTTGTACGAACATTCACGAAGCCACGGTATCTACTATTTTTAAGTACAGAAGTCCAAATGATGACGTTATGAATCCACGGTCAATAGAGATTTACAATATTATGGGAACAAACCCGATATGTATGCCCGTGTTATTATACTAGCAAAGCGTTTATTTCCTTCTATATAGTGTAGTTAAGATTAAATATTTTCTTGAAAAAACGCTTCCTTGTTATAACGGCCAAAGTTTAACACTATTTCACTTATTGTTTGAATTTAGTATTTTAGTAATTTTGAACATACTGAATTATTTTCAATGGTTGTTTTCTTTTTGAATTATTATAATGTTGGAGTAATGCTTACACTATTAGATATACTAATCTGATTCTTCCACAACACCAAAGTGAAGAATTATATACATTCTAAAGTATGAATCGACGCGATAGATAATGCAAGATAATAAAGACAATAAATATTTTAGATAAAATGATATATGTCTTCGATGTCCCGAAGTAAATATATTAAATCAACCCCTGAGTGCAAAACTATTGTAACTCAGTATATGGTCAAGAGAAACATTCCATAGCGTTGTACTTATGGGGCAAGTATCATGTTCTTTTAAAAGAAAATATAAACGAGATAGGCAATGTACGGACATAAAGTATGTCCTGAAAATATACGTTTTTCACAACATATATGTACGTTTATGTCATTACAAAACAATTGCTGTTCTCTATCACTGCATTTAAACGTTATTTTTCTAAAGAGTTTTTGAACATTTTGAAAGTTGGTCGGGCACGCATATTTCCATTTGCCAAACAGAACAAACACAGAAGGCTTAATATAATCTGTTCATTGCAAGACAAAGGTATTTACCTGCATGGAAGGTTATTGAGCCGTTGTACTTTGCGCCACCCTGGAATTGACAAGCCTTGACACCCGGTGCTCCTAGTAGAATATGATCACACCCTCCGGCTGGCAATGGTTCAATGTCAATATAACTTATCGGATTAGTTGGAGCATTTCCTTTATAGGCTGAAAATAGATTTTGATTATCCATTTCCTACTCGCAGACACATTTAGGCGAATCTGTAACAAATGACTTTTGAAAACATTCTGGCAATAGTGAAACATTTCTCATTTTGCGCCACAGTGTTTTAAACCATACACATTAACCATTCTTTCTTTTATATTTTCCATAGTTTGCATAGATGCTCTAACAGTCATCTGCTGTAGATTTGTTTTTGTATTTGGGAAAGTGTAAATCGGTGTCAAACCTGTGAATGGGTTGCTATCATTGTTATAAGTTTACTATTTCTGTAGATACGTGACTGGTTATTGTATGTCAAAGGTCAGATTGTGTTGTTAAGCTCTTAATGCATCTGCCTACATTGAAGACAGTCTCGCCAGCGCCTTCACTACTCGTCTATACGTTATTTAGGCCTACATGTACATGTATATGCATTTTTTCAAGTTGCGTTTTGCGATTTAAGAGCGTAATGCATCTGGTTTTCCCTGAGTGAGCGTTTAGCGAGTAAAGGACTTTTCGATTTAAGCAGCGTGCCGCTCATGTGACGAACACATTGATTGATTGATTGATTGAGGTTTAACGCCGTTTTCAACATTTTTTTCCAGTGAAATCACGGCGGCCAGTTCACCTACTCATGTGTTTCCTAGTTTTCTCAAACCAGTAATTCACGCAACATAGTTTCCAAGCAACTGGCTGCTTTTCCACATATACTTTAAGCCTATTGGTGAAAGACGAATGAAGCTTGTCACAGTGACTTTTGTCAAACGTCGGAAAGAATGTTGGCCGTGCTCTGATTCGAACTCACAAATCCGGGATTAACAGCCCGCCTCGCTACCGACTGAGCTACCGTGGCTCGGCTATAACGAAAAACAATTGATTGAGGTTTAACGCCTTTTTCAACATTTTTTCAGTGAAATCACGGCGGCCAGTTCACCTACTCATGTGTTTCCTAGCTTTCGCACACCAGTAATTCACACAACATAGTTTCCAAGCAACTGGCTGCTTTTTTACATAGACTTTAAGCCTATTGGTGAAAGACGAATGAAGCTTGTCACACTGACTTTTGTCAAACGTCGGAAAGAATGTTGGCCGAGCTTTGATTCGAACTCACAAACCCGGGATTAACAGCCCGCCTCACTACCGACTGAGCTACCGGGGCTCGGCTATAACGAAAAACAAAAACATGTCAAACTCGATTAATCCCGTAGTATATGATAATTAAAGATGTCAATAACTCTAATATAAGGCTAAACTATAGTATCTGTTCATGTACAATGTATCTGTATACATAGTAAGTTATAAGTTGTAGCTTGATTCATAAATATGTCACTAGCATTGTTTTCTCACTTTTTAACCCACGCTTTAATACGCAAAATATCCTGATGCTCAGCTCTGAACGTTCATTAAGAGCCACTTGGGCCACGTTACACTGTACAACTGACCGTCGGTATCCTGCGATAACCGATCATTTAAATCAGCCCACGTCTCCCAAGCTCTTTAATTAAGACTTAACCCACTCGTCATCTAGTCGCACATACATCATACAGTCATACTTAGCGCTAAGTAATACTAAATCGTAAGTAATGAAAGGAAACATTCAAGCATTCATGTTTTACAACTCTACGCAATCGTATTCGGCAAAAGTAAATGACTATGGTGACATAAATAGATACTGACTAACAACCCTTAAGGTTCAGTTTTGAATTCGCGTAGATTTTATCGTCAAACTTGATCTCAAGAGTTAATATATAAAAGCCGTCCAACGAGAAAACCAGCACTGTGGACGTAAAGTATCGACCCGAATCAGCCTAACCATGCCGCGCAGGCTAACCCGGACAGACACTTTTCGCCCCCTGTGGGTTTTTCTGTTTCAGGGCTTGTTACTCTATAACTCGATCCCCCTGACACGGAATGTGTCGGCCCAGATAAGCCTTATATGAAAGTGTTAAACTTACTGCATGGTGTGTACTTCACTTACACAGCTCCGCAGCTAACAAAAAGCGCAAATAAAACGAAAGAAATCATCGTTATATATTGTTCCGTTGTCGGATCCTCTGTAATGATAATTATTACTCCTCCTGAAATCCTCTACATGAAACAATTTATAATATTTACCCTTTCACACATACAACGAAAATGCAGCAGACGAATTTGAAAATATCTGCCTTAAATAATGGACAGTCTCTAAAAATGTAAGTAAAATTATTGAAAAGAGTTGAAAACGTTGTGACAAAAGGATGAATTGAATTTCTCCTTTTATCACAATGTTTTTAAAAGACGTCTGCTGCAGATGCGCTATAATTCGTCTACAAGAGGGAATGAGTTCACCCCGTCTGGCGTTTTGGGGGTCTTTATGCATATTTGCACAGTGAAGACTCAGGCGAGTCTGGGCATACGTACAGTATCACACGAACCTCACTGTTTGTTCTGTACGTAAACATTGAACTCAATGCATATTCTGATGGCAAAACTGGAAGTGTAGCCCCAATAGATGACCGTCATATTACGATTTTGAACTATTTTAAAACCGTCGAGTTGATAAGACCCCACCTCGTCCGACGCGTCTCCTCTATAGATAATATTCCAAACATGGATGTTACACGATATCGATGTCGTGGACCGTTAGAGAACCCGCCATTTTCTATTGGCTCTTAATAATCTCCTCATTTTGTCATACGATGATATTGTTTATATGAAATGAACATAACAAACCAAATCAAGGTCAAACTGAGACATGTTGAAGGTGAGCACAACTAGAGATTATCTGGAGTAACATGTCCTTTACAATTCAATTCATCGTTATTCGTTCTATGTAGAGAGAAACATAGAAAGAAAGAAAGAGAGAGAGAGACAAAGAAAGAAAGAAAGAAAGAAAGAGAGAGAGAGAGAGAGAGAGAGAGAGAGAGAGAGAGAGAGAGAGAGAGAGAGAGAGGGACATACATACAGCTATATATGTATACATATATATAGAGAGAGAGTGAGGGGTGTAACAGACCGACAGACACACACAAATATAAATATATATATATATATATATATATATGGAGAGAGAGAGAGAGAGAGAGACAGAGACAGAGAGAGAGAGAGAGAGAGAGAGAGAGAGAGGACAGACTACGGCAAAACAGTTGTTGATAAAAAAAAGATGTAAAATGTAAGCAATTTTACTTACCTTTGTGTTTAGATTCCAAGTGTGCATCAGTTGATTGATTGTGTGATGTTAACGCCGCTTTCAACAATGTATCACGGCGTTTTCTGGGTAAGTTACCAGTATTACTGGTACATTTATCCTGACACCAGGCAGTCAGTCGTAATGCTAACCCCGAATCCCAGAGCGCCAAGGAGGGCAGCCAATACTACCATTTTTAAAGTCTTTGGCATGACCAAGTCGGGGATCGAACCCGCGACCTCCCGCACTCGAGGCGGACGCTCTACCAATAGACCACCGAGGCGGTCCAAGTGCATCAGATTACGTTGTTTGGAAGTAATAACTTTTCTACAGCATAAACAGATATACTGCTTTTTACAGTTTGTAACTGAAATGTCATACCGTTCATCAGTATTGCTAGCCATATCATCTCCAAATAATGCAGGCAATGTCATCTGTGCTGGTTACATTGTGGGTATTTGCCTCAGTTTTTGCAAGTAAATGTACTTGACCCTTACCTTACACCATCAAAGGTGGATGACAAATTGGAATACAGAACCTGTAACAACTGATCCTGATCCCCAGAACAGAACATCTTTTTTATTACACGTAACCTTAACAGTGTTTTGTGTTACAATATTTCATAAACATATGTTATACTATGTAGTGAGCGATATTCTTAAGAATATAAACTCATATAAATCTTTTGTAAATCATCATAAACTAAAGTAAAATATAATAATTAACAAATTGACAATTTATGAATTAATATTGTAACGCCTCGGTCCTCAGCCACGAATGAGTGACGCTACTTTCTGTTTGCTCAATTCATGTGATAACTGGCTAATGTCAACTCATTATAATAATTGTGTTCTACAAACATTCATTTTATGATCTACTTAACGATAACTGTTTGGTTTTATGATGTAAATTTGCTGTGTATTCCCACACAAACTACTGTGTTTTGAACGCTTGTGCTCTTCGGTCAGAGCCACTATGTTGTTTGTTGTTGTTGCAGGTACCCGCATTGCATCATGAGATTAGTTCTCATGACGCGATGCAGGTGCCCGCATTGCACTATGAGATATTTCCGATGACGTCACTATGACTAATCCCTTTTTGCACTAAACTTGTACTCATCTACCCCGAGCGCCAGCTTTCAAATCATGGTCCAATCACTATATATTTACTGACTCGAAGGTACGGGTTGTGTGTATTATGCAATTATTTACATGTCTTAATTTTCAAAACAGTATCTTCCATTCAATTTAAGGTTAAAACCTGCATCTATAACGGGATACTGTTTCCTGTTGAAACCCTTCCGACAGATTTGTTGGACGTTTTCCGACAAAAAAACTTGAGAATTCAACAAATTATTCTGTTGGAAATGTCACTACATGTATATAAGCAAGCGTTCCGACCAGTGTCAGGAGTGCACTCAGAACTTTCTTAGGTACAATTTAGGTGTATCTTCGTCTCATTTTTAGCTCACCTATGCACGAAGTGCAAGGTGAGCTATTGTGATCACATTTTGTCCGGCGTCCCTCCGTCGTGCGTCGTCAACATTTTGCCCTTGTTAACAATCTACAGGCTACATTTTGCATCAAATCTTCATGAAAGTTCATCAATCATTCATCTCCATCAAATCTTGGACAAGTTCGAAACTGGGTTATATGAGGTCAAAAACTAAGTCACTAGGTCAAATTGAAGGGAAATCTTGTTAACACTCTGGAGGCCACATTTTCAACTTGAGCATGTTGAAACTTAATCAGAATGTTTGTCTTGATGATATCTGAGTCATTCTCAAAATCAGTCACTTTTTCTGTCTTTTGCTTATATTGTTTCAGAAAATGCATTAATACCTTAAATTTAGGTTGTATTGAATTGTTTGTAACATGTGTTGAATAATGAAAATAAATTATTTTCATATTTCTTGCAAATTCTTTACAAAAATGTATTTCAAATTGAGTCATTTGTACTCTCTGTCTTTTGTCTGATGTATTCGAATTGAATGTAAAATAATGCTATATATTTTGTGATTTCAAATATAAACTTTTGTTTAATTTATGAAACAAACATAACAAATTAATAATAAGAGTAAATAAATATTGAATTTAATGATTATGAAATAAAAATATATTCAATTAAGTCTGTCCATCATGTATTGTTCCTTCCCATAACTCTTTAAAAAGCATGTAAATAATGAAGGATCCCCTGAGCTGCTGATGTTTAGAACTTTATGTAAACCTCATTCTGATGTTCATGCATTTGATGAATGCCGCTATGCGAACACTTCGATGAAGTAAAAAGATATCCGACATTCACAGTAAGTATAGCTGTAAAATATATTCTAATACATTCTTTACTTTAACGGCTTAAAAGTCTTATTTAAATTTCAATGATTTCATTAACTTAAAGATGTTCTATTACTTTGGTAGTTCTTAAACTTTTCAGCATATGGGGAATCCCCTCAAGGGAGCATTAGTTTTTTAATGTGGAGTTATTCCTTCCTGTAATATTCTTTACTGTAACACTTTTTTTTTGTTACGGGAAAGATCGTTTTTGTTATTGGAAAGAAAAAGATAAAGGGTATTAATAAATTTTTAAGATTCCATTATTATAAATTATTTGGTGATTATGTCAACATAATTGTTGAAACAATGTACTGTTACATATAGGCTATGTGTAGTTATATAAGGGTATCTTTCCTTTGAAATCTACTATGTGTGTTACGGGAAAGAATAATCTTGTTATAGGAAGGAAGAATATGACAAATATAACAATTGGTTGAATGTTGTTTTTTATTGTCTTCATTATTACTCCTGTTAATTGTTTTATTAAACAATTTATGCCTATTTGATGACATTTTTCCTGTGACAATCAGCACTCATTTGTTCCTGCATATATCTGTTACAGGAAAGAATACATTTGTTATAGCAAGGAAAATAAAAATAATAGTTTTCAAAAACTGTAGTAGTTTAAAAGGGTTTGGTTTTTATTTTGTTTAACATATTTTCCTTGGTAAACTGAACATTATTCAGAAGTGAATGTGGTGACATTAATTGACAACTTTTCCCTAAGAGATAAAGATCCAACTAAACAACAAACATATTTGGTCAAAGCAAAGATAAAACATTTGGGAAAAACGATCAGCACAGAAATATTGGCGCACCAAGGGACAAAGAGAAGTTGAGCATGGAAATTGAGACTAGAATTGAGCATAGAGGGACAGAAAAGGTAGAGATTGACAAGAAGGAATAAGTTGAGAACAAATAGCGAGAGAAAGAAGGTCAGAGTAAAGCAACACAGAAAGTAGAAGTTGAGTATAAAATAACAGACAAGGTAGCAGTTGAACAAAGGTGGACAGAGATATTATATGTTTAATAATATTATATATTTAAACGCTGATAAGTGCTTGAATAACCCTTTCCCACATACTTACACATCTGCAGCAGAGGACTTTTGAAAACAGTGTGGCAAAAGGAGAAATTGCTCGCCATGAGCAATATCTCCTTTTGTCACGATGTTTTCATCTTTATTCATACCGGTAATTACAATGTTAGTTTTGGAGACTTTATCCATATTTTTGCCTATTTGCTTGAACAAAGCTGCTAAATATGCGTTTTATGTTGGAAATGTTCTTGGTTCATATTTTATCAATAGAAGTTCATTTCAAACAAATTTAGTTTTTAGTTTTCGTCCTTTTCAATTTTGACTAATTTTGAGAATGACTCATCTAGGTCAAGTTCGAATAAGGGTCACATTGGGTCAGAAACTATGTCACAAGGCCAAATTGAAAATATTGTTAACTCTGTAGAAGCTACAGCAGCTTGAAATTTGGTCAGAATGTTTATCTAAATGATATCTAGGTCAAGTTCGAATATGGATCATGCCGGTTACAAACTAGGTCAAATTGAACGGAAATCTTGTTAACACTTTGGATACTGCATTTTTAGCTTGAACATGTTGAAACTTTATCAGGATGTTTGTCTTGATGATATGTAAGTCAAGTTCGAACATGAGTCATGTTGGGTCAAACAGTATGTCACTAGGTCAAATTGAAGGAACATCTCGTTATCACTCCAGATAATGCATTTTGTTCTACAGCAGCCTGACATTTGATCAGAAAGTTTATTGAAATGATATCTAAGCCAAGTTCGAGTATGGGTCACGTAAGTCCTCCAAGTTGTAAGGAATTATTTACCACTTATAAATCAGTTTTGGTTGATGTATGTTACTATTCACTGACAAAGTAGAAAACAATACAGGAAAAGTTCAGATTGCTTGTGAGATAGTTGTCAGTTACTTGCAGAGAACTTTTACCCAGGAAACAATTGGTTATGTGACTGAAACATTGTTGAAAAATGACGTTAAACACACATTCACACACAAACAACCTTAAGTTAGATGCCTTTGACATTATGGTCACTCAGGTGAGCGCTCTGGTTAATACGTTAGAGAAAACTTTTGTCAAAGTGAAAATGATGTAATCACTGTAGGAATGATCCATGAGAGGTCCTCTACCAAAATAACAAATAGAATGATATTCCATAAAGAATTGCCGGGTTGGTATAGTAGTTAGAACATCTGCATTGAGAGCTGGAGGTCAAGTGTTCAATCCTCTGTAGGGTTATACCAAAGAGTAATGGTAGTGTACCCAGAAAATGCCTTGGTTTAACTGAAATACTTGTGCTGTTGGAAGCGGTGTAAAAACACCAAACAAACAAATAATAAAAACGGAAAAAATGTTAACTTTATATCTTCTATCTTAAAACTTTGGGGCAACGTGAAAATTTAAAGTCCATGAAAAAAACGAGATGTACTAAGTAAGTAAGTAAGTAAGTAAGTAAGTAAAGACTTTATTTTGTGAGGGTGACCCATTTAGTGACTGGACACTAATCTTCCATGGGGCCCTCAATAAAAGCATAATAACATGTTAAAAATATACACATAAAACATAATAAAATATGTACATGATAAAATGACATGAAATATCAACACGTGAAAAGAAGGCAATCAACCCGTTTTTTTTCTTCAGTTAAATGCCCATTTTAAATACAAATTTTTGAAAGAGGTTAGCTTCTGACACATTTTTATCTCTTTTGGAAGACTATTCCACACTATAGGACCGGAATATGACAAACTATTTTTATATATTTCAAGTTTACTTTGGGGAATCCAAAAGTTCATATTAGTTACCGATCTTAATGTTATAGTACTAGTTGTATTAACTTGTTCGTTCATCTTAAACATATCACGCAGATAATTTGGACTATCATCGTGCGCTATTTTAAACATTGCTATTGCTTTATTAAATGTAACTCTATCTTCAAATTTAATTATATTTAGATTTTCTAATGCGCTTTCAAAATCGGTATAGTTTATTCCTAATATTAGTTTACATGCCCTCTTCTGCAAACGATGAATTTTATTTTTATTATAAACAGTTGTATTTCCCCAAATAATATTACAATAGTCTAAATGCGGCTGAATATAGGCTTTATAATAAATAAGTTTATATTTATCCGTTAAATATTCGCTTATTCGGGATAATAGCCAGAGATATGATGATACTTTTTTCGTTACTGTTCTAACATGACTTCCCCATTTTAAATTATTTTCTAAATTTACTCCAAGCAGTTTTTCTTCGGTACTGACTGCAAGATCAACATTTTTGTAGGTCAGTGCAAGCGAATTTTCAGTTGAAGCTCTCTTTTGCTGGGTTGTGATGAGCATCACTTTTGTTTTCTCTGTATTTAATTGCATGCCATTTAATAAACACCATTTTTCGAGTGTTTTTAATGATTTATTCAAGTTAGATTCAAGCGCATATTTACATTTATTTATATCATAGAGTGTTGTATCATCGGCAAACAAATCTACGGAAGAAATTATACCCGACATGATAAGTGGCAAATCGTTAATGAATAATAAAATTAATAATGGCCCAAGTATAGAACCCTGTGGCACACCACACGTAACTATCTTATCAGTAGACATTACGTTATTAATAGAGACGATTTGTTTTCGGTTTGTTAAATACGAACGAAACCAATTTATTGCACTTTCATTACATTTATATATAGTCAATTTTTTAAATAAAATTGAAATATCACAAAGGTCAAATGCTTTACGAAAATCTATTAGAACAGTTCCAACATAACAACCTTCATTTAACGCTTTAAGCCATTTATCAATAGTATATACCAACGCTGACTGGGTGGAATGGCCTTTACGAAAACCGCTTTGTGTAGTATGCAATAATTTAAATATATTTTAAAAATCAGTAAACGAGGCATGTACATGTTTTTCAATAAGTTTGGATAATGTAGGTAAAATAGATATAGGTCTATAGTTATTTACATCAGTTGATGGCCCTTTCTTAAATAATGGTTTTACTTTAGCTTCTTTCCAAACAGAAGGAAATGTAGACGTATTTAAACTATGATTTATCATAAATGTTATAATAGGTGCAATACTATGTGCAGAAAGCTTTAACAAACGCGGTCCAATATTATCTAAACCAGTACTTTTAGTTATATCTAAGTTTCTAAGCATTTTATTTACGTTTGTAATAGGAATATTTGGAATATTAAAGAATACATCGCTTTGAACTTTATCATCAACAAAACATTTTAAATCTTCAAAGTCAGAGTTGGGGATAGGATCTTTAAGTTTCTCCGCAACATTTATAAAAAAGTCGTTAAACGTGTCAACTATTTCGTTTTGATCGGAACATGTTTTACCAGCGTGATTTATACTTAGTATTTCTTCATTAACTTTACTTTTACGCGATGCACCAAATTCTTTAAACAATTTCCATATAGACGATGGTTTGTTTTTACCTTTATTTATTTTATTTTCATAGGTACTTTTCCTAGCTTTTCTAATTTGTTTTATGACATTATTACGTGCAGTTTTATATTCTAAATACATTTGCGACGCTTTAAATTGATCGCGCTGATGTATAGCGCTAAGAATATTGGCATTAAACCAGTCGGGCTGATATTTATGCTTTACCCTTTTTGATTTTAATGGAACATGCCTATCAGCTATTTCTATAAAGAGCTCATTAAATCCTAAAACGATTTCGTCAATATTGTTTAAATGTGTTAAGCTTGACCAACAAACATTGTCTAAATCTGCACAAAAATGGGCTTCATTCAAGTGTTTGTAAGACCTGTACTGTATAGTATTGTGTGTATTCTTAAACACACCTGTGTTTAATTTTCTATTACATAATACGGGATAATGATCACTTATACCGATTTTCGGAACATGTGTTGTACTGATGTTTGCAGGCATATTTGTGTAACGAATATGCAAATTAGCATCACCGGTTCGAAGTGATGGTCGTAGGGTTAGATATATATAAGGCAAGTGGACCCCTTCAGGGTTGAGTATACTTTTCGCTGAAGGGATCTTCTGCGTCTTTAGCCCGGCACGTTACATTGGTGGCAGCGGTGGGATGAGGACAACTGCCATATTGGAGTTGCCTTACCCATGGATTTCTCAGGCCAAGACTCGGGACGAGTCTTCTCGGAGTGGGAAGTATTGTAACGAATATGCAAATTAGCATCACCGGTTCGAAGTGATGGTCGTAGGGTTAGATATATATAAGGCAAGTGGACCCCTTCAGGGTTGAGTATACTTTTCGCTGAAGGGATCTTCTGCGTCTTTAGCCCGGCACGTTACATTTGTATATATATGATCAATTAGTGTACTAGATCTTTGATTTACCCGTGTTGGCATGACTATTTGCTGATTTAAACCAAGTGAAATAGTATAATCTAGCCATTCATCCTTGATATTTTCATTCAATAGATCCCTGTTAAAATCTCCGAGTAAGATAATTTCTTTGTCTTCATTAAAAAGGGTTTCTACAAAATTTTCGAACCTGTCTTTCCATTCAATCTTTTCATTTGGATGTCTGTACATTTGACAGACAATAAAAGGTTTATTATTTTTACATTTAACTTCTAATATGATACATTCAATGTCTAATACTTCTAAGTCAATTCTGCGAATTGCATCTATGTTTTGTTTTAAATAAACAATTAACCCCCCTCCCCCGTTTCTTGATAAATTATCTTTTCTAAATGGAGTTTTATAGCCGTTTATTTTTAAGGACTCGGTAAATGTGTCCGAAGTTAACTTGGTTTCACTCAAACCAAAAATATGAATGTGATTTTCTGTTGAATTTAGCATCAAATCTATTTCATTAATTTTTTGTTTACTATTCAAACCTTGTATATTAATATGGCCTAGATTTAAACCTTTCTTTTTGAGGCCTAGATTTAATACATTACAGTCAGACGAAGTTAAATTTAAGTCAATGTTCTGTATATTGTTAGACTGATTTTCGTCTGAATTGACAGATATATTTAGTACAGTTTCACTTTGTGTATTTTCGTCTGAATTGTCTAATATATTTATTACAGTTTCATTTTGAGTATTTTCATTTCTTTCATCGTCTTTCAAATTCATAAAAATGTTATTCGAATATAAGTCACTTTCAAATGTATAAGCATTGGCACTTTGGCCTACATCCTAGCGTAATTGATGTGTACAATTAAATTTTTTATGGCCGATTTCGCCACAATCAAAACAGTGACCATTAAAGTCTGTTTTTCGAAAATAACATTCATTTGATGCATGATTTGTCTTTTTGCAATAAATGCACATTATATTTCCCGCGCTGGGATTTGTTCCCGTGGGAGATCTCCCCCCTGGCCTACGCGATCGAGGAACGTCTTGAAATCCCCGGGGCGTCGTTTGTCTGTTAATTTGTCTCCAGCTGGCACTATCACGTTCCATATACGAGTTCGTTTGATTTTGTTGATTTCTGCCGCGCTGGTAAAATGTACATGTCTTGAAGTCATCAACTAAATGATGAAACTCATTTATACCGCCCAGCATGCGTTTTATACCCGAGATTGAAATATGTATTCCATCGTTGGTGTAGTAGCGATCCACAACCCGTCCGTGTTTTATGAATTTGCCGAAAAGTTCGATCAAAACAGCGCCATTATCTAAGGCTACTTGATAAATGACGTTGTTGAATTCGCGCACGTCGACGTCATAGCGGGGACAGAGGTCACATAGTAGAATCTCACATCGTGGGTTTATAAGTTTTACATTTTGTACGAGTTTGTTGTACTTTGATCCAAAGTTTCCCGCATTCATTCCGGCTGCTGCGTCATTTCCCCCGATATAAATAATAATGCTTGTAAATTTTCGTAAATCAAATAATTTGATTTCTTCTGTGATGGATTCTATGCCAGCGCCTCCCTTTGCATGCGTGAGCGTACCCTTTTTTAAACCTTTAGTATTGATCCCTTTAATCATGGATGAGCCAATTAGTAAAGTGTTCTTATCTTTATTGGGGGTCTCAGAACCGCGATTGTTTATGATGACTGGAATTTGGCTCGATGGTGTTATCTTTCTTGCCACATATTTTCTAGCCGGTGGTTTGGAAATTGGTGTGGATTCCTGCTGGGTAGGCTGCTGTGATATAACACCGTCATGATCTAAGTTTTTGATAACGCCTGACTTTATGGTCTCAGCATAAGTAACTGGCGGTGTACTTTGATCTGTAGATGACCGACTGCTGAGATTTTTCACTGGTTCTATTGATTCCGATCGCTTTGTAATTAGACACAACACCTCCCGCGTCAAGTCTTGAATTTGGCCTTGAAGGACGTTTATTACATTCATTAATCTATCAATATTTGTACCGTCTGATTTTGACTGATCCACTGGTTTGGTCACCATCGGTGTACTGCAATGTATCGGAAAATGCTTTACATTAGGATTGATGTAGGATATGTCCTCAATAATGTTTGCACGGTCGCCTTCTGTATTGCGCAAGAATTTTCCTAACTGACTCTGTGTTATTCTAATTAAATGGCGCTGACTCCAAATTTTGTGACCTACACCTGTAACTACTATCGTTGCGCCGTGTCTGTCAGTAGAAAGTTTGCATTTCAAGTTCTGTACATGCGTTGAGAATGAAAGATCATTGTCCGAAGATAAAGAAAAATCTGACCTCAACTTGTTAATCAAACTCTCGAATATCGGCCTGGAATTGAATGATATAATCGTTTTGTTTTCAGATTGCGAAATGTTATAAATTACGCCGTCAAACTGGTCATTTGTATTTGATATTGAATGTTCACTCTGACTGTCAGTGGAGCTATCACTATTATATTCCAATGAGCTTTCAAATGTATTACAATTTAGTGTAATGTTCTTTGTTACCGTGAAGTTTAATAGATTCCTGTCTACATCTTGATCAGTTTCAATGACCGTGTCTACTTCGCCTACAAATGCGCATGCGCACCGGAAGTGTAAGTCAGCCGGCATGTAGCCATGAAATTTACGAGACGGAAGAATATGTTGTGCATATAATACGGGTTAAACTATAAAGGTAGGTGGATTCATGTCCTTCGTTATGATATATTTATGGGAGTTGATCCATTACTCCGCCCTCAATGACTTATGTGTATGTTACTGTACCTTTGGCTAATATCAGAATAATATAATTCATTCCAGTCATTTTACCTGGAAACGCCCAGCTTTAAACATTTATAAACAGAAAAACTTTTCATGCTGATAAGTTTCGACTTATTTGGTCTCTACTACTACATCATACATGAACTACACTGATTGATTGATTTATTGGGTTTAACTTTTAACGCTGTTTCTGAAGCAGACAACTATGAACATATTTTGTCAAAAAATAGAAAATCTCTTAAATTTATATATACTAAAAGTTGAAAACATTGTGTCAAAAGGAGAAATTGCTCGTGTTGAGCTATTTCTTCTTTTGTCGCAATGTTTTCAAAAATCGTCGGCTGCAAAGGCATCAAAAAGCGTCAATATGAGGGATAAGGTTAACAGCTTTTCCAAATAGGATGTTTTAGTATGTTGCAGATGCGTAAAAATGTGTCTACAGACCTGTGGGAAAGAATGATCTTCAATAAATGAAGCAATAATCTGATTTGAAGTTTAATAGTCAAATTTATTTTATTTGCTTTGTCCAAGAAAATACATTTTAGTCTGTAATTTTTGTATAAGAATACTCAGACGAAAATGTATAAATATGCAGGTGATTAACAGATATTTATCTTCATGGATTTGTAAAAAATACGCTACGGTTGTTTTTCATAGAGCACCGCTTATACAACGACTTTAACCTCATTTACCCATTTATTTCCATACAGCACACATAGCAGTGACCAAATAATACAGGCGTTTGATTGCTCACTTTATCATCTGTTATGAATTTGGCACCAAGATAGGAAAGAAGTGAACAATGACAATGATGAGTTTACAGGATTTCTTTATATGAAGGACTAAAAGTGATCAAGGTAAGCAAGTTGTGTATCCGTGTCCATCTGTTGTCTTTGTGAACAAAGAGAATTTTTTTCGTATGAACCTTTGCTAAAATTTGTGGACAGATTTATGAATTATTTGGTCTAAATAAATATGTGTTACTGGTATATCTATCCTCTTTTCACTTAAACCACTACGTCTAGACTATTGCTTTGACATACTGCAATACTTTTTTTCATCATATTGAGTAGTAATCACTCCTGAAAATGGTGAACAATGTCAGAGGACTATCAATCTAGTGGTCGTATTTAATTGATTGGGGTTTAACACCGTTTTTAACAATTTCTCAGTTATATCACGGCGGCCAGTTCACCTATTCATGCATTTCCTGGTTTTCTCACACCAGTACTCCATACTACCATCTTCCCAAGCAACTGGCTGCTTTTCCACATAGACTTGGCCCATTGGTGGAAGACGAATGACGCATGTCGCATTGACTTTTGTCAATCGTCGGAAAGCAAGTTGGCCGAGCCAGGATTCAAACTCACAACCCCTGGATTGACAGCCCGCGTTGCTACCGACTGAGCTACCGGGGCTCGGCTGGTTGTATTTAAACGCTTGCTCTATCATTCTTTCTAGAACATCTGCTTCAAGAGCAGCAGACCTCTGTTGGGTCATAGGGCTGCATATATATATTTTTTTAGTGAACTGGGTATTTACCCAAATGATTCTCAGATAATTGCATTTTTCTAAATTGAGTAGCAGAGATAATTTCACCAAATTGCATTTTTGTACAGCTTAAGAGACATAATGAGCAAAGTCTCCTTTTCTCACAATATTTCAGTTTAGTTTAACAAATGCTTTCTGGCAATTCTATATATTTGGAGATTCCTCGTTTTACCTTTTTTTTTTAAATTATGTTTAATCTGTATCAGGCTATCAATTGTTTTTCTTTGTGTATAGCTTTGACAATGTGAATGGCCAAGTTACTGTGTGATAGGAGGTTTTTTCATACGTTTAATCAAGTTTATTGGACAAATTAGTGTTATGACCTATTAACTGGTGTTGTTAATGTCAATTCAAGAGACACTCGGTTAACTGTTAGCTTTTTAGCTCTACTGGCAGCTTATGGGATGGCATTGTGTGCTTCTGTAAACAATTGCTTGTGAACACAATAAAGTCTTTAGTTTTAATTGTATCTCTAACAAACTTATACAGTAGTAAGATATCCATGAGAGCTCGGTTCCTTTTGAATACCAGCCAGATCCACCTATGCAAGACTGGATTATGGCAATAGAGGCTCCATTTACTATCTGATCTTCACCCAATTTAGATAGAAGTTAAATGTTGATGAGAGCTTGGTTCATTTCGAAAATCAGCCAGATGTTGTTGCATGACTGGATTATGGCCCTTGAAATTGTCAAAATTGTCATCATACAGTTTGTGAACACAATAGTTTAGTTTAAACATATTTTATTCAATATAGTAAGGACACAAACAATAAGTGAGAAAAGGATTGGAACGAAAGCTAAATGCCTATATAGTTCCTCTCCATAAGGTGATTGAACAGTTGTTTACAAAGTGCAATATAAATATACAAAGTGTATTGAGTAACTAACCATGAAAAGAAAAAAAATAGAGAGATATATATTGCTTTTAAATAAGTGAAAGATGGAGTGGGGCCAGATTATGATATATTGTAGTTGTATCATAATATGATATATAAGCAGATATCTCCTAGCATCCCTTGACCTTGGTTTTCAAATAAATATAATATACTATAGATTGATGTAGTAATTGGTTCTTATTTTGGTATTTATGGCTTATTATGGCCCTTAACATTGTCAAAATTGCTATAATACAACCTGTGAACACAATAGGGCCTCCATTAACTATCTGTTTTTCACCATACATGCATGCTCTTGATTGAAAATGACCAAAGAACCATGCCAGTAGAGCATAGCCCTCATGGACCTCTTGTTTGGTCTTTGATTGGACATATTTGAATTATGAATATAGACCAGACTTGAAATTTCACTGAAAAATAAGATCTCTAATTCCTCATGGCTATTTGAATTATTTTTATTCTGATTTCACCTTTAATTATCATAAAATGTTATTGGTTAAATCTTACCTGAAGTGATTTGTTTATAAAATAGTGAATGTAATACAACAACCTCCATATTATAAGGATTTTATACCATTCTTGAATTATATATATAGGATCTGACATGAGTTGTCATTTTATATAAAGTTTTATTAAACGAGTTCAAGAATTTTTTTATTAAGCGAGCCTCTGGCGAGCTTAATAATAAATTTCTTGAACGAGTTTAATAAAACTTTATTAAATGACAACGAATGTCAGATTCTTTTTATCACATGACGAAAACACACAAATAAAAGCGGGTTTTCCAAAGCTATTTTAATTTCGTCAGTAAATCGTATAACAATGCCACAAATAATTATTCCCGAGGCCATATTCAGCTTAGTTTATTAAAAAGAATAATAAATAACACTCATGAGATATTATATCTATCACATAAAGTGACTTATGAGGCGTATTTCGATAAAAATGTACTTAACGTTTACAATATTTCTAGATGGAATTTACGGGTTTTGGCGCCAAAGTGACTAACGTATGACGTCAAAACGTTGACGTGACGTCATTTTTTCCTAGTATTAGGTCATGTTATATTACACACGTTGTATATATAGAGAATATTACGTCCTTGACTTCCGATATCAACTTTATCTGACGAGGTTGGGAGAACTGATAATTGTCGAGCCTTGGCGAGACAATTATCAGTTCTCACAGCCGAGTCAGATAAAGTTGATATCGGAAGTCAACGACGTAATATTCTATTTATCTTGTAACCTCCTCTTTTAATTCTCAGTCAGTGCGTCGAAAATTACTGGGCCACAATCTTAGGTGACACGGATTTCTAGGTTTTCCAAAATTACATCACGCGTTGCGCGTATTAATACATAAAGCCAAAGGACATACCTATATATAAATAAAGAATAACACTATAGTTCTGTTCTTTTACATATGTTGCTAGTTTAATAGCTTTGCTATTGATATTTTTTGTGCACAAATATAATTAAAACATGAATTAAAACAATAAAATCTTGTCATATAAACTACATATCATCCATATCAACCGTCGCTTCATCCGAGTTCGAAAGACGCAATATAGCGTGGTAGCCCAAACATGTTAAGGAAAGCACTCCAGACTCGGGACAATTTTTCAATTTGAAAGATGATCAATTATTTGGATTAAACGGTGACTGAGATGAATAAACATTTAATGTGCCGATATTTAGAACAGCTCCATAAAATATTGGTGTTACTGCAGTATTGTTCGTTGTTGACATGTTCAGATTGGAAATGTTGTGTGCAGGAACAGTGGGTGGGGTAGAAATGCCTACAGAAGGAACAACGACATTATGATGCGGATTGCCATTATTCAGGCTCTCTAAATTGCTAGGACAGGGATTGACATCCAGACGTTTTCCACCTTCCTGGTAAGCCTCTTCATTCTTGCTACATGTAAAGTTTCTTGCTAAAATATTCGAACATTTTTTTTGATTTGCGTGGGAAATGGTAGAATAATTCATGACTGATTGAATATTTTTATGGCCTGTTATTTGCATTATATCTGTGGGTGGAACGTTGTTATCCCTCAGTTTCTGTACCAGGTGTTTCCGGGCAGAGTGATTGGTTAGTCTTTTTCCAGCTAGCCCTGCTTTTTCACACATGTCTTTCATAAGTGCAGATAATTTCCTCACACCAATTCTCTGCCGCAGAAACCACTGGTCAGAATCTGAGGAAACAGACACTGTCCTTGGGGCTAAATAAAAGGGGGAATCCGGGGAGCTGAAATTTGATGGCCTCTTTGAGGCATACAGTTTATATGCTGCAATTGGGTCTCTGTCTGAATTTGGTAAAGAGTATATCTTGGGTTTTGCTTTCCTCACATCCGATGTATTTTCCCCAGTTCTAGTTTTTGTCTGTCTTTCATTCAGCAATAAGTAATCCTCTTCACCATAATGTGTCAGAACCACATCTCCCCACCTGGAATCATGGAGATAATGTGAACAACACTTTTGTTGAATAATTGATTTTTTTTATTGAGCCTTACCCTGATACAGATGAAAACAAAAACAGGGTAAAGTTGATAACAAAAATCCTCTTCCCATGCATTTAAGTCATTTCGTAATTCGGTAATCTCGTCACCTTTATATTTTTAGTTATTTTGTAACCTTATGCAAGTCATTTCGTAACTGTTTGTTTTTTTAGCCATTCTGGTTTAGATAGATTGGTAGAAATAATATACATCATTAATAAATGATCTGAATAACAATTCACTGTGCATATATTTCTTTTATGGAATAAAAAGTGATCAATCTGATAAAATATGGACTACATATTTGTTGCAAATATTTTTGTTCTGTTGCATGTTTGAAGTGTGATAATCCAACATAATTCGGAAATCATGCTCGAATTAAATAGTTAAAGTGGTTAAATTTTCTAATAACAGTTTTTAAACAACCTGAATATGTTATCGGAATGTCTGAAATACATTTTATAAAGATATTTCATACATTGTATATGATTAATATGAATTTATCTGAAACAGAATGATGGGTAGTTCACAAACGATTACATAGAAATTTACGAAATTACTGGCTACCCTTCCCACACGTCTCGACCAATATTACACTTTCAATTGTCAACGTTTTATGGGTACTTTCAAAGCAGACAAGAAATTTCGATAATGAAGATTTTTGGCATGTATGAAATTAAAAAATAATTTTTATACACAATTTTACTTGTACTTTTTTGTCTAATTTCAGGTAGAACCATAGAACTACAAATCTATTTCTACTCCACCAGAATATGCTAATACAGAATACATCGGGTACCTATGTTTGATGACAGATAACCAGTATGTTACATCATTCGCCTGCCAGTCATCTTTCCATTATTGGGCAATATCAAGTTTAAATTGAAGTTTCGGATCATTTCCAGCAGTTTATTACAAACAGGTCGGAATTACTTGTAGTTTGGTGCAACAAAAAGGACAAAGGAGGCTTACCGTAACTCATAATGCTCTGTTATGCCTCTCATTCCAAAATGAAGACAGTTATTTAACCAAAGTGTGTTAATCAATGAAGCAGGTGTTGATGTCCCCAGTAGTTTTTTTTCATACAAGACATTTATGTCATCATCAGAGAGAGCCTCAGCTTCTTTTGGTCGGTTTCCTTTACCGTTCTTCTTCAGCAACTTTAGCTTGGCCTACACTCCGGAATAATGAAAAGAAAATATTGAAAATAAACTCTAAATATATTCATATTTAATACTGTGGATTTTTGCGACTACAGTTCTAAGTTTTTATAAGTATACAGCAGATAAAAAAGTGTTTTATTCAAAAGTAATCAGGAATATTTGTTGCAGGGTATGTAATCATTAAATGATTATGATCAGAGTCTATCAATAAACATGTTAACCCTTTCCCTCATACAACAAATCTGCAGCAGACGACTTTGAACATATTTTGTCAAAAAATGGAAAATCTGTATAACTAGATGGATTACCTATGACTAAAAGTGGAAAACATAGTGGAAAAAGGAAAAAATGCACGTTTTGTGCAATTTCTTCTTTTGTCACTATGTTTTCAAAAAGCCATCTGCTGCAGAGGCGTCAGAAAGCGTCTATATGAGGGAAAGGGTTAAACTGTCTCCAAGATAAAACTGTGATAACTCACTTTTGATGCAGATGCCTAATATAATAATTGCAGAAAAATTTAGAAATTTCTCAAAACAAGATATCTCTCTATTTTTCTACTCGGTATCAAAAAACAATTCAAATGCTTCAATTTTTCTTTTCCTAAAAGGATTTCAACGCAAATTACTCTTAATTAGTACAGGGTCACAGTTTGAAAATTGGTTCCGCTTTTAAAATCATATATCCTTTTAATAGCATTTTCACACTTACAGATAGATTTCCAGCAGAGATCTTGGAAAATATTGTGGCATAATCAGAAGTTGTTTATTTTGGCTCTTGTCAATAGTTAACATTTCTTTAACCCTTTCCAGCATACAAATGCTTTTTAACGCCTCTATAGCAGACGACTTTTGAATACATTGTGACAAAAGGAGAACTTGCTTATAATGAGCAATTTCTCCGTTTGCCACTGTCTTTTCAACTCCATTCAATAGTTATTCTTTCATAGATACAGAAATTAATCATTTTTTGTCGACATGTTTTCAAAGTTGTCGGCTGCATATTTGTTGTATGTGGGAAAGGGTTAAAGAGATTTGTAATATTTCTGAAAAGATGTTTCAAATTGTTTGTATGTTAAAAAGAGCTAAAAGGACATTAATTGTATTATTATTGTAACCCAGTTATGCAGTATTGTGGTTACTCAATGGAATCCTCTTACACTATTTTGTAAGATTTAACATTTCCCACATAAAGACGATTTCTGAGGCCTCTGCAGCAGATGACTTTTGAAAACATTGTGGCAAAAGAAAAATTTCTGCAGATTTGATGTATGTGGGGAAAGGGTTAACTTACCTTAAGGGTTTCTCTTGTCAGATTAAAAGCATTTGTTGTAGTAGAGATGATTCTGTATGCATATCCCTGTCGACCAAGCTTTCTGTCAAAGCTGGAAATCATGTTCCTTATGGAAGTGGGTTCATAATCTTCTCCATCAGGCTTTTTTATAGTCATAATGAAAGATGCAATGTGCTGGTCAAGTTCTTCCATTGGAATGGTGTGTAATTTTCTCTTCTCACCTCTTTCTGCCATGAATTTATCCAACTTCTTGATATCAGACAATGTTTTTTTCATAGTGTTTTTATTTTCTTGGTCGTTTATGAATTGTTGAACATCGTCGCGGCCAGGTAAAGATTGAACATGTTCAGAAATGATCTTGGTGTCAGTGGTTAAGGGAGTTGGCATCTGTATTTTAGGCTGAGGTGTTTCCATTTCCTCGTCAAACATTGACGTATCTATGTTTAAATCAACATACCCGTCGCAATTTTCCTTTGTTTCGTCTAAAACGTCTAAACTGAGGAAATCCGGGAGGGACAGATTGAAATTTCCGAACGATGACATTATTTATTATTGACAAAATGTATCGTCTGCTAAAAGTGGTAAACAGTCGAAGGGTGTGAAGCATAAAAAACACAATACTTTCTGTGAAATATAATTCTTTTAATTGTTTTAATGGACTAATTTGTAATGTTGTATATCATTTTGTATATATTTTAATTAAAATATCATATCGTGATTTTATTTGCATTTGTTTATTAATCATTGTTGCGATTCCCGATTTGTTTACAAAAACAACTTTACTATCAACATATTTATATTTAGAAAAGTAGTTCCGGCGATCAGGTCATTTCTAAAAATAACTGATGTGTAAACATTTAGTTTATTCAACACCCGTTACATATCCGATACTGTGCTCATTGCAAGATAAAAAGAAATACGTAATGGGTATATTACATGGGATACAAGCAACGTCATGTGATAAATATATATATATATATATATATGAGACGTGAAATTTCACTAAGAACAAAGATGTCTATTTTCTCATGACTATATGAATTATTTTATTCTATATTTAACGGTAATTATTATAAAGTATTATTGTTAAATTCTGAAATGAAGCCATTTCTGTATAAAATAGTCATTATACTAAAACAAATACCTTTACATGGCTTGTATAACAATCTTGAATTATAAACATCCATCTAAGACTTGAAATTTCACTGTAAAGTAAGATCTCTCATTCATCATGGCTATTTGAATTATTTTTGTTCTGATTTCACTGATAATTATAATAAAATGTGATTTTTTAAATCTGACCTGAAGTGACTTCTGTATAAAATAGTGATTGTAATGCAACGACTATCCATCATATAAGGTTTTTATACCATTCTTGAATTATGTATATATATATGAGACAGGAAATTTCACTGAAAATTGCAAGATTGTATCCCGTCATTTGTCTTTCACCAATGTGCTAAGTCTTATGTGGAAAACCAGCCAGTTGCTTGAGAAGTTTGTTGTGTGGAGTACAGGTGTGAAAAAACAAGGAAACACATGAGTAGGTGAACTGGCCGCCGTGATATGACTGAAAAAATGTTAAAAACCTGCAGGGGTAACCAAACAAATTAATTACGCGTTTTACTCTTTGCCTCATATAGACGCTTTCTGACGCCTCTGCAGCAGACAGCTTTTTGAAAACATAGTGGCAAAAGAAGAAATTGCTCAAAACGAGCAATTTCTCCTTTTTCCACAATGTTTGCCACTTTTAGTCATCCAGGTTATCCATTCAATTAAAGATTTTCGTTTTTTGACAAAACATGTTCAAAGTCGTCTGCTGCAGAATTATCGTATGAGGGAAAGGGTTAAAAATGGCAGCAATAGCTGCTTTCCTTGACGCTCAGGTTTACGGAGATTACATTACGACTTACTGGCAGTTGTCCGGATAAATGGACCAAATGTACTGGTAACATACTTGATATTATAATACAAACTAGAGTACTATAGTGTCACATTTTAATGTTGAAAGCGGCGTAAAACCTCAATAATATATAAATAAATAAATAAGAATCACATTTGGGTCCTTTTGCATGATTTTACGCATTAACATGTAATCTCTTTTTTCTCACGGCGATAAATCTTGTATTTCTCACGACGTAGCGTGAATTTCACGAGACTTCCGGTTGGTCTCGTGTTTTTCATGATCTCGACAAATTCACGCTACACCGGTTCTGAATGTTTTTTTCTCAGGAATAACTCTAAATTGGATTTGTCAATAATGTCAACAAAATGTAAATGTGTAATTTAACAAATACTCCCTATTAGTAATTAAACGAAATTTAAAGACAATGAAGACAAATGTTCCTAGAATGATATAGGGATACAGTTTCGCAATGTGTAGGCATAGATACATGAACCTTTATCATCATTTTTCACCAAGTTCGTCCTACTGAGTGTGTGATACCTTTGTTCAAGACCATACATGAGCCTATTTCACCAAGTACATCCCATGTTCCAAGTTAGATGTATTACCGACTTTGGTGTATATAATGTTTCATAAAAAAGTGATCTGTCGGTCTGGTATAACTGAAACAATGTTGTGTCTACTATTAGATAAGGGCATTGATATTAACATAAACAATTTCCTGTAGTTGATGAAAGCAACTGGGATTTTCTCATTGCAGCTGTTGCGAAAGTTACTTTGTTTGATGAAGAAATTCAAAAATTTGGTTCAACAACACACTTATATCTCGTGTAAGCTTAGATAACTTGGTAGGGTTCTACTATTAGATAAGGGCATTGCTTCTAACATTAAAAGTGTGCTTGAGTTGTTGAAAGCCTCCAACTGGGATTTGCTCATTGCAGCTGTTACAACAGTTGCTGGGTTTAATGCAGAGAATCATAAATTTGGTATTCCTTCATTAGCATGAAAGATGTTGTTAAACTTAACAAACAGTTAGAAGAAAATGTGTTAAGCCTTTGTGGTCAAATAAAAACAAACCCACATGCATAATACCCTCATCTTGCCAAAGTTGGTATTCTTCATCTTTTTAACAGAAAAGGGAGTGGAGAAGCCCACGTAATGCTTTCTTGATGCGAAATTAGAAGGACATGTGGATAACACTTTCAAAAGCTCGTTGAGCAAAATGTGTGCAAGTCTTATCTTAGATTCAGAACAGATAGTTCAGTATATGCCTCCTGCATATCATTTATAGTTTGCTATCCAGAGCTGTAGACAATGAGCATGTTCTGAAATCCTGATTTGATCGACAAATCCTAAATTGTGGATATTGAAAACAATTTGTCCAGTGGTATGATCCTGTTGAATACTAACATCATATGTTTTATTTCGATTGATAAGACATGAATGAGTAGTAAGCGTCCGGGATTTGAAACCAGGGGTCCTGTCTTGGTCATGGGGGAATGCCCTAGCTTAGTACTGATTTGTTTACTGAGGGCTCGCCTTGATTTAATTTGAATACTTAACCCATCTAAACACAATTGTTATTTTTTATAATAATGGTGATGTCAATATACATTTTAGAATGTATACAGTATATTTTACTTATCATAACTGATGTAAATTTTAGGTACTCCATTTCCGGAGGATGAGGGAAAAGCCACTACGCCCATGGATCATTGCTGAAAAGACTGGAACAATTAAGGCTGCTCATTGCAACTGCATGTTCACACATAGCAGCAATACTATTTGCTATTGATGCCAGTGTTCGGATAAGAGACTCAAAGTATGTGACTCAAGAAAAGGCATATTGGCTCCTCCCAGCTAGTATGAAATGAAAGTACTGAAGGTAGAATTGTGATCGGTTAAGTGCATATAGAAATATTTATCTAAACAAGAGGGCTATGATGGCCCTGGATGGCTCACCCGTTTTTTTTTTTAAATTAAGCCATATAAGGGCCATAGTTTTTGACCAATCAACATGGCTTGAAGGAATCTAATAGAGGGTCATCCTAGGAGCATTACTACACAATTATTTGAAAATCGGCCACACTTTCGGAGGAGAAGATTTGTTAAGTTTTCACTATAGCCATATAAAGCAAAATAGTTTTTCGACCAATCAACATGGCCTGAAGGAATCTTTTTATACCATGGTTGTCCAGGCTTTTGTGTTTTGTTTGCAACAGACAAAAATAAAGGACTTTCAGGGTCCAACATTTCAACTGGGCGCATTTCAGAAAATATTTTGTAGATATGCACAGGGTCCTTTTCTTTTGTACCAGAAACAGCATACGCCCTTGGTTTTGTTGATCTGAAGGAGGAAAATATATCATTGGTTCCACAAGAAATTCAAATGCAACACTATGTACTTTGCTGCGTCTGCATAATGTAGCAACCCAGATCAGCATGCAGACTGAGCAGGCTAATCAGGGTAGACACTATTTGCCTCATGGATTTTCTGTTTCATTCATATGTCATTCATTCATTATTGGTTTGTGAAATATATGAAACCTAATTAATTTATTTAAATACATTTACTGTATAATTATAAAATACAAGTGGCAAATCCGCTGTAGCCGATGGTTTACCCAGGAATCATGAATAACTAAACAGTCGCTGTGATGTAACTGAAATAATGTTCAATACGGCTTAACATACCAATAAAACAAACTGAATTATCAGAATACAAGTTCAATACTTCAATCAAAAATAAAGCGGAAATTACCTTGTGTCTCTCACATTAGCACCAGTCCTCGTTTTTGTCTGTCTTTCTGTATCATAGATCAGATATTCCCCTATCTAGTATTCCTTGCACTGTACATCCCCCATCTCAGACTGTGGACTTCCTGGCCAGTTCTTATTCCAAATTGGTTGTGCAGAGTAGCCAAAGGGAATGAATTAATGCACTTGGCCGACTGTAACCTAGTGTTCCACTGTCAAACATTTTCTTAATATGCACATCTTTCAGCGTGTCCGCAGCCTTAGGTTTATTGCCTTTTCCCAAAATGTTTAACTGTTTAGTCTTCATTTTTAACACCTCCATCGTTCTTGTAAATTCAATACTGCCCCTTGAAGCGGTTTTATAACCATTCGATTTCAAATATCTATCAGCAGATGAAATGAAACTCTGCAGGGTACATGGTTCATACTCTCCCCCATCCTTCTTCTTCACAGCCAGGAGAAATGCAGATACATAGTCAGTTAGCTGACTGGGGGTATGAACTGAAGTTTCCGGCTCTCATTTTTTGTGGCCAAAATCATATCTATATCACCTATTGTTTTCTAAAAACGAATAGAAAGCACATCTTATGATGACACCTCCCCAAACCTGTCCTGGGTTGTTGTTCCTTGGTGTTTCCTGCGAGCACTGCTGGTCCCATCGCCAGAAAGGGCAAAACCTCCAAATAGTGATTCCTCCTCAATTTCCTCAAATTCATGATTTCTACTCCGGCGCTTCCTTTAATTTCCTTGAGTCTCGGACATAAATTTTGCAGACGAACTGTTAATGAAACAAAGGGAGACAACTCGTACAGACTTGGAAGGCTATATATCAACACAGTGGCCCCTCTTAATAAGTAAAAAAAGTAGTTCCAGCATAATGTGACGTGACGTCATTTATTCATATCCCACAGTGTGGAATAAGGATTTGAACTCACTGATAGAACACAGTATATCATCACTAAGCAT